>CM041780.1:178925360-178941393 GCA_023374045.1 Limonium bicolor | reverse complement strand
AAATGAAACAAGAACAGTGATAATGATAACTATACATATTGTAACCGCCATTGGTGATTTGCTAGTATAATCATAATAGATTTTTTAAAAGCACATTATAGTACAATCATTCAACTTAAAGCAGTACAAATCTCGAAAAAAGAAGAAGCAACAAATAGTTGTTTTCGAAAGATATATTTGGGCTAACAATAAGGATATAAGATTTTATATGACCAAAATGGATAGTCTAATAATTAATTGGTTTAAATTTGTAGGTAAGGTTTGACCTTTGATTGAAATATAGAGATGAATGAAGGAGCATTTAAGAGTTACCCATTCCCCCTAATAAGTTTGTTTCCCAATCATACAAGAATGATCCAACGAGACAGCCGAGCTTAGCTATTGTCATAGCCTTATATAAAGAACAATTTAGTTACATGTATATTAGTACGTAGTACTTAAGGTCTATCATATATGAATTAAAATATATCAAAAAACAATAGTAATGCATCTTTCTAAATTCATAAGTCATCAAACATATGATTCATCATTAATTTGTTTGAGAATAATACTACCAATTCTATTAAATCATTGTGTCATTAAATATTTTAATGTATCACGTAAAGTATATAAAAATATTTTTTTACATTTTGTCAAAATATATCTGTAATAGATTTTGTTTCAAAGAGCTCACATTTATATAAACAATAATTTAAGAATTTTTTTTATGAAAACTCTTTTGGATATATGGAAAAACTTCTAGACTTATTAAATAAATTTCAGCAATTTTCATATATGACACCTAACAATGAGTAGGTAAAACGAGCGGATCGATGGGCCTGTTCGATGCAACTTTATTTTTTTCTAATGCATTAATCTACTTTAAATAGTCACATGTCAACATTTAACTTGTTAGATTTTTTATTGGGACCCACTATCTATCTCACATACTAGTTTTATCTTAAATGCTGGTATTCCTGCGTTTCAATTAAGGTGGAGATTAATGCCACCATAGAACGCACCCTATACCTCATTTGTGCAAATTGGTGTCCGTATATATGGCCCAGTGTAGGATATGACAGATCAATTTTTTGAAGTAAATTCTTTTTATTTTCAATAGCATGTTTAAGAGTATTTCTTGGATCATTTGTTAATAGATTAATCTTGCTCTAGATTTTTTTTCTAAGCACCATACTCAACAGTAGACTAAAAAGGAGCATCTTCCAAAAACTATAATAAATTCAATAGGGTTTCTCTTATTGGCGAGAGGTTATCCTTTTTTCCTTTCTCTTTCTTAGCAAGAGATGTTTCATCTTCTTCTTTGTACCTTATTGGTGTTGCTTATTCGTTTTTAGAATTTGGTGGTCTTCCCTACGTTTGGTGGTTGTCTCTCGATGGCTTGTTATTAGGTGTCTTTTGGACTATGGGGGTGGGCTAATTCAATCTTTCCATTTTTTTATAGATATAGGCGCTTTCAGCTACTGTGCCTTTTGAACTTTCACTCTATTTTATGTTTTGCATGATATCCATCTCACTTATAGTGTTATTCTGTTATAATGTCTTATAGTTTTGAGGCAAATCTCGGTGTTTGTCCCTACCTAGCTCTTTTCTTCTTCTTTCTTTTAACATATTTGGGTTTGGGTTTTCTGGTTCTTTGAGGGTTATCAACACCTTGGTGGAACTCCCTACTGTGTTGATTTTGATGCCCACCATGAGGACCTTTGAGGTTGATGGAGTCTTGTTGTCCTATGATTGTTGTATTTTGGGTAAGCTATATTCGAAGCTTCAACTGCAGGTTGACACTTTGGGTCACATGTGGAGTGGTTTGAGAATTTTGGGGGTTACAAAGGTTGGTGATAACCTCTATGTGATTTAGTCTGAGAAGAATAAGACATTGCATGTGGCTATTGCCAAGGTTCCATGAAGTGTAAGCGGATTCCTTTTTTGGGTGAAACAAATGGTTCCCATCAAACCCTTTGACATGTATGTTTTCAAATGGATTCCTTTTTGAGTCTAGGTTTATGATGTGCCAATGAATTACTATATTATTCAGTTAGCATCAAGTTGTACTTGGGTTATGGAGGATACTACTGTTTCAGATCTTAGAGTTCTATGAATCAAAGTCCTCCTAAATGTCCCAAACCATATTATGTGATGCATCTTGATTTCTCTAGATGGTAAGGACACGTTATTTCAAATTTCTTATGACAACATGTCCTATATCTGTTCAAAATGCAGTTTGCTCTTGCGGGCAACTAAAGACTGCATGCATAATCTTGGTTTTGAAAATGGTGAGCCACCTTATGGTAGACAACAAAGTTATGATGCTTTTTTTGGATAAATTGGCCTTCAGGGGTTATACTAACGTCAATCTGGGTCTGTTATATGGGGATATTTTCATATTTATGGGGGAATAAGCAATCTCATGACAAATGTAAAAATAAATTGGGAGCCATTCAGGATCAATATGTGATGCTATCTAGTTTAAACTACAAGTCTCCTTTAGCTTCAGATGATATGGTTACTGATCACCTGGAACCATCTAATGCTCTGGGTAAGCGTAAGGTAGATGATCTCCTTATTCACACCTCACAAGAGAAGTTTTAGGATCTGAAAGTGGACAAAGCAAGTCATAATGGCAAGAGGTCTCATCCTCCCTGATGATACTCTGACAGGAGTACAAGGTGGTAACGGTGTTACTTCCAAACATGATCACGACAGCTTTGAGAGCAGCTCAGAGTCATCGATGACTAGCAGGATTCCTAATTGCATGGGGGTGCGTGCTGCCATGTAATTAAAATGCTTTGGCTATTTTGCATGGGGTTCTGGAATCTAATACTAAGTGGTGCTCTAAACAACCGAGGGTGCTTACTTATTAGGGGTTCTTGTTGGTTTTGGTTTTGGTTGGGTTAAGTTTAGTGTGTGTAGGAGTTATGTGGGTGTTCTTATACTTAGGGTGGGAGGTTAGCAATATTTGTGTTGTTGGTCCTTGGGTAAGGGATTTTGTTTATTCTGCTCAGGTGAGAGGAGGTGATAAGGTTGTGGAACATAGTGTGAGGGGATCTATGCATGCGAAAGTCATTATTTGTGTTCGTCCCCCAGTATTAGATAATATGGTAGATTCTTTTGGAATCTTGCTTGTTTTTTTTTTAAAAAAAGAAGTAGACTCTATCTGTACATAATACTTTTTACCTACGATGGTTCAAACTTATAAAATATACTTTATTGAGTTAGCACTTATAAGGTGCATTAAAGCCACTTAATTAACATTGATATGCCCAGCCTTGTTTGGGATTGTAGATAACTGATCAATTAATAGCTTGAATAATGAGTTCATAGGCTTTCGTTACCGTTACACTTGCTAATTTGATCAATTTAGACTATAAACCTTCCACCAGATAAGGTCTAGTGACCAATTAACCTACCACTCTAGCTTATTTTTAATTATGGCTAACTGGGAGAAAGAAATAAACTCACAAGTATAAAAGATGAGAAATAATTACCTTGACAAGTTGAGGCAGCAGGTCATGTTGACCTTTTGCATTCATGATCGAAGGGTCAAAGGTTCCCTTTATCCAGTCATACCCTGTTTCAAAATCGATCCACTGTTATTTTATAATAGTTTAGAAACCATCTCTTTTTTTTGGTATATTGTTTGCAAAAAACATTTAACTTGAATAAAACCTTTTTGAAACTAAATATTAACATGAGAAACAATGTTAGTACAAATCCCATCTAGTTCCATGCACATAATTAATCTTTTATCAAACACTCAGTATTCTAAACATTCAAGTTACACCAAATGATTGAGTCAAGCTGAATATATATCACTCGAGAAGACCAAAGTGGATGATTTTATTCCGCATATTATAAGATATATGAATCAATCCTACAGTACTATTGTATTTCCCATTACTAATTAATTAATTGGATGATTTCAACAGTTTACTTATGGGTACCATTAGATTAGAAGAATTGCTTACCAAACATTGTCTCAAAACTGAACCATTGATACGAACAAACCACAGCTTGAATCTGGACACGAAGATTTTCCTCATCATCATCTGATTCTTCAAAGGCGTTAGCGCAATGAAGCATCCATAACTGCTTAGGAAGTTCAACGACTGTCACCATGTCTTCTTGTTGAGAGCAGTCATGATTAGAAGACGTCGCTGACGAAGTGGTCCGACGACGCAGCAAGTAAATTGGAGTAGTAGGTTGCTAGGGTTTAGTGTTAGCAAAGATTGCATTGGAGAAACCCCGCATATTGATCTTACTATACCTGCCCAAATTCAACTAGAAGCTCTTTCAAGTCCTCTTAAACTTGGTTTAGTTAATATTTTTTTATGATGATGTTTGAGTAATTAAAAACACATAAATTAATGAAAGCAAGTTAAAGAAATTATAAAACTGTGTTGAAGTACAAACATAAAGTAATTGGTAGAAAATAAAACAACAAAATATCTTCAAAACTGTTTTGGTAAACAAACATCATGAGAAAAAATAATTAGAAAGTAATGATGATAGTTGTAGAATATATAATACTTTAAGTTGACTGCTTCTTACCTACAATATTATTAACCTTTACTCTGTTGCCAAATAAAATATAGTGGTTGTCGGTAAACGCCCAGTCATGTATCATCAAATGATCTTGGATAATGAACTCTTGTTCTTGTATCATCTTAAAGTTAGTGTCAAACTCTGCACAGTTCAATAAGATATTACGGATCAATGATAAATCATCAAGTATTACCAATATCTATCTGTATTAGAAAGAAAGATTACCATAAAATGTAAAATGGCTTTGAGGGATGACCATATCCTCCGCGTTACATGAAACAACTATAAGTCTATTCCTTTTATAATCAATCTTGTAATGAGCCAACAAACGCTTTCCCGGCATTTTAAATAATCCTGCACAAATTAATACTTACAACACATTAATTAATCCATCATTAAAATAAAATATTACTATCAAGTAGTACTGTACTAACTCACCACAAAGAACCGGTTTCATCACTTTCCCACAAAAATCCCACCACCACCACACATCACTTGATTTCATCATCAACTCCTCTTTAACTTTAGATTTATCACAACCATTGATCAAATCACAACCGTTAATCAAATCACATTCCCCAATCGTATCCAACGTTCCAACTTCAATCTCATACGGAACACCCCCTTCCCATAAACAGAAAAGCCTACCACCCCATTTCAAAACAGTTGTATTCGCTACATTCTTCATTACTTTCAAATTACCCATCCCGTTTTTCAAAACTGAGAACGGTCCTCTATGTGTAAACTTCCATCTCCTAGTTATGGGATTATACTCCTCCTTATACGCTGCCGTTTTAACATACTTAGCTGTGTACCATACTTCTCCGTGAACTATCTTAAACGATCGGAGATATCCATGGCCGTCTAATGGGTTCACTGTTGACCCGTAATCGTCGGTGAATATTCCTGGACCGATTAGATAATATGTCCCGTTTGGGAAATCGTGTGGGATGCTGCCTGAGATTCGGTTCAGATTAATCGGTTCGGTGGTTTCTTGTCTTTGTGATTTGAATAGTTTCTGGTAGTTTTTTGTGAATGATGTTGTATTGTTGTTGACGTCTCGATCCCTATCGTGGTTGTCCGCCGCCGCAGCATCGGGAAGTGGATGGCGGTGGCGTGAAGTGAAATGAGGTTTATGAGACGGCGGCGGCGGTGGTTTGAAGGTGAAGTGATGATGAGTCGTCGTTGTTGGTGAAGAAATGATATTAGTGAAAGATTGGGATTGCATGGTTTATAAATTGATCGATTGTGTGATTACGTACAATTGAGGGTAGGTTACTTATATGGTCGATATTGCGGTAGCAGACAATTGATTTGAATGATTTTATACTACTATTAAAGGATCATCGCATTGGTTCCACCACTTATCGTGATTAGTATGTGGGAGACATGAGTGAATGAATGATTAGCACTAGGAATGTTTTGTTTCCCATTCCATATTGTAAAATTTTATATTAATTGTTCTTTTCACCTCTAGATGCTAGTATTACTTTGTTAGGTGGCAACTGGCAAACATGTCATGCATTGATCATCACTAATTTGTTACTATTTTATTAACTGGCTCTTGTATTAACACTCACCAATTCACAAATAATTTATTACTATTTTATTAACTGGTTCTTGTATTAACACTCACTAATTCACAAATACTAGACAAGATCAGATCGTACAAGATTTTTTTATCTTATTCTTTATATCATAAGATGATACCACGACCATGGTTTACATCATTTGGTTAACTGACTAAACTTGTACCGTAAGTCGTTAGATGAAAGGCGACTTCATTAACATGAATATGCTTATGAAACCTTAGTTTCTCTCTTTCTTGGTCTGGACTACCATGGTTCCAAATGAGCAAAGTTTGAAACTTCTTTTGGATTATCGGGATGTTTTGTGTTCTTTTTCTATTTTCTCTCTTTTCCTTCTATTTATTCTCACTTGGGCCTAAAAAGTAAAAGTAGATGACACTGTTATTGAAATTAACCCATTTATAACCTTATAAACCACTCATTATTACACCTACTATCCGTTTTCTTTATTTTTTGGTCATTTTGTCTATTGTTCTCCTCATGCATGTTAAAATTTCCCCTCCCTCCAGCTACGAAGGCTATGATTTTGAATATAGGTATGGGATCGCACTCCACCATGACACCTTTTGGCATGGTGTGTGGTGGGACAGCTGTTACCAAGGGTGGAAGAAGTCAAAGCGGTTATTCGCTTCTGACGAGGTGCCATAAAGGTCACCGAGAGATGCAGATATCAGCGATTGATTGGTGTGATCGGATTTTGAATCCGGGTTACGGAAAGAATTGAATACATGCGAATTATTGAGAGGAGATGGATGCGATGCTTGCATGTACGTACATGAGATGGTGAACTGGCCGTGTGGCCGAAACTTTTGGAAATGGTCGGGCTGATAAGTTTGGATGAAATTTGATATCTCCAGTGTTATGTTGATTGTGACATTTGGATATCATGGTTTTGCATGTCGATGATGGAATTTATGGTTTAACCGACAACAAAGAATAACTAGGGAGGTACATGATCTCTGTCCTCGATGAATAAAGATAGTCTAGGTTCTTCGCCGATTTTGAAAGTGTCTTTGATTATCCCTCTGTTTAAATTTATAGTACATTAGTACTGATGGGTGAACTGGTTGATTGTTTAAGCATCGGACAAGTGGATCAAAATAGGGAAAATCGAGAAAACGATACCATTTACATGAAGTTGTGTGAGTCCCATATGAGTTTGAAATGCGAGGTCAATGGTATAGATCCGAAATATAATTGTTTGACTATTGTCTTACAAAATTTCTTGCATTTCCAAGACGTTTAGAAGCATCGCACAAATTGATCAAAAATTGAAAAAAACCATATTCCGGAGTAAGTTGGCACAGAAACCGCCCTGTCTTAGGGAGGTTTCTGGTCGATTTAGCATGAAGCCGCCTTCGACTAGGGCAGTTTTTTATTGAAATGACCTGAAACCGCCTCTAGTCAGGACGCTTTGTGGTTGTTGTGTTGAAGCAGCGCCACCCCAGGACGGTTTATTTGCCTCCATTTGACATTTCTACGTAATTTTTCAAAAAAAACCCACCACAAACAGTTTTTTTTTTCAAATGTATTTTTGTACAAAATTTCCTATAATGATAATGAACTAATTGATAACTAAGTGTGTTTTGAAGAACAAAACTTCCGTTGTTATATATACCTTGCATTTATCCATATTTGTTATTTAACGTATTGTAATGTTAAAGTAAATGAAGCAAACAATATATTATTTTTATTGTATTTCTTTAACAAAAGTAGAAGTGAAGACAGAGTACGAAATATCACATAGCTATACACAAGATTGTACAATACGAATTGACTTAAAAAACTCTTTGCTAAAATAAAAGACTTAAAAAACTCTAAACTTATAAAAATATGAGAAAAAAAAAGTTCAAAAAGCGTAAACCAACGTTGGCATTTACCTAGAAACAATAAAAAAATTTGAGTTATTTAAGTAAGAGGAAGTCCTTCTTTGACGAAAGGAAGTCTCCACTTATCTCCTTGTTTCTCAAAGTTCCTTACTCCCATAGCACCATGAGTGCTTTCGCCGATGGCTTTCATTGTTCTTTTTCCTTTTTGTGTATCTACTATTTCCTTGTCCCTCTCTTGTTTTGGGTTTATTGTATATTTGTCTTCTTTCTCTTTTATCTTCTGGCCTAGTGTTTAATGTTTGTATGTTAGATTTATCACTTTATTGTCTATTTTCTTCTTATCTTTTACCTTCTGGCCTAGTGTTTAATGTTTGTATGTTAGATTTATCACTTATGCTCTAAAAGCTGTGATTTTGCAAGTGGGCCTGTTACTTCAGTTTGTAAGCAGATTTAGGTATGTTTTGAATATTTTTGTTCAGTTGTTTGCTTGGTCTCGAAACGAGATCGGCACCCTGGTGAAAGTTGAGAGCAGGGAGTATGATTATACACCGAGGATGGGGGAATGATGATGTGAAACCAGTAAGCGCTCCTGACGCGTCCCCGACGTGTCGTGGACTCAATAAAACTTTGATAGTTAGGAATAGACACAAGATAAACTTAAACTGGAAACTCCATTTCGATTGAGAATTTACACACACGAAATTCACTCAATCTCCCTCGCCCCACACACGGACTCCCGGGACAGTTTCGTCTTTACCCTAAAGTCCTTAACCCTTACCTGACTATCGGCCTACGGTTCGCCGACAGCTCCCCGACCTATCGGTCTATCAAATACCCAAAATATTGACACTCTAACCCAGTCCTCACTAGCTCACCAACTCTCTAGCACGTACATACACTCTAGTCTGACTCACACTTGCTCATATTGTATCTCCTATTTTCTATCTCGCAAGCTTGATTACATAGGATATAAAAGCTTGTATATATACACGTTAGTTAATGTGTAACTAACGGCCTATGAATATGTAGACTATAGAAGTAAATTACTTCTTCTTCTCTTATTATAATAGTCGCACTCTACTGCAGATTAACTTCCAACTTGATCTGGAGCTATCAGCACACGTGTTGCCTTGTGATTGGGCAAGTTGATGGCGCGTCTCCCAAGTGGCCGGTCACCACTTGCACACTTCAACTTGTCTGACCTTGGTTGGTTCATTAATGCTCATAAATGCCCTCTTCTGAATTTATTACAGCTATGTAATGATGTTCATTAATAGCCTTTTCTTATCTTGTTATCTCGCACATTAATGAGTTATTCCTTTTGTCGTGAGCTAGTTGCTTATGTGGGTGTGACACATCTGAGTGAGTTTGTCGACGTTGCTAAAATATTTCCATCCTTGTTTAATGTCTGATGCATGAGATATGTGATAGTGTGGTTCTTGACTACTTGTGTGTTACTAGAAGTTCTCTGGAGCTCTCGCAGACAGGTGCCCGACTGGTTGGGCACATGTCGTAGGCTGAGTGCGCTTGCAACCTTGAGTGCTAAGCCACTCATGACTTAAGTGCGCTTGTAACCTTGCGTGCTAAGTCACTTATTCACCTGTTTATCTGAATGATAAGCTTGACAAACATGTTAGATAAACACCACATGTTTGCTATCATCAAAACTAAAGGTCCTTGACTTAACATGATGTGCATTGTCTAGATTACCACCATTGGCGACCAACCTGTAGTTTCATTGGGTACCACCTGCTTCACCAACAACCAATATTCTCTAATTAGAATTGATTACCCCTTTTATCTTCAGCGGTTTGGCACCTTCAACAGTGCAATCAATTCCATTCTAATCAAAGTTGAAAGGTGTTGGGCGGTGCTGCATGTTGCTTGACTTCTCTCTTTTGCAACAAATTTTAATCGTCTTGGAGGAGGATGACGTTCAATCCCCAAATTGGAAGCTAAATGTATTGATTTTGTTCCAGCATGCTCTGCACCAATC
The DNA here is from genome assembly GCA_023374045.1 of Limonium bicolor. Taxonomy (NCBI): domain Eukaryota; kingdom Viridiplantae; phylum Streptophyta; class Magnoliopsida; order Caryophyllales; family Plumbaginaceae; genus Limonium; species Limonium bicolor. Next base: position 178,931,440 of record CM041780.1, on the reverse strand, counting down.
TAAAGCGCTCAAGAGCATAGGATGCTGCAGCCCACACAATTGCCCATAACAAGCTCGATTTGCTCAATCTTCTGTTAGTGTTCATCTTTTCCTCACCAACTGCTACAGTTCACATAATCGACTTTAACAAGTTGGGTTTCCTCCATCTCCTATCGATTATCCCTCTGTTTAAATTCATAGTACTGATGGGTGAAGTGGTTGATTGTTTAAGCATCGGACAAGTTGATCGAAAATAGGAAAAATCGAGAAACGCTAACTCTGGTGATATTTTCATGAAGTTGTGTGGGTCTCATATGAGTTTGAAACTCTTGGCCATGGCATAGGTCCGAAGTATAACTATTTGACTATCATCTTACAAAATTTCATCAATTTTAGAGACCGTTTAATAACATCGCACAAACTGATCAAAAATTGAAAAAAAACATATTCTGAAGTAAGTTGGCACAGAAACCAACTGCCCTGCCTTGGGGAGGTTTCTGGCCGATTTAGCATGAATCCGCCTTCGACTAGGGTAGTTACTGGTCGTTTTGTTGAAGCAGCGCTGCCCCAAGGCGGTTTTTTTTGCCTTCGTTTGACACTTCCACGTGATTTTTTCAAAAAAATAACCACCGCAAGCAATTATTTTTTGAAAAATGTATTTTTGCGAAATTTTTTCCTACAATGATAATGAATTAATTGATAACTAAGTGTGTTTTAAAGACCAAAACTTTCATTGTTATATATACCTTGCATTTATTAATATTTATTATTTAACGTATCGTAATGTTAAAGTAAATGAAGCACACATATTATTATTTTATTATTGTATTTCTTTAACAAAAGTAGTAGTGGAGAGAGTGCAAAATATCACATAGCTATACACAAGACCGTACAATATGAATTGACTTAAAGAAACTCTTTGCTAAAATAAAAGACTTAAAAAACTCGAAACCTATAAAAATAGCAAAAAATGTTCAAAAAGCGTAAACCAACGTTGGCGTTTACCCATAAACAATAAAAAAGTTTGAGTTATCTAAGTAAGAGGAAGTCCCTCTTTGACAAGAGGAAGTCTTCACTTATCTCTTTGCTTCTTAAAGTTCCTTACTCCCAGAGCACCATGAGTGCTTTCGCCGATGGCTTTCATTGTTCTTTTTCCTTTTTGTGTTTTTTTGTAGTGTATCTACTCTTTCCTTGTCCCTCTCTTGTTTTGGGTTTATTGTATATTTGTCTTCTTTCTCTTTTATCTTTTGGCCCAGTGTTCAATGTTTGTATGTTATATTTATCACTTTATTGTCTATTTTCTTCTTATCTTTTATCATCTGGCCTATTGTTTAGTGTTTGCATGTTAGATTTATCACTTACTCTTTAAAAGCTGTGATTTTGCAAGTGGGCTTGTTACTTCAATTTGTAAGCATGTTTAGGTATGTTTTTTGAATATTTTTTTCTGTTGTTTACTTGGTCTGGAAACAAGATCGGCATCCTGATGAAAATTGGGAGCAGGGGTACGATTATACAACCAGGATGGGGGAATGATGATGTGCGTTGTCTAGATTACCACCATTGCCGACCAACCTGCAGTTTCATTGGGTACCACCTGCTTCACTGACAACCAATATTCTCCAATCGGGATTGATTACCCCCTCTACCTTCAGCGGTTCGGCGCCTTCAACAGTCAATCGATTCCATTATATTCGAAGTCGGAAGGTGTTGGGCGGTGTTGCATGTTGCTTGACTTCTCTCTTTTGCAACAAATTTTAATCGTCTTGGGGGAGGATAACATTCGATCCCCAAATCGGAAGTTAAATGTATTGATTTTGTCCAGCATGCTCTACACCAATCTAAGGGGCTCAAGAGCACCGGATGCTGCAGTCCACACAATTTCCCATAACAAGCTTGATTTGCTCAATCTTCTGTTAGTGTTCGTCTTTTCCCCACCAACTGCTACAATCCACATAATCGACTTTAACAAGTTGGGTTTCCTCCATCTTCTGTCGGTGTTTAATTGTTCCTCGTCGTTTGTAGCAGAAAACATCAATTTTGGTGTTCTGTTGTGACTGTTTGCATCCAGTGCATATTAGATTGTCGGTGGGCTTCTTCGACTATCTATTCCTTTCGCTGCATGTGGGCGGCTGTGGCTACAGTGTAACACCCCGGTTTCAACAATGTATAACCTCGATTTATTAGCAACATAATTAATAGTTCACAGCAGAAATATAGATAAATAAAACAAAACCTAACCGGGATGTTATCGCCACACTCAGCCTATGAGTGCTAATGCTTATACCGTTATAGCTAGCAACAGAAACTTAACGAAAACAAGATTAAATAGAATCCCAAATGTATGATAAAACATTAGATCTCCTCAAATGTTCATAAATTAAATGCTTAAAATACTAATCTTTACATGCCCCTCATCACAACAACTTTAATCATCCATACCTGCGGTCAGAAAACAAACAACACACAACAAAGAACCGCGCAAATCAGAGAAACTGAGTGAACCCTGCAACACCTTGTCAAATACATTTTGAAAACCCATTTGAGTATAATAGACATCATTAGACACATAACTAATCAAACAATAGCATCTGAATAATTTCAGTCACCAACCAACAGTATCACAATCCAATTGTGGGATGATGAGAGTCACTAAAGTTCCACAATTCATAAGTTCCAATAATTGGTACCCTACATAGTTGGGACCAATCCAGTTCACCCTCACTCTAAGTCCGTAAGTGTGCACATCCCGAAAAGTTTTTCTGACTAATGAAGTAGATCATAGAGCTTAGATACGGCCTGAGACTCAACAACGCCAATATATATAAATTAGCGAGAGGCCTTTTCCGATTTCAAAGTCAATTTCCCATCAAATCCAGAAAAAATAGTAATATATGTAATATCAAAGTTCTCAAACCATTTCATACCATCAATATCGTATAAGCATAATTTTACAAACACAACTAATATGACCAATTTCAAAATACCATACACAATCACAAAGTAAAAATAGGTGAGCAGAAGGTTTACTTGGAAACTATGCTAAAATAAACAATCAACAATGATCACCCACAATCAGTCAGCTAACTAGTCCCGTCGAAGCACTCAAAATCTTTGTACAGTATCCAAAAGTAGTTGTCAACTCAAAATTTCCAATGTACGTAGAAGATAAGCAAGAATATTGATTCGAAAAGGCTGTGCGGAAGAGGCTATGGGAGGGATTTATGAGGAAGACGACTAGTAGGGTTTTAAGGATGTCACAGTTCTAAAGTAGGGAAAATATCTATTTATATAATTCTAATAGTTGGGAAGATAATATTTCTTTCTTTTTTTTATTGTATGGAAAATTCTGGAATATGGATATTATAAAAAGGATAAAAATAAATATACCATGAGACACTTATTCTAGATCATTAATTGAATTACTGTAATATCTAAAGACGATAATTACAATTTTCTGTACGAAGAAGTTTTTTATACATATATAATATGAACCAAATAATTATCACTCTATAAAATATACTAAATAAACTCATCAAAATAAATAGTAAAAAAATCATCCGATTTCTTGATAAACCTATCAAAATAAATAGTAATAAATCATCTAGTTTCGTGATAAACTTATCAAAATAAATCATCTAATTTCCTAGTATTTCATACAACTAGTTGTGGCCATCTTTGGTTAATTGCAAAGCAAAACCATAGTGTAGTTGTGGTGATTTTCCAGTCACAACGGGATGAAGATGATGACCGCAAGTCTCAATTATGCAGGGGGTTGCTAGATGGATTGTGCCTCTTTGAAGCAATGCACATGCCTTTATGGAAGACATCTATCAGTGCTTTGATATCATTACTATCCTTAGCTATGTTTGGTTATGTTTTAGTTTGTTTATTGTTTTTCTATGTCATTGTAGTGCAAAACAGTAATGAAACTATCTTACTAACTAATGGACAGTGAATCAAGTCGTAGTAGTACGTCAAGTGTCGTATCCACTAGGACTTCACAACTATCTAGATAATTATAAGCTTAGTAAATGTGTAAGAATAGAAACAAAAGCGCATAAATGTAAATTGTTTTGAGGGTATAGGTGTATCTTGGGATGGATCTTTGCGCCCATAACCCTTTTACAACCTATTGTCGATCCTTGAACTTATAGTTAAACAATGGGAAATTAACTAATAGTCTAACCTAGATCTATTAATTCTAACCAATTTAGCCATAACCCAAAGGTTAGTCCAAGTATCCAGTTCAATCGGAAGCAATTAACACAAATCCTCCCTAAGTTACAATGAGAACCTCATCTCAAAAGAACCTTTGAAAATCGGCTAACATTGATTTAGACCCCAATGGTATTGCTAAACTAATCGGCAAATTCAAACCAACCAATTTAACAAATTAGCAATTAATTGAGCAAACCCTAATCAAATCCTCAAATCCAATGTGAACAAGATTAGAAGCCATTAAAACTCAACAATTATCTTCATTAAACTCAATAACTAAAATAAAGCATTAAAACTAGTTCAAGATCTCAACAATGGAGGTTTTAGGGGATTTAGGGCAAAATCCCTATCCTAAGATAGGGGTGAGCATTTGGTTCCGGTTATTCGGTTATAACCGAGAAACGAAATTATTTTGGTTTTTTTTAACCAAAATTTGTAACCGTTAAATTTTTTTTTTTGGTTATTTGGTTATTCGAGTAGAACTGAAATATTATTCGGTTCGGTTTTCGGTTCCAGGGTTGGGTAATTCGGTTTACCCGAATAACCAAATTACATATATGGAAATATTGGCTAATTCGGTTCTTTTTTAAAATTTGGTTCTTTTTTGTAGTTTGGTTCCTTTTAATAATTAGGTTTCTTTTTAAAAATTGGTTCTTTTTTACAATTTGGTTCTTTTTTATAATTCAGTTCTTTTTTAATAATTCGGTTATTTCTTATAATTCGGTTCTAACTGAAAACTGAATTAAAATTTCGGTTTTCGGTTTGGTTCTCAGTTCCAACCTTAAAAAAAATTTGGTTATTCGGTTCTCGGTTATTTCGGCTCTTAGACTGAAATTCAGTTATTCGGGTAGAACCGAAAAAAACTAAAAACCAAAATATTTTTCCTAATTCGGTTTTTAGGTATAATCGAATAACCGAATGCTCACCCCTATCCTAAGATACAAGAAGAATACACAACCATTAAAGCACAAAAATGAGAGAAGGGAGAAGAATTAGCCATGAGAGGTTGAGGAAGAGCTTCAATGAAGGTGAGCCTCTTCTTTTTTTTTCCGCTTTTAAAAGCACAATTCTAGGAAAATTTTCGGGTCGACCGACAGACGTGGGTCGGACCCGTGGGTTAGTCACCTCTGGGAGAAGACGTAGTCACGTGCGTAAATTTAGTCCGACTGGCACACCTGGGTCGATCTCCTAGGTGGGTCGATCCTAGTAGTTTCCGACCTCTCACATGGGGAGGTCGCTGGGTTGGTCGAATCTAGTAGCTTTTGAAAAATGTTCGACCGACCCACCTGCTCTGGTCCTGTGGGTAGGCCGGTCTTTAAAACGATCTATCTTCTTCGTTTTAGTTCCAACGTTGGATTCATTTGCGGCCACGCGTTCCTCTCTTCATTTATTTTGCTCCTTGCTATGTTATTTCTCCGGTTTAAGCAATAAATGTGTAAAAACACCAATAAAAACACAACACTAGAGAAAGCTAGCTAAATTAGAGAAATGAGTATGAAAAGTGTTGACAAAACATATGAAATACATCACTAGAACTTGCTAATTTGGACACTCATCAGTCAAGTTCTTAGTTTACCGTTTAGGTGTGTTTTCAAGTCTTTGTCAATGACTCTTGGTGTGTCACTTGGAGAGATCATTATCTTTTGTTTGTATGTTTAGGTCTCATTCTCAACCCAAATTCTAAGGGGAGATTATCTACAAACGCTAGTTTAGTGGAAAGAAATGGTCAGTTGTAGAATATAATAATCTATGATAGATTATTCTACTCACGAGAAAGTGAGAACTGAGCCTTAGATGATTGGAGTATGAGATGGGGTAGTTCACTCTTGTTAGGACAATTTTTAATACTCCATTCGTCATGAATTGACTGTCCTGTTTGCTTT
>CM041780.1:178891149-178924860 GCA_023374045.1 Limonium bicolor | reverse complement strand
TTTTGGTCTTAATGTGGATAATTCAGTTTTAACCGAAATAACCGAAATCCAGTTTATTTTTTACAATTTGGATTTCGGTTAACCGAATTATCCAAATGATCACCCCTAATTTCAATGCATTTCCAGCACTCTTGTCATCAGCTAATATTTTAATAAGAGAAGCACCCCTTGGATACTCAAGATTTTCCTTTCCTAATGTCAATTAGTTTCTAAAGTTAAAAAATCAAATAAAAGTTTTAAAATATTTAAAATATTAAAATATCATAAATTGTTACAAAAATACAAATATTTAGTAGAATTTACCTCTATTCCTGCAAATTCAGATCTAGATCCGACAAGATTTTCAACTTTATATCCACATCCTCTTCAATTTCCTTTCAATCCATTTCCAGCACTCTTGTCATCAGTTAATATTTTAATAAGAGAATCACCCCTTGGATACTGAAGATTTTCCTTCCCAATGTAAATTGGTTTTCAAAAGTTAAAAAGTATATTAAAAAAGTTTTAAAATATCATAAAATGTTATAAAAATAAAATATTTCATAGAATACTTTTTAATTATTAATTAACATTAAATAGAATGATAATTAGTAACATCTTTTAATAAAAATAACAACTATCATTTAGTTTAGAAAAATAAAAACATCAAAGAAATTGATTAATATTATACTTAGAAAAAGGTTAGACTTAAAAAAATAAGTAACAATGTGCTAGAAATTCTTAATTAATTTTTCAATAAATTACTCGGAACCCCTTAAGATTGTAAAATAATACAGTTAACCCTTTTGTGTTTATCATAACTATTGATAACCATCTTGAGGTTATGTTATCTCTAACTATGAGCCTCCAAACTACAACTCTAGCACCAAGACATTAACTAGTGCTGACTCGTCAGCTTAATCATATTAATAATGACAGACTGACAAAAAACACTGTTTAATCAACATTATTATTTTCCTAAAAACATCAACTCTATCTCGAAAATATATCTGAAGTGGGACAAAAGAGTTAGACAGTGTTGATTAATCAATCCATAAAAATGGGTAGGATTTAATTGACACACCTAGAATAAATTTCTCTTCTATCCGACTACTTATCTTGATAAATAGGTTTTAAATCCAAGACCTTTGGATCGAAGATACCAATCCTCTACTGACCAAACCGGCTTGGCATATGCACTTAATCATTTAATTTGCATTATATTAGAATTTATACGTCTTACACACGTAACCACTTTTCCCATTGCTTCAAGCTTCCTATCTATACAAATCATTCGACGAAGATAGCACCAACCTTATCGACAACTTCACATATCACCAGAATTTAAAAGAGCATAAACAATGAATTGTTTCTAGTCTTCCATTTTCTTCCCGTTCTCCTTTCTCCCTATTTGCCATGAAGAGAGATTGTTTTCAACGACGGCTGTCAGGGCTTCTACTAGCAGCAGAGAGAAGGGTTTCCTATGCTACATCAGAATGATGAGAAGATCCAGCTGCCAGTTGCAATGCATTTGATTCTACTTCAGCCTCCAACACCTTTGCTTCTTCAGCCAGCATTGCCAACTGTATGAAGTAAAGAAACAATATAAGCAATGAGAGCACCCAATTTGTTTGACTTATAGATACAGCCAATAAGCAAGTTCTAACAAGCTTAGCACATTCTGAAAACACTGGAAGAAGCAGAAAAGCCGGCACACTAAGAAGAAACTACATGCAGAAAAAACACAAACATTTTATGCTTCATATAAAGGCAACAAGATTGGACCAAAGGGAAAATCTGCCAAAATAGCAATTAATTTACCCGAATTTCATTTTCTCTCGCACGTTGCTGCATAGCATCTATTGCAGGACTCAGACTGCAAGATAAAAGAGTACATATTACGTGAAGGAAACAGTCATAAATACATAATAAATATGGGAAACAAATAAACAATGTTGATCCTAACCAATACTCCATCAACTTGCACATGGAAGCCTGATATGTCGCGGTGTGATGAATGAATGTTAGAGGATGCCCCTTACCATCCCTATACAGAGACAATGTACCAACTTTAATGAAGCCGACTGGTATGGAAGTAATGTTTACAATAAAGATAACACATGAAGCAAACCAGCAAGGCAGACTGTCTCAACCACCTCATATTTTGTGAGATGGCAAGGTTATAAGCAGCCTTCTCCTCCTGATACAGAACATGCTGCAGATCTATAAAAGATACCGATGGTGACTTGAGCTGGAGGAGAGAAGAGGCAGGCAACAGCTGAAGTGGTACTTCCTTCTGGATGTACTCGGCACCACTGTTCACAAGATGATAACAATTGGAGTAAGCTTCATTAATCAATTAAGAATTACATTAAACCAAGGTCCAACACAATTTCTACTACTGTTGCATCGCCTATCCACTCATTATGCAACATTTGCCTTACAGTCAGATAGAACATAATTCAGTTAGAAACTGGTCAACTTCACTCTTTAATGAGCAACAATCAAGCATAACATTGGAACAAGGTCATCACAAGAGTGTGGCTTAGTCTTTGGTTTTTTACAGATATTTCATCTTGGGGGGGGGGGGGGGGGGGAGATCCGGAAACCAGAGTGCAACATTTGCCTTACAGTCAGATAGAACATAATTCAGTTAGCAACTGGTCAACTTCACTCTTTAATGCGCAACAATAAAGCATAACATTGAAACAAGGTCATCACAAGAGTGTGGCTTAGTCTTTGGTTTTTACAGATTTTTCTGGGGGGGGGGGGGGGGGGGGGGTATTTAATCCGGAAACCAGAGATGCAGAGAACAGCTTTAGTCAATGTCATTTTACCATCTTGCGCCCTAGAGTATTGCTTATTCAAGTTCCTGCAATTATTTCCCAATGGGAAAAGCAAATACCGAGAGAGAGAGACAGAGAGAGAGAGAGAGAGAGAGACAGACAGACAGAGCGAGGTTACGGTTAGAAGATCAGCAAGAAAAAGTATCTGTACTCTTTTTTAGTGATAATGATATACAATAAGGGAATGTCAACAAGGTTTTGATAGAATCTAATCTAGATCCTCCTGTACAATCCTCAAATGAGGCCAAATTTTCATTCAACAATATCCAGAATGTCTTACACTCTAGGGGTACTCTGCTCAAGTAGACTCCACTAAGGTGAATAACCACAAACCCACTTGTTAGCTGTACATGTTCTAGAAGCATTTACTAAACTGCCCCTTTCTTACATATTAAAGACACGGTGGCCTAACATTACTAATTGATAGAATCTAAACTAGATCCTCCTAAACAATCCTCAAATGAGGCCTAATTTTCATTCAACAATATCCAGAATGCCTTACACTCTAGGAGTGCTCCGCTTAAGTAGACACCACTAAGGCAGATAACCGCAAACCCACTTGACAGATGCACATGTTCTGTAAGCATTTACTAGGTTAAGAAAGATGATTAGCCCTTTAAAGAATGAAATATGAAAATGATAAAAGAAGATTAGTAACGTATTCTTGTCCACTACCTCATATCCATATTTGACCGAAGCATTGCTTCTTGCATACCGTCAGACATATCCATGGGTTCGATATCAACATAAGCAGTGCTAGCAGTTTCAGGTCCTTGATTTCTTGTACTTTCAGTTGCACGATAATTAGCATCAGCATGAGCAAAAATTCCTTCCAAGTCTGAAGATCTTCCCCCAGCCTTTGTCATACAGCACAGGCGAAATCAGAAAGAGATACATGTCATTACCCTAGTCATATGAACTTGCAAAATTAAACTCCCATTTAGGTATACACAAAGCCACAAAATATGAAGAAGCACAGCACGCAGGTGACAAGACAACAAAACCAAATCGAAAGGCAGCAAGGTAGCATCAAACATAAGGAATATACTAGTCATTAACTTTAGATCCATAATCTCAGACGAACATGATCAGCATGATAAGGACAAAACACAGACCGCACAGAGAACAAAGGATGAGCATGCAAAGTGCGGACCAAATCAGCAATCTTGCCAAAACTTTAGATGTATTACGTTGGCTGAGAAAGACTTGATAATGTAACGTTCGGCCACCCTACCTTAGTGCCAGATGAATTAGAATCATTGATGTCTTGGTCTAGTCTTTCTTCCTTTCCAGAACTCAATTTCGTAGACGTATCATCTGAGGAACTAAGTGATGGTCCAATATCTATAACTGTGCTTCTCTTAACAGGAGATAGAGAAGCAGGTCTTTGCGCCTGACTTTGTTTCCCGTCCAAGGACTGGAAGGCAATAACTTGGATTCTTCCAACCTGCATGCCAAACCAATTAAATATTCAGTAAGCCCAACCTGCATAAGAATGTGAACTCTTAAGACATTTATACCCACCTTGTGTGCATCTTCATTGAAACATGAAAATATAAGCCCAATGAATCCTGACTCCAAAAGCTGATACATTGCCTGTGTACGAACATCTGTTCATGGTAAAGTTAGCCAAGATTCTTCCATGGAAAGCCAAACATCAACAAAATTTGATTCAAACCCAAATTTGATTATCTATTGTCATTAATTCAAAGAGATGATGGCACTATTGTAAATTCTACAAGTTGGGACTGTGATCTGTAATCATCCTAGAGCTCAACACAACAGCCGAAATTTCCTTAGAACTGAAGTGTGAATTCATACTAGGAAAGACCGCATGAGGAATGAGACAATTTGACAAAAAGGTGGGAGTAACAGTGATTGAAGAGAAGAAGTGTGAATCTCGCTTGTGGTGGTTTGGACATGTGAGTAGGAGACCCAGGAAGGCACCAACTAGACGTATTGAGATGTGGGAAGAGGAGGAAAGTAGGAAAGGGAGAGGAAGACCCAAACAGACATAGGCTAGGGTGGTCATGAAGAACATGTGGCTACACGGGATAGAGAAGAATGTCTTTAGAGAGGGCGGAACGGAGAAGTATTCGAGCGGTTGAATGTGTGGTATTGTATTAATTTTCTTTTTGTTCCCTTTGACACTTAAAATATCTTTTTCATCTGTACCTTTTCTTGGTTTTATCAATACTCCACTTTAGATCTCTTTGTTCACACCCGGCTTTGATAAACCCCATTTTCTTCCCTTGCTCCTCCCACCCCTGTCACATTTCCAATTTTTCCGCTCCTTTGGGTTTTTACTTTCCCGTTTATCGAAGGTTTTGTCCAACATCATACATTGGTTCATGTTAGCTGACCCCTATTATTTTGGGAATAAAGCTTTGATTGTTGTTGTTTTTAAGTGAGAATTCATAATTAAAAAATCAGCTTAAAACTAGTATGCTCTTAACACCTCTAAGTATGAAGATTGCTCCAAAAAATTCAAGGATTCAGCATTTGAGAAAAGACCCAAATATCCTTATTAAAAAAAGTAGGGTAAAAGAAATATAACAAAATTCACCAAAGAATGGAATAACAATCTCCTGAATTCAGCTTTCCAGCCACAAAATTTCCAGGTATCCAAATTAATAAAAAGGATTTATCATAATGCAGCACTAACCAACATGAGATGGAAGAACTGTGATATGGGGATGCGAATGATACCATCCAATTACTCTAGTTGTTGTTCCGGTTGCCGCAGTCATTCTGTATTATTTGGTTAACACAACAATGAAAATTAACAATGTCTAAAGGATGATTATGCAAGCAAATGCACTTGTAGAAAGACGAGTAAAGGTTCAGATCAAACATTTCTGAATGCAGGAGCAACTAATTTGGTCATGATATTACACGCTGAGCAAACCCCATCACAACACACAGCTTCTGAGAACTGAACATATTTGTAACACCCTAACCAGGTAGAAAACAAATAGGTTATGCTAGCTAGTTCAGGTGACTGACTGTCAAAGCACCTTGAGACATTGGAAAATAAAATTTTTATTTAAGGCTAAAAAGTTCTCCCCCACAATGAGTTTTCTAAGAAACATGTTACCCTAGTATAAGAAAATTCTGAAATGCAAGTTAAAGCCTGGTTTATGGTCTGAATCTAAATAACATTTCCAAAAGGTTGTATAGTACTGTATGTTGCTCATCCATCACTTTAGAAAAATCAAGTATCTCCTACATTACCCTCAATACATGGAAAATCACAACTTTAACATCATCACTTTATAAGTCTTGAAATATATTGTAAAAAAACATCAATCGTTCCACATCTGTAACAGAAAACTGGTTCAGTCCTTGCAAAACAAATGGAGACACATAGGGCATACAGCAGGATACACCAAATTCAAGGCAAATAAGAATAATAGATATGAACAAAATCAAGGATATTTCAGCCATGGCAGATGCTGCGGCCAACTGTTCTGGATTAGTCTCCACTCGGTCCTTTCTTCTGTCTGATCGTGTTTGTGGAGATGCTCCCCAAATGGATGCAGTTGCACTCCCACCCTTGGAATACTAAATTTCAACGGAGAAACATTCAATTAAATGATCCACTCTAGCAATTCAAAGAGAGAGATACATCAAAAGTCATTTAATCAGACCGCGGGTTGTCAGAGACAGTCATAACTACAGATGAACTACTAAAAGGTCATAGAAATTCTGTTCAATGATGACATGATGTAGTTGGGCCTATTAATATGGGTCAGAAGCCATTAGCTTAGTTTACTGATTAATACTATCTAGATAGTATATACTTAGTATATATACAGGACAATAAGAATAATAATAACATACAGAATTCTTTCTCTAGAACTTCATGGTATCAGAGCAGGCTATGGTTAACTCTAGCCGCTTCCCGGTCAAAACCCTAATCTCATATTATGGGCGTCTTTGCTCTCAAATTTTTGCCCTAAAATGTCTCCACCCTTAATTTCTATCTCTAAGGGTGTCTACACCCAGAATCCTAACTCAAAGGGTGTCCCACCCTGAACATACAACTCTTCTAACGTTTACTTCAAGTTCCGTTGCTTCTTCTTTACGTCCCTAATCCCTATGGCTGAACAAGGCAATATTGATTTAAATACTGATCTGTCAGCTGATGCATCAACTACTGCTCCTGCTACCCCTGCAGTCTTGAAACCAAACAAGACTGAACTAGGCCCCCATTGATTCAGCAAGCAGAATGGCCCGAGCTACTTGATATGGCCATAACAAATCCTTACCAGGAAGGGAAGAAATTGGAAGCTTACCTCACCAAATGAGAACCAGAGCCAACTGATGCTGCTGACCAGAAGAAAGGAGATGCCAACATACGGTTGTGGCTGTGGGATTCAATGGATCCTACATCAGCGTCACGCATATGTTCTTAAATTCAGCAATGGAAATTGGGAATATATCGATAGACCCTACTCTACTGCTAATGATGGTGCATTCATTCACAATCTCTTGCTGAAGTCCATGACTTCTGAGCAGGAGGGCCTATTGTTTTATAATATGCTACCAATCTTCAATGGTGGTGTTCTGAACTTGACCAATACCAGAGCATCAAGTGGGAACTGCAGGAGATGAAATTCTACATCAGAAGGAAACAAACAAGCAGCATGTCTGCTGCTTCCTGGCTGGTGTAAACCCTGAATATGAGCAAGTCCAGGTTCAAATCCTTGGAAACACGGAACTTTCATCAATAGAAGAGGTGACTGCTATTGTCAAATCAGAGGAACTCGTCGCTCTGTAATGCTGGAGAACAAATTGACAGAAAGTACTGTTCTTGCTGCAAAGGGGCGGCCCAAAGGAGGTAAAGGTGGAAGGTGATGCAGCCACTGCAAGCACTCAAACCACAACAATGATCAGTGCTGGAAGCTTTTACATATCCGTAGAAAAAGCAGAAGAACAAAGAGAAATGTGGTCAAGGGACGGGCATTTCTCAGCTGTCACTACAAGCGTTAAAGGGACTGCTGACCCTCCAGGGGAACCTGAAATCCCTTCAATCTCCCTCAGGCGTTGATTTTACTAAAGAACATTAAAAGCTAACTGAAGGAACTACGTCACTTGTTTAAAAAAACAAGGAACGACCATACATGTGTAAAATAAAGAATAGAACGACCTTAAATGTTTTTTAAAAAAAAGGAGGAATGACTGAGTCTTGTTTCCTGAATAATAAAAAAAGAAGTGTCCCAGTCAGTCCTATGCATTCCCCTGTCCCCGCAACATTTCGGGTACACAAGACAGCTAACAGTACGCGTTTTTGTGCATCATAGACAGTCATGGCTATGAAATTCAATGGATTCAAGGATGAGCATCACGTGTATGTTTCTCAAACAGCAAAGGAAATCTAAGAATATATCCAGAGATCCTACTCAACTGCCAAGGATGTTGCCTTCATCTATGACTTCTGGCTTAGTTCCATGACCACCAAGCACGAGGGTCTATCAGTCTCAAAACATGCTACCAACCTTCAGCAGTGGTGATCTGATTCGGATGTATACCAAAGCATCAAGTGCAAGACCACAAAAGATGTGTTTTTATATTAAAAGGCAACAACCAGCAGCATGTGTACTGCTTCATGATTGGTTAAACCCAGAATATGACCAGGTTCAGGTTCAAATACTTGGAACCTAAGAACTGCCTAATATAGATGACGTCATTGCTACTGTCAAATCAGAGGAATGTCATTGCTTGGTAATGCTGGAAAACAAGCCAACTGAAAGCACTGCCTTGCAGTAAAAGGGGAACATAATGATGGTAAAAGTGGAAGGCAGATCAGTCATTGTAAAAGGTCAAATCACAACAATGAAGTGTCATCCCCATCTACAGAAAGAATGCAAGAAATGGGGATAAGGGACCTGCAAAGCCTGCACAACCACATCTACAGCAGGAGCTGCAGCTCATTCAGATTCACATATCTCTCACCTTGCAAGATAACACTTCAAAATCGTTTTGTCTTAATGCTTCAGAACATGTCTAACGGGACTGTATTCTTGATTCAGGAGCTACCTCCCATATGGCCTCTACTTCCTTTTTCCTTGATGATTATTCATCCTTCCCTGACAACATGAATATCACTACACCCAATGAGACATCCACATCTGTTGCCGGTCAGGGAACTGCCAAATCTCTAAGAGATAGCATCTTAGTAATTCCTATATGTTCCCAGTCTTTGACATGAAGCTTGCTTCAGTATATCCACTCCAGTGATCTTCACTGCACTGTTGTTCTTTATTCATTCTGGTGTGTTTTACAAGATCTGCACTTGGGAAAGATGATTGGAACTGCTAGGCAATGAATGGATTGTACGACCTGGATTTATCTCAAGTCTCTCTAAACCATGTAGAACCCAAGTATCTATTGCTGATAAAAATGCCATAATTTGGCTATATCATAAGTGTTTAGGTCATCCCTCTTTCTATGCTTTAAAAACTATCTTTCCCAATCGGATTGTCAGTACTGATATCTCAGCTCTCAAATGTGAAGTGGTCTATCTGAGCAGGTGCTATGTGCCTAGGAAGTAATTACTTTATTTTTGTAATTATTAAGTCACTAGTGATTGTCAAAGTGTAATTAATTATTAGTCACTAGTGACTGTCCAGCTGCAGATAATTGTATTTGCTCAGTAGATTATAGTTCCTAGGCAACTGTAACTAAGTGTACTGCAACCCTCCTTTACACCTTCACTAATTTTGTCTCCTTTGATAAACTCTCTCCATCCCATGCCATGTTTGTAGAACACCTAAATCAGATTCCTATCCCTAAATATTTTTTTGGAGCATTAGCAAAAAGATAGTGGATGGAAGCAATGCTGAAAGAAATTCAAGCCTTACAAAAAATATCAAACTTAGGATACTGCTGGCAAACCTCCTGGAAAGACTGACATTTACTGCAAGTGGATCTTTATTCTCAAGTACAGAGCAAATGGATCACTAGAGAGATATAATATGCATATGATCGTTAAGGTTACTCTCAAACATATGGGATTGACTATCATGAGACATTTGCTTCAATCTCCAAGCTTAATATGGTTTGCACCATATTATCTCTTGCATCTCACTTTGATTTGAAGTTGTTACAATTTGACGTGAAGAATGCCTTTCACCATGGTTTGAACGAAGAGATATACATGTGTATTCCTCATGGTTTTCATAATACAGCTGATTCCCCCAAAGTTTGCCGCCTTAAGAAACGTCTCAAACAATCACCACGAGCATGTTTTGAAAATTTTGCTAATGTTGTGTGTTGTTGGGTACAAACAAAGTTAGACCGATCACATTCTATTTGTCAAGCATTCTCGCTCAGGGGGCATCTCCATTCTATTGGTATATGTTGACGATATAATTGTCTGTAAGTTTGAGCCTAAAGAATGACAGAAATTAGAGAAACAACTACAATCCAAATTCGAGTTCAAGTCTCTTTGGTCCTTGAACTATATCTTGGGCATTGAGCTTGCATGTTCTTCCCGCGGTATCTTCGTTAGTCAAAAGAAGTATATCGCCGACCTTCTAACTGAGACAGGGTAGAGTACTAGTCGATCCGCCACCTCTATTATGGATCCATACCATGAGCTTGGCACAACACAGGATAAGCCAATGGTTGGAGTTTCCCAGTATCAGCGACTGTGGAATCTAATCTACTTATCTCACAACTAGATATTGCTTATGCAAAAGCGTACTCAACCAATTTATGCACAACCCGAGAAAACCAAATCCAAAAGCAGCGTATGGAGCCCAGCACTACCTGAAAAGGGCACCTAGAAGAAGAATTCTGTTTGAAAGAGGAAAGAACCTAACTCTCCAAGCATTCACTAATACACACAATATCAGTTCTCTTGTTGATAAGGGATTTACCACAGGCTATGGGGTTTTTGTAGGAGGTAATCTTGTTACCTGTAGGAGTAAGAAGTGAAATATGATAGCCCATTCAGCTACAGAATCTGAGTTCATAGCCCTTGTTCATGGTCCCATTGAATTGCTCAGAATACAAATCATTCTGGCTTACTTAAAGATCAAATGGGAAGGCACTATGCATTTGAAATGTGACAACAAATCACCCATCAATATTGCTCACAACAGTCAGTCTCCAAAAAGATCAAACTAAGCACATTGAATCTGATAATTATTTCATAAGTAGAAGACTGAAGGAGGGATAGTTAAACAGAACTATAACTCTTCAGAAGACCAAGTTGCTGATGTATCTGAAGTTTACAGCAGTAATGGTTGATGTGATAATTGTATTTGAGAAGTGATACAGCCCTATATTTATAGAGAGAATGTCTAAGAGAGGAGAGAGCTCTAGAACTATGTAAGAGAGAGGAGAATTCTAGAGATTCTGCCTAGGAACTATAATCAGCTGAAGAGTTACAATTAATTACAGCTGAACAGTCACTAATAATTAACTACAACTGAACAGCCACTAGACACTTAATAATTACAGCACTAGTCATGTAATAATTACAACAATAGTGGCTGTTGGATAGCCTAAACAACACTCCCCCTCAAGCTGGACTGTAGATATTCTGCATTCCAAGCTTGGAGATAAGGTTGTGAAATCTAGGACTATGAAGAGGCTTAGTGAAGACATCAGCCACTTGATCTTCTGAAGTGATATGACTTAGTTTGATTAGTCCTCCTTCAATCTTTTCCTTGATAAAATGGCGATCAATTTCGATGTGTTTGGTTCGATCATGCTGAACCGGGTTATGTGCTATGCTGATAGCTGATTTGTTGTCGCATCTGAGCTCCATTGTGCCTTCCCACTTGATCTTCAAGTCAGACAATATGATACGAATCCAAAGAAGCTCACAAATGCCATGAGCGAGGGCTCTGAACTCAGATTCTGCAGATGAGCGGGCTACCCTCCAAGTAACCAAATTACCTCCTAAGAAAACACAGTAGCCCGTAGTAGATCGTCTATCAACAAGTGAACCTCCATAATCTGCATCAGTGAATGCTTGGAGGGTTAGTCTTTTCCTCTTTCAAATAGAATACCTTTTCCAGGTGCCCCCTTTAGGTAGTGTAAGACTCGGTGTGCTTTCCATATGTGGTTTTCTAGGATCATGCATAAACTGACTCAGGACACTTACTGCATAAGCGATATCTGGTCGAGTGTGAGACAAGTAGATTAGTTTTCCACACAATCGCTGATACCGAGATACTTCAACCTTTGGTGCATCCTGTGCTGAATCAAGCTTATGATTAGGATCCATAGGTGAGGTGGCAGGTCGGCAAGCACTCTTCCCCGTTTCAATTAAGAGGTCAGTGATGTATTTTTGCTGGCTAATAAAAATTCCATGAGAAGAACGAGCAACCTCAATTCCCAAGAAATACTTCAACGACCCAAGAGATTTGATTTCAAATTTGGATTGAAGTTGTTTCTCCAATCTTTGCTGTTCTTTGGGATCATTGCCAGTGACAATAATATCATCTACATAAACCAATAGGATGGTGATCCCCTCTGGGTGAGAATGCTTGACAAACAAAGTATGATCACCCTGACTTTGCTTATAACCAGCCGCACATACAACAGAAGCAAATCGCTCAAACCATGCACGGGAGATTGCTTGAGACCATATAATGCCTTCTTAAGGCGGCAGACTTTGGATGAATCATTTGCAGCATCAAGACCAGGAGGTATCCGCATATATATCTCTTCGTGCAAGTCACCATGAAGAAAGGCATTCTTCACATCAAACTGCAATAGTTTCCAATCAAAATGAGCTGCAAGAGATAATAGTATGCGAACCGTATTAAGTTTGGCAACTGGAGCAAAGGTTTCCTGATAATCAATCCCATAGGTTTGAGTATATCCTTTTGCAACCAGCCGTGCCTTATATCTCTCCAGTGATCCATCTGCTTTGTATTTGAGAGTAAAAATCCACCTGCAATCAACCACATGCTTCCCAAGAGGTTTATTAACAATATCCCAAGTTCTTTTTTTCTAATGCTCGAATTTCTTCCTCCATGGCTTCTCTCCACTCTCTTTTGGTTAATGCTTCAGAAACAGTCTTAGGGATAGGAATCTGATTAAGGCTTTGGACAAACAGTGAATGTGATGGAGAGAAGTTATCAAATGATACAAAATTAGTCAAGGGATAAAGAGGGGTGGAAGTACACTTACGGACTCCTTTTCGAAGAGCAATTGGTAGATCTGAATCGGTTGTTGGTGCAGGATCAACACTTGGTTCAGACGCTTGGTCCTCCATCAGCCATGGTCTGGACTTGTGTTCCCTGGAGTAAACATGTGTCAATGGAGGAGGAGATGGGATAGATGGTGAGGAGGGTGCTGGTGGTGTATCTTGTGAATTTGTGGAAGGAGAAGATGATGATTCATGTTGTGAAGGTGGTAAGGAGGGTGCTGGTGGTGATTCGGATTGGTTTGGATTTGTCACAGGAGTAAAGGAGATGTCAAAGGAGGTCATGGGAGGGTTATCATGGTTAGAATGTGTACTTGGAGGAGGAACGTCAATAGGTTCAGTAGAGGGATAGTAGGGTGTTTCCTCATGAAATGTGACATCTGCAGTGACATAGGTTTTTCTTGTGTTAGGGTTGTAGCACTTGTACCCTTTTTGTGTAGGAGAGTATCCAAGAAAGATGCATTTAACGGCCCGTGGATCAAGCTTCCCTCTATTGGGTGTGTGAATATGGACAAAAGAGGTACACCCAAAGACGCGTAGGTCCAAGTTTGTGGAAATCTTGTGAGTAGGGAAGAAATGGCTTAAGCATTCAAGAGGAGATTTGTTTTGAAGGACACGAGAGGGAAGCTTATTGATTAGGTGACAGGCGGTTAAGGTAGCTTCTCCCCAATAGCGTTGAGGTGTGTTTGATTGGAAAAGAAGAGCACGAGCTATTTCAAGAAGATGTCGGTTTTTCTTTCAGCAATTCCATTTTGTTGTGGAGTA
Source organism: Limonium bicolor (assembly GCA_023374045.1). Taxonomy (NCBI): domain Eukaryota; kingdom Viridiplantae; phylum Streptophyta; class Magnoliopsida; order Caryophyllales; family Plumbaginaceae; genus Limonium; species Limonium bicolor. Next base: position 178,911,099 of record CM041780.1, on the reverse strand, counting down.
GACACAAGAAGACTCGTGAATAATCCTCTGGATTGAAAAAATGCTGTGACTTTTTGGTTGAAATAGTCAGTAGCATTATCAGTGCGAAACCTTTGAATTGAGGTGGAGAATTGAGTTTGAATCATGTTACAGAAAATGGGTATGATAGAACTTACTTCACTCTTATTTTTTAGTAGAAACAACCATGTAAATCGAGTGCAGTCATCAATAAAGGTAAGAAACCATCGAGCACCTGAGATATTAGCTATGGGAGAAGGACCCCAAACATCGCTGTGAATAAGAGAAAACGGAAGACTGCTTTTTGCGTACTGAGAGGTAAAGAAGCACGAGTGTGTTTGGATTGTTCACACACTTCACATTTGAGGGCAGAGACATCAATACCAACAAGCAAATTAGGAAACAAAGTTTTTAAAGCATAGAAAGAGGGATGGCCTAAACGCTTATGATAAAGCCAAATTGTAGCATTTTTATCAGCAGCGGATACAAGGGCTCTACATGAATTAGGTGAGACACGATGTAAATCCAAGTAGTACAATCCATTCCGTTGCCTAGCAGTTCCAATCGTCTTCCCCGAGTGTAGATCCTGCAAAACACACCAAGATGGAGAAAAAACAGCAAAGCAGTTGAGATCATTGGTGAGTTTATATACTGAAGCAAGGTTCATGGCAAGACCGGGGACATGTAGGGTATTACTAAGGTGCAATCCATTTGAGATTTTGGCAGTTCCTTGGCCAGCAACAGATGTGGATGTACCATTTGCTGTAGTAATTTGTAGTTTTTCAGGGCAAGATGAATAATCATCAAGGCAAGAGGAAGTAGAGGTCATGTGGGAGGTAGCTCCTGAATCAAGAATCCAGTCTCGTAAGACATGTTCCGAAGCATTAAGACAAAAAGATTGTGAAGTATTACCTTGTAGGGCGAGAGAGCATTGATCAGTGCTGGAGGGAGATTGAAGGGATTTCAGCATAGCCCGAAGTTGCTTCAGTTCTTCTTGAGAGATGTGTGAATCCGAAGGACCAGCAACTGTAGATGTGGTTGTGTAGGCTTTTCCATCCCCTTGTCCTCGTTTCTTGCGTTCTTTCTGCAGATGGGGATAAAGTTTCCAACACTGATCATTGTTGTGGTTTGACCTTTTACAATGACTGCACCACCTTCCTGTTTTACCAACATTATGTTCCCCTTTTGCAGTAAAGGCAGTGCTTTCAGTTGTCTTGTTTTCCAGCATTACTGAGCGGCGACTTTCCTCTGATTTGACAGTAGCAATGACCTCTTCTATATTAGGCAGATCCTTGTTTCCAAGAATTTGAACTCGAACCTGGTCATATTCTGGGTTTAGACCAGCCAAAAAACAGTACACACGCTGCTGGTTTGTTGCCTTTTGATATAGAAGTGCATCTCCTGTGGTCTCCCACTTGATGCTTTGGTATTGATCCAATTCCGACCACCACCGTTGAAGATTGGTAGCATATTCCGAGACTGATAGTCCTTCTTGCTTGGTGGTCATTGACCTAAGCCAGAGGTCATAATAAAGGCAGCATCCTTTGCTGTTGAGTAGGATCTCTGGATATATTCCCAGATTTCCTTTGCTGTTTTCAGAAACATACATGTGATGCTGATGCTTGGATCCATTGAATCCCATAACCATGACCGTATGTTGGCATCTACTTTCTTCCATTCACCTTCATTAGTGTCAGCTGGTTTTGATTGAGTGAGATGATTGTCTAGTTCCTTCCCTTCTAGACGAGTAAGGACAAGCTGAGACCAAATCAAGTAGTTCTTGCCATTCAGTTTATAGGCTGAATCAATAGGAGCAAGATCAGTCTTGTTTGGTTTCAAAGCTGCTGTAATAGCAGCAGCAGCAGCAGATGCAACAGCATTTGAATCAAATTTGTTCTCCTCAGCCATAGTGATGAAGAAGAAAAAAAAAGTGGGTGGATGAAGAAGGTAGAGACACCTTTTTAGGCAGAAGATTTAGGGTGGAGACACCCCTAGGAATAGAGTTTAGGCGGAGACACCCTTAGGAATAGAGATTTGGGTGAAGACACCCTTTATCTATGTTTAGTGTTTTAAGAAAGTGGTGGCTATGGTAGAAACCTGCTCTGATACCATGAAGTTTACAGCAGTAATGGTTGATGTGATAATTGTATTTGAGAAGTGATACAGCCCTATATTTATAGAGAGAATGTCTAAGAGAGGAGAGAGTTCTAGAACTATGTAAGAGAGAGGAGAATTCTAGAGATTCTGCCTAGGAACTATAATCAGCTGAAGAGTTACAATTAATTACAGCTGAACAGTCACTAATAATTAACTACAACTGAACAGCCACTAGACACTTAATAATTACAGCACTAGTCATGTAATAATTACAACAATAGTGGCTGTTGGATAGCCTAAACAACAGTATCCACTAAGTCTGCCCATAGTCCTAGTTTCGATATCTCATCTCCAAGTTTGGAATGAAGAACATCTACAGCCTAGCTTGAGCGGTAGTGTTGGAGAGCCTGTTACTAGTATGGGCCTGAGTCCATAGCTTAGTCAGCTATAATCCTCTTCAGATTGTACATACTTATATATAGGGATGTAAGAATAACAATAAATTCATTCTCTAAAACCTCACATGATAAAGAAAAACCGACAACTTTTATACACAATCTATCATTTCAGAAAAGCACATATCTTCAACACGAAGAAAAAGAAGACCACTAATCAAACGTTGATATGAATTCTGATGGCCTTTGTTCTATATTAGGCAGTGGGCATCGAATATGAAATATATATATATTAACCAGCGTTCTACCACAAGCCTTCATCGTCAAATCAAGTGTCAACATCCTCCCACGGGGTTCTTCTCAAACGCAGAACAAAATTAATATTAGTGACATTCATGTCTTACCCATCTTTTGGAACGAAAGAACAAAAGGCTAAGAGCGTTGAAACCAAGAAGTATGTCTGGGATATGTAATCAAATTATGTACCTCTTAAATATCAATATATTACCTCTTTCAAAAAAAAACAAAACAAAAGACTTATGATTAAATAAGAAACCAAGAAGGTTTATAAACCCGCCTCCCACCTCGAATAGCCTCAATCCCTAGAAGTTTAATTTCACCTCACCTGATCCATAGGATAATACATCAATTAATGTAGTAACGCGAATACTCTAGTCAACCATGTGAAAAGCCCTAACTCGGCAAACAGTTATACCGAATGCGATCCAATGTTATGAGAAAGGGGGCAGAAGCGAAAGAAAAAGAGAGACCTGAATGTCGCCCAGAAGAAGTCCCATGATTTCTTCGGTCTCAGTAGACAATGCGTGCGTCATGCAAGTTAGCCACACCTCTTCCGACATCTTCACACTCGTCAACGACATTCTCGTACCCGTTCGCCCTCTGAGCTGCAGTTCTTTCCGAGAGAGAAGGAAAATAACGAAATCAGGTTTGAGCTGGTTACGGAGAGGATTGAATAGAGAGCGCCACTGTGTGTTTTAGGATTTTGTTCAAAATTTTAAGGCATCCTAGGTTTTTTACATTCATTTTTTCACTTACGGTTCAACACAAAAATAATTATTATTTAGATTGAAAATTAAAAAATACGTGTAAAATTTTAAAATAACAAATATTGTTGAACAGGAAAATACTTTATAATAAGTGTCATGATATCATTTTTTTATAAATAGTATTTAGTCAGGCACAATAGGCTACAAGCCACCCAACCGTTGGGTGGCCAGAGCAATCATAGTCATAGCCAACTGGCGGCCAGATACCCTACAGTCAATCGACGGCTCTGTTCAAGAACAGCCATGGTTCGATTTTAGGTTTTTTTAAGTTATCTAAGAATGTTTTTTTTCTAACTGCATCAGCCAGTGATCCTAAAAATCTGTCGATTCAATGGTGATATTATAAAGTATGGAATAAGTTAAAAAAGATTACCCACACCACACCCCTAACAACCATTCTAGGAAAGTTATTACGTTGAATGCTTATTTTAGGGTTTGAAGTGGAATACCTTAAACCCTAACCACAAACCTTGAAATTTGTCGAGTCAACGACAACATTGTAAAGTATAAAACAAGTGTAAAACAATATTACCCTACACCACACACCCTAAAAACCATCCTGAAAAAGTTAAAACGTCAAAGACTTATTTTAAGGTTTGTAGTGAAAGGTTCAAGGTCCACAAACCTTAAAATTGTGTCGATTTAGTGGCAATATTATAAAGTAAAAACGAGTTTTAAAAAATTGTCCTATAGACCCTAAAAACCTCCATAGGAAAGTTAAAAATGTCGAAGACACGCCTTAAAAGTTACCCTAAGACAATTAAAATGTCGAATAACGAATTTCATGATAGCAGGTAACAGGCTACAGCAGCTTCAACCACTGGGCGACTACAATGGCTATAGTTGTTGGGCGGTTGTGTAGCTTCCAACAGTTGGGTGGCTATCCCTGTCCCAGCCTACTTTCGACTATCTCTTATGTATGAAAACATGATTGGGTGAAATAAAATGTTGATTGCAAATAGTTTCAATACTTTAAATGTGTTTTCTTTTTTCTTTTTAAAAAATGAAGTTTTCTTTTCCTCATTTTTTATTGGCCAAAATTGGCATTACTAAATTACTAATACTATCGTTTCAATCCTACTAGTCAGATCAAACACGGTTAAACATATAATATTAATAGTTTACAGAGTCAACTACGACGTATATGAATGACATAAAATATATATATATATATATATTGGGGTATTTCATCATCACCCTTAAAAGAAAGCTTTGTCCCTGAAGCTGGATATATTATAAGAATACTCCACTAACTGTAACGATGAATATTTAACTCAAAGCTCTAATGCAAGTCCTTGCTCAAACGAATTTCTTTAGAACCAATTTCTAACTCATCTCTTAATTACTTATAACGTCTCCAAATGATCTACCTCATTCCAAGCACTTCTATCAAGCTTCTCTAAATGACATAATCAATTTCAAGACTAAACCCCAAACTGACTTGCTGATGTTCCAAAATTTAGGTTGTTGCAGTCTACCCCCCTTAAAAGAGTAAATTACGACCTCGTAACTTAATGTTATTCTCACCTGCTTGTTAACACCTAGTTCCAGTTCCCATAACAAATGTAGAGCCTCAAAATTTCTCATAATGTCTCAACTCATACTCCAAAACTATATCCTCCATTCCGATAGATCTATTTCCAAGGTTTAAATGTGAACTTTTATATGTATCCCAGACTCATAAGCAATCGATCAGATTTCCTATGCATCCTAAACATTTAACTAAATCCACATTCTTAGACAATCTCATCTACACCAAAAGTTTTCATAACAACCATGAAATCAGTATGACTGTATTACCCAATCCTCACTAGCAAAGTCATATATTATATACTATTATTATCTGAGTCCATACCTCTCAACTTATATTCTCAAAAGTTTAATTGAAATACCCCTAAATTAATTTAAATTAATTTAGGGGATTTCTTTTATTAAACCATAAATAATACTATTAATTAGTAAATTATGGCATGGAATTATGAATAATAAATTATTATATTACTATATGGACTTATGGAAATTAAATTAGGGGATTTTTTCTATTTAACCCTAAAGAATACTAATAAATATCAGATTACTATATATTATTACATAGCATTATAAATTTAATAATAAGATTTATAAGTCAATAAATCTTGAAAAATTTCTAAACACTCCAAGTATATTATAAAGATTTTAGATAGAGTTGGAACATTAATTTGAATCATAAAAGTCAATATAAAATCATGGAAACCATAAAGCTTATTAAGCCTTGCTAGGGTTGACTTTTTAAGAATGGTCAAACCAGCCCATGAAACCTATACCAATAAAAAGGTTATGGAAAACCAAGAAGATTGATAAAAAGAATGTCAAAAACGGATCATCCTAGCCAAAGTTATGATAGAATGAAGTTTTGATTCAAAAATTTGAAAACTGCCACGTGTCAAGCTCACACAGCTCGCCGGTACTTAGCATAAAATTCGCTGAGTATTCTAACCTCCACCAGTATTTTTGCCTAACTTGTGACGGTTGTATCTCACTCATCCTTTCGAATTTTTCAGTGCCGTCTTCTTCATTCTCTTCTCCTTAATCTCCTCTTTACAACCATAGCTCACACATAACCTAACCCTTCCTGCATCCACCGGAAAAGTGATCCAAATTTGCCTCCTTGCAAAGCTGTAACCCAGATTTTCAGAAAAACGTGATCGGTAAGGCACTTTCGTTCGATCATAACTTCTTCGTCTCTCATCCAAAATTTGTTTTCTTTAGCTCGTTGTGTAGATCGCTAACCCGTCTACAATTCTTATGTTTACAACTAAGGCTAAATCCCAACCGTTTGGAAGAGCGAGGTGTCTAAAGTTTCGGATTCGTCACCACATAAAATCATAGATTTTCCCAGAAAACACAAGGTATAAACTCGTAACTTTGGGCTTAGATTTCTTTCTGTGTAGTGCAAATTAGAGTGAGTTCTTGCTATCAATGTGTAGAGCTATGTTTCCTCTTTAGATTAAGCCCAAGAACAAAGCCTAAATCGATCTGTACTGAAACTTATAGTGTTGCAAAGTTGCTACTCAATCAGCTCGTAAAGGTTGAGTTTTTCCAGAACCCAAACTCGAATTTCCTCGTTCACGCAATTCCGGTGAGTTTCCGATCAAATTGCTCCGTTGTTGTCATTCCTAATCACATTACCGGTCAAAACCATGTCTCAATTTCATCTATTACGTGTTAGATTAAGAGAATTTGTCAATTCGAATTCGAGTAAACCGTAAAAACCTAACTTTCGATGCCAGAATCATATTTGATGTGTACTGCATGATAGCTAGCGAAATTGGTATCAATAGAACCGCAAGAAAATTTAGAGTTCAATGGAACAAAAATCAGTCGATTTGGTTCTGTGAGTTGAGAGAAATCAACAGATTAGTGCGCGAGTTCTGTTTGGAGTTCGCTGATGAACTCGACACTAAGGGGCCGTCCGATCGGGATTTAAGGAAACGGACGGCCCAGATTATATCGTGGGAAATTAAGAGTATATTAAGTTTTTATAAATTCCAGAATTTAACCTTAACTTGTTGAATTTATTTAATAGCCTTCCCGAATGTATTTTGACTTGAAATTTTAACCATAGATTCCTTATAAAATCTAGTTTATTTTGATGTAAATTAATATGGTTTTGGAGTTTTTAAACGTAAGTTATGATTTTTGCAAATTACGGATATTATGGAATTATTTGGTTAAATAAAAAAGATATTTTTATGAAATAAAATTTTTATAATATGTCTAAAATGTTCTAGCTACTATATACTTAATTTGGGAATTTTTGGACAATGGTAAATGGGTTTAGAAATTGTGTTTATGAATTTTTCATAAGAATAACTTATAATATATGGTTTTTAATGTAACAAAAATTAAAGTATAGTTTACTAATAAACTTTTTAGGTTGGGAAATAATGAAAAGATTAAACTAACATTTAGTAACAGTATGTTTATAAATATTTTGGGAATAAACTTTTAAGTGAAGTAAAAATTATTTACATATATATAATTATATATATACTTATATGAGAGAAATAAAAATAGAAACTGGTGTTAAATCAAGGAACTAAACTAATCTACATTTAATTATTATGTAATATGGAAGTCAACATTCTTAATTCAAACTAAGGGAAATATATATATTTACACATATATAAAAGGGAATTAAATAGTAACTTGGGTTAAAACAAGGGGCTAAATAAATCAACACTTATATTAACTAAATACTATAGAGGCTAATATTCTAAAATGTACAAAGAAATACTTTATAAAGCATACATGGAATGTAGATAAATGTTAAGGTTAATAAAGATAATTTAAATTCAATAAGCTACATAAATGATGGCTTAAATAAATTCTAATACATGTATATGCATATAAATATTAAATAAATAAGGGAAAATACTTTATTTAATAAACCATATATCGGTTGGGGATATGCCTAAAAGTTATTAAACATAATTAAATACAATAAAGTTTCTTAAAAATGTTATGGATAAATCTTAATACATAAAGATATATATATATAAATACATTAAAATAGATGAAGGAAATAACATTCCTTGTGGGATATATAATAAGAAGAATATGGATATTAAACTTTAGGATTTTAATCATTGTGTAATAAAATAGTCAACGATAACTTACGGGTTTAATTAAACAACGTAAACGTAACACGGTCTAGGGCTAACCTACTGAGCCCAAGTTTATGAACTCCAAAAGCCCACTTAAACAATTCAAAGAGAGTTTGGGCCACTCTCAGGGCTAAATCCTAAATCATTCCAAATTAAACGAAGTGGGCCTAACAAAGGATTTAATTAACAAAATCAAGTCCAAACCTTTGTGAGAGAATAATGCTAAACCTGGAACTATAAATCAGTAAGAATAGAGGATGATTAGTTTATAAGTCCCTTAACTAATCGACACTTGGAACACCTTAATTATAGGTTACTATTGGGGGATCACTCATTCGAGTTAATTATTGTTCTTCACATACCAGGTACGATTTCTCGTACTCTTATGCTTTGCTAACAAGACTTAAGGGATGTTTTTGACAAACGCTAATTGAGCTAAAATGGATTTCTAAAAGGAAATGGTTGTGTGACTAACTCAGCTTGTGTGACTAACTGAGCCTTGAATGTATAACTTCCTTGGTTATGGGTTCCTCCTATCTAGTTGTTTCACTAGATATTAACTGCCTAGGGTTTACGCTTCTGCACTCTGTAGGACTGAGTGTTTTGGTATTGCTCTAGTGCAGTTAATGATCTAGTGGGGCAACTGGGAATATAGGAAATATCTGGTGTTGGTAAATTCTTCCTTTGGACTATGGGTATTGTTTCATCCTTGAGTCGAGTTTGATCAGCCTTAATGAGAATGGATTATTTCTATTAGATATTAACTGCTGAGGGTTTACGCCTCTACACTCTATAGGACTGAGTGTTTTGGTATTGCCCTTGTGCAGTTAATAATCTAATGGGAATATGGGAAAATGTCAATCTTGGTACTGAGTATGGATTCTTGTTATTAAGTGGTGCACACACTTTTCACCGATGACTGAAACGGGTCGGTGGCAGCGGAGGTCTGCTATACCTCGTCCATATGGACAACTGACAACGGAGGTCTGTTTACCTCGTCCTTGTGACAACTGACTGGCGGTGGGGGCCATCTCTCCCAATGGGTTTTATTCCACTCTTGAGTTATGGGTTCTTGGATCTCTTCTTTCATTCCTAGTCCTTGTGACTACTTGGGTCTTCATACTCCTAACTGGAACTGAATCTAACACAAACAATGGATGTTCACTAACTTATGGTGTGATTTCTTCTGATTGACTAACTTTAACTTTCTGTTATTTGTCTCTTTCGCAACTTGTTATCTTGACTTGGTGATTTTTAATGTGCCTTGTGCCTCTGTGTGGTTTTAAGTGATTGTATTCAGATGATTATTTATTAAAGAGTTATATTATGAGTTTGTTTTGGAGGGTCGTACCAGTTCCATTCCAGGGAACTGACTCACCCCTCTCGGGGTGGGCTGCTTGGTTTCATCTTACAGGTACGAGTTGATATACAGGTGGCCACGAAGAGAATGAGTGTTTGGGATGGGATTAGGTTTGTGGAGAGTTAATGTATTTTATTACTGTTATGTTTAAGTTAAGTTTTCTCGAGGTTCAGACTGTAGCTTTTGTAATTTATTAATTGTAATTGGTGAGGTTTTGCGCCGGGTGTTTGGAACCCGATGATCTGTAAACGCCATAGTATTTTATTTTCCGCTACATATTTGTTTAATAGGGGCGTTACAGAAATTGGTATCAGAGCGTAGTTACGCTCTGAACCCAAGAAAACAAGCCGAGTGAAATACTTAGATTATAGGTGCACTTAAAACTGGGGAACTGGGGTAGAATTGGGAAGTGAGAATTCCAGAAAGGCACGTGACCCTTACCCTATACTTACTTTACTACTTACATTTTACTTCACGTACCTACGAACCGTCCTTAGGACGTTATAAATATTACCTACTTTACTACATAGATATTTAGATTGAACCAAACACCTTCTGAGTAACAAAACCGTCAAAATCAGCTAAATGTCTCGAAGAGGAGGAAGAGGAGTTGGTCCCTCAGGAGGCTATGGACCCGACGCTGTCACCCCAGAGGTCATAGCGCAGATTGTGACGGCTACATTAGCTCAGCAGCAGGCTCAGATCCCACAACCACCACCGCCACCACCTAACGGTCCCCGGGAGTTCAACTGGCTGAAGGCGGTCAACGATCTACGCCCTCCAGTCTACGAAGGCCAGCCAGAACCGAAGACCTTAGAGAGATACATCGACGAGATGCAGAAGGCCTTCACCTCTCTGCACGTTCCAGCGGGTCGCCAGGTGGACATAGCGGCCTACTTCCTCCAGGGACCCGCGCATCGATGGTGGCAGACCACCAGAGCTGAGCTGACTGCCCAGGCGGACTTCGGCTTCCCAGCCTTCTTGGTGGCCCTGAGAGCCAAGTTCTATCCATCCTACCTACAGAAGAGGATGAGGAGCGAGTTCGAGCAGCTGAAGCAAGGAACTTCCTCTGTTGCTGAGTACTATAACAAATTTGTGGAGCTGCTCGCTGTTATTGGAGAGGGAGCTTACGCTCCGAGGTATCTAGTGGACAAATTCCACACCGGCTTGAACTTCAGGATCATGACTATGATCGGTTCCACCAGAGGGATGACCCTACAGGTATGGAACATGATTTAGAATTTCTGGTACGTAAAAAAATTCCCCACTAACACATATTGTCACAACAGGAGCTAGCGGATGACGCGAATGACTGCGAGACCACCATTGCCTATCAGGACTCTGTGCTAGGCAAGAGGAAGGGAGATGGTGGAAGAGGGAATGGAGGAAGCTCTTCCCAAAATCATGACAAGAAAGGAAGATTTTTCAAGGGAGGGAACGAGAAAGCCATTGTCTCTTATCATGCGGATGCTAAGCCCCTCCGCTCCCAGCCATTTAGGGGTGAGATAAATTAGAATCTCCAATGTGGTTACATTTTGTTATCACGTTACTAACCTTGAACTGAAACAAGAAACCAACCTTTAAGGAAGTACTTCTGCAGGAAGTGCAAGCGGGACCACCTAGGCAAGAAGTGTGACGGAACCCTGGTGACGTGCCACTACTGTGGCAGGAAGGGGCACAGATCCTTCGAGTGCTTCTCGAACCCGGATTCCAGGGACTACAAGCCACGTACTGGGTCAGCGACTAGAGCCCCAGCTCCTAAGACTAATGGAGGAGGAGGTCGAGGTGGCACAGGAGGTGCTGGACCATCTACCAACCGCCCTGCCCAGAGCCATCCACAAAGGCCGGGACAGAACTACCCCTAGAGGCCGGGCAAGGCACCGATCCTTAACCTGGTGGACCGCGTCGAGGCAGCAAGTGATGACCCGAGTTCACCTGGTGAGGACTACTTCCCTCACGAAGAGGCTTAGACTTTTACTTTCTTTACATTCCATTGGCTAGTTTTTCTTTGTCAATGTAAAAGGGATGAACTATAAACCCTTTATTTTGTTTTGTTTCGAACCTTTCATTACCAGTTGTGAACCTTGACTTATTTATTTAATGGCAATTGTTGTTCAGCTTTCGATATTTGCTTTCCTATTTTGCCATTGTCCACACCCAACATCCCCTTCGAAGCCAAACCACGCCCACTAGAGAAGTGTGAGGTCTTGAGACCCGGGATGATCTTACTACGAGAGTACCTGACCCCAGTAGTCCAGTATGCATTGATCCTCAAGATCAGGGAGTTAGGTGTGAAGGAAGGAAATTTTTACACCCCTACCTTCAAGAATGGTTCAACCATGAAGGTGAAGATCATGTGCCTAGGTAAGAAGTGGAACCACACCACCAAGAGCTATGAAGAGGTGGAGGTGCCACCAATCCCGGAGGAACTGCAGACCATCATTAGAGCTGCAGTTAAGGCAGCACAAGAATTGGAGGATGAGCCCGTCCCAGACCTAACCTCCGATGTGTGCATCATCAACTTCTATGGAAAAGAGGGTAAGCTAGGGATGCACCAAGACAAGGACGAATCGCCAGAGTCCGTCACCAGAGGAGTTCCAGTGGTGTCCATATCACTTGGAGACGACGCGGAGTTCCTATTTGGTGATCAAAGGAGGATGGACCTTGCCACCAAGATCCTCTTGAAGTCGGGTGATGTACTAATTTTTGGTGGGGCAGCTAGACTCATCTACCATGGGGTGAAGAGAATCAAGCCCAACACAGCCCCCACACCCATCATTAACCAGACCCACATGAAACCGGGCCGTCTAAACCTAACCTTTAGACAGACCTAGCCTTGTACTTTACAATTTTAGCATTGTAAATTTTAAGTTGCTCATGAAGCTTTCAATAAGAATGGAAATTCTAAGAATTTTATTCCTTCATTGTAGGGGTTGGAAACTCAGGGATCAGGTTGAATGTGTTGAACCAGGCTCAAGCAAAGAGCAATTGAATGATCATCACAGGTATAAACATTAACCCTGAGTAATTACCTTGGAACATTTGCCCAGAATCTTAAAAATCTATCATATAATTTCAGGCACGTTCCTAATTAATGGAGTGGAGGCCATCGTCCTGTTCGATTCTGGTGCCTCCCATTCCTTCATATCACAAGCATTTCATGCTAAGATCAATGCTCCCACAGAGGATATCCATGACTGCTCAGTCTTGCTGCCATCCAGAGAGCTGATCAAGTGCAATAAGAAGTGCAAGAATTTGAGCATACACATCAAGGGAGCAGACTTCCTTCTGGATGCCATAGTCTTCCCTGGCATGGGATTCGACATAATTGTGGGCATGGACACGCTACAGCGGTACCGAGGCAGACTACACTGTGTAGAGCATCGTCTCCTACTGAAGTCAGCTACAGGGATCACTGTGTCATACCGAATGCAGCCTTAGCAGCCGACTGTGAAGGTTGTATCGGCTTTATCCCTGATGAAGGAGGTGTCCAAGGACGCTACCGCCTACTACTGTTATGCCCAGGATCTGAGGACGGATCCGAAGTTCTAGAGTGATGTTCTCATTGTGTCGGAGTACCCCGACGTTTTTCTAGAGGAGCTACCTGGACTACCACCGCTGAGAGAGGTTGAATTCAACATCGACCTCATACCTGGCACGGGACCGATTACTAAGGCTCCCTACCGGATGGGCCCTACAGAGATGGTTGAGTTGAAGAAACAGCTGCAGGAGCTACTAGATAAGGGTTTCATCAGACCCAGTGTCTCACCGTGGGGTGCTCCAGTGCTTTTCATCAAGAAGAAGGACGGGAGCATGAGACTCTGTATCGACTACAGGGAGCTGAACAATGTCACGATCAAGAACAAGTACCCACTGCCCAGGATCGATGACTTGTTCGACCAGCTGAGGGGAGCTAAGGTGTTCTCCAAGATTGACCTGCGTTCCGGATATCATTAGATAGCTGTAGCTGAGTCAGATATAGAGAAGACAGCCTTCCGGACCAGATACGACCACTACGAGTTCACAGTGATGCCGTTTGGACTGACCAATGCACCAGCGAGATTCATGGACATGATGCAGAGAGTCTTCCAAGCCCAGCTAGATAAGTCAGTGGTCGTATTCATAGACGACATCTTGATCTTCTCCAAGAGTAGGGAGGAACACGAGCAGCATTTGAGGACAGCCCTGGAGACTCTGAGAGAGAAGAAACTATATGCCAAGTTCAGCAAGTGTGAATTCTGGCTGGACAAGGTGTCATTTCTTGGACATGTGATCTCAGCTGAGGGAGTTTCAGTATACCCAGCTAAGATTGAGGCAGTGAAGAGCTGGCATAGACCTCGCACTGTGATAGAGATTAGGAGTTTCCTTGGATTGGCTGGCTACTATAGACGCTTTGTGAAGGACTTCTCCAAGCTAGCCAAGCCCTTGACCTCTCCAATGAAGAATGACAGCCCGTTTGTATGGACAGAGACTTGTGAGGTCTCCTTTCAGGCGCTGAAGGACGCCCTGACCACAGCTCCAGTATTAGTGATCCCTAAAGGGAACGAGGGATACGAGGTGTATTGTGATGCTTCAGGCAGAGGGATTGGTGGGGTACTGATGCAGAATGGCAGAGTGGTAGCGTATGCTTCTCGACAACTGAAGAAGCACGAAGAAAATTACCCCACACACGACCTTGAGCTCCTCGCCATAGTCTTCGCTTTGAAGATCTGGCGACATTACTTGTATGGAGCCATAGTCCGGATTATGACAGACCATAAGAGTCTGAAGTACATCTGGACCCAGAAGGAGCTGAACCTGAGACAGCGACGATGGGTCGAGCTACTGGCTGATTATGACATCAACCTTCAGTACACTGAAGGTAAAGGGAATGTCATGGCAGACGCTCTGAGCAGGAGAGCATACTCACTCCTAGCCTTGATAGAGACGACCACGATAGCTGAGGAGATATATGCAGCCCAGGACAGTGATGTATACCTACAGGGCGTCAGACAGAAGTTAGCAGACAATTTGACTGATGGTCTGAAGTATGGGTACGAGCTAGACAGCGAGGGACACCTTCGAGTCAGAGGCAGACTCTGCGTTCCTCAGGATGCGACAGAACTTCAGACCAGGATTCTCTCTGAGGCTCATTCCTCTACGTTATCAGTACACCCTGGAGCCACCAAGATGTACAAGGATTTGAAGCAGTTATTCTGGTGGAGCGGGATGAAGAGGGATGTAGCGGATTTCGTCTCCCGATGCCTCACCTGTCAGAAGGTGAAGTTTGAGCATCGTCGACCAGGAGGCCAGATTCAGTCATTACCAGTACTGTGCTGGAAGTTTGACGACATCAGCATGGACTTTATGGTCGGTCTCCCTCCAGCTAGAGGTGGACTGAATTCTATTTGGGTGATAGTCGATAGGTTGACCAAGACAGCCAGGTTTATACCTATCAAGGACACATGGAAGGTGCCCAAGATGGCTGAGGTGTTCACCACAGAGCACATCCGTGTAACACCCCAACCGTTAATCCTATGCTTACCGTCTAATCGTCCTGTTAATTCTATGAGTTCGCAGCGGAAGAATACTACTTACTTACTACGGCGGGTGAGACAATGCCGCTAGCCGCCCATACGGTTAGCTAGGCTACTAATACTTACAGTCACGGTCTGATGAACATATGTACCGAGCTACTAAATAACACTTAGCCATTTACAAAATACCATACGCTTACATCCAAGGATTACCGAGTATTTAGAGCATATCAAATTACATTCCCATTTCTGAGCTTCCAAAAAGAGTGAGTTTAATTCCTACTCATCTATACCAATGCCACTCTTTCCATGTCCAAAAAGGTGTACCACATGGTACACCGGCTAATCAAAAACTGTAGCCCTGTACTACTTAGTACACCCATATCAATTCATTGTTTACAACCAACAAAAGAAGACAAAAGACATGAAACTAGGTCTTCACATCTTCATCACTCGCGGGTACCTGCGTGTAGTAAAAATGGTCCCCCGAGGGGGTCAGCTTACGCTGCGCATGAACTCCGCATATACCGATTGCTAGCAAGGGTACGCCGACTAATTGGCGACCGCTAAACATGCTTGTTCATTACTCATGCATACATGCTTTACATACAATCATACATACATTACAGTACATCATTCACTTCAAGGCAACAATACAATAGGGTTCACGATACTTACCTTCACAAGGTTAGCCAAATTGTGCATCCGGGTTAATCGGAATGCATATTACTCTTTTACTCATTACTTACTTCTTCTTACTTACAATTACTTACTTCCTTTTTACTTTACTTACTCATTCTTACTTACTTACTTATACTCAAGTCAAGTCGTCGGGACCTCCGGCCTTGGGGACTACTCCGTCCCACATCCGGGATTTACTTGACTCACTAATCCGGGATGCTACCCACTTAAGGGATTTGGGCCGCGGACCAGTTTAAGAGTCAGGAATTGGAGCCAACCTCTCGTGACTCCGCATCCTCACGCGTGGCCGAAACTATATCGGACTTCTACTCATTCCAATTTAATTACCAATTTAAGTTAGGAGTTAGCTGGTTAGGAATAAGTTAGAAGTCCATTCATAAACATATTCGGTCACAGTACAATTCATCATACATACACACATTCATATCATCCATATATTTCATGAAGTATACAAACTAAGATTTAAAGAAAATATACAACATCATACAACACTACATATTCACAAGTAAGCATATTAACTCCGATTCGTGCATTTATCTTTATTGGTGATCAATTAGCACACAACACACAAATCAGAGTAGCCATGATAGCATTCGGGGCATGAGGAATTCATACCGTTCACCGTCGTACGTAATTCCAAACGTCCTTCGATGTCACAAACCAAGTCCTATTACATACATACAATTGAATGATTAATTTAACTATCATTAATTCACTCATACTTACTATGTCCTTATACTTCTTGCATTTGCTCTTTACTTAGTTACTTTTCCTTTACTTAGGTTTCCATCTCTTTACTTAAGGTTTGCATGCTTACACACATATACATATACATATATGTATGGGTATACATATACATG
The DNA here is from genome assembly GCA_023374045.1 of Limonium bicolor. NCBI lineage: Eukaryota > Viridiplantae > Streptophyta > Magnoliopsida > Caryophyllales > Plumbaginaceae > Limonium > Limonium bicolor. The sequence continues at coordinate 178,894,459 of CM041780.1, read as the reverse complement.
TATATATACAATTATTATTTAAATTAAAATAATTTTTTTTTTTTTTTTTTTTGTCAGGACCGGACTTGCGACCGACCTTGCAAGTCCGGTCCATTCCAGTAGCTACCAGTACCGAAAATTCCTGGCCCGACCGAACTTGCAAGTCCGGTCGCAAGTTCGGTCGCTTCCAGTAGCTCAGGTTGCGGGAATTCTTCTGGCCGACCGAACTTGCAAGCCGGTCGCAAGTTCGGTCGATTCCAGTAGCTATCCTCGGGAAATTTTCTGGGCCGACCGAACTTGCATGTCCGGTCGCAAGTCCGGTCGATTCCAGTAGGTTACAGGATGGAAATTTTTTGGCCGACCGAACTTGCAAGTCCGGTCGCAAGTTCGGTCGATTCCAGTAGGTTACAGACGGGGAAAATTTCAGGTCCGACCGAACTTGCATGTCCGGTCGCAAGTCCGGTCGATTCCAGTAGCTCACCCGTCTTTGTAAGTCTGGGCTCGACCGAACTTGCAAGTCCGGTCGCAAGTTCGGTCCGGCCCAGTATTTGCATTTTAAATTCTGTTTTCAGTCCTCTCTTTAACCCAATACGTCCCCATTGTCCCTACACTTAATCCTACATGTTTTAACACTAATTACACCTCCTAATACACCTTAGTTCATCCATTAACTCCCTACACATTTCTACACTCATTCACTCACATAATTTTTCCAAGTTTCACTCAACACTCAACTAGTTTCCTCTCTAGTTACACTATGCTACCGATTTTAACACTTACACTTCTCCTCTACATCTCCCTCTCTTAATGTCATTTCTAACACTCTTACTATATCTAGAATCCATTATCTAGCTCTCTCTCAACTTACCCTCTAACTATCCAAATCAAAATCTGTTACAGCTCACATTAGTCACCTAGTTTTAATTCTCTAAGTGTTCTAATCCTAGGCAAATTTTGCCATAGTCTCCCTTGTATTTTTATACACTCACCACACATTCTAGTTCACATTTCAACACTTGTTTCACCTGTTACAATAACCAAAACTATACAAGCTCCCATATACAAATATCAACACCAAAACAACACTAAAATTCCTGCACTCAACACTCAATTCCCAATCTGTTTTATAACAGTTTTTACAATGTTTCAAAGGTCTCAAAATGCTTAGTTTCTCTTACCCATCATACTACTAATACATTACTATTTTACAACACCATTTCCATTTAAAATCTGTTACATATACATTTATAAAGCTACACAAGGGTGACATTCCTTACCTTGCACTTCTAGATTTCCTTTCTTCTTCTTTCTCCTTCCTTCTCCCTTACCGGTTTTGGTATTCAACAAATCTAACAATCACCCATATATACACACACATTCAATACCAAAACTACTCTTAATTATTTAAGCTTTCAATGTAGATTTCTAGGGTTTAGAATTCATGTTACCTCTCAAGATGCAAATGCTTGGAGTGGTTCAAGAACAAGGTTTCCAACTCTTCACCAAGCCAAAATCGGCTAGAACACAGAGGAACCAACAAGGGTTTAGTATAGATTCGTTTTGCCAAGAGCTAGAAAAAGATGGAGTTTTCAAAAGATTTTTACCTTAGAAGAACAAGGAGAAGGAGGGCTTCTAATGGTGGTGTGAAACCAAATGGGATATACCCTCAAAATCGAAAATGTTTTTTTGGATTTTGGAAAGATGAAATGTAGCTCTTGAGGAGAGGAACAATGGTGGTGTTTTATAATTTTTGGAGAATGTATGAGGGAGTTACAAGGAGAGAAGTGAGTTTTGTGGGTGTTTCTCAATCCATTAATGTCGCATGGGGAAGGAGAAGAAGAAAAGAGAGAGGGTGGGGGCTTACGTGAGAGAGGAATGAGAGAATGGGAGAGAGAGAAATGGAGTGAGAGTAATAAAGTGGGGTTTTTAATTTTTGTTTGTTGTATATAGAGAGGAGTGTGTGAGAGAGGTGTGGGGAGGGTCCATCGGACACAGACAACACACACAATCACTTTTCTTTTTATTTTCAAAGTGGACACATAACTTTGGTTATTTATTTCTACCCCACAACTTCCCGTTTTTGACTTTTTACTAATTCTCGTTTTATTGATTTTATTGGTCCTAAAGCTTCACTAATATTTATTAATGATATTTAGTTGAAAAATTGTTACGAGTCTATTTGACCCGCTTAAAGACACGTTTTCCCGGTTACCTCGAAAAACGCGCTTTAAGGTTCGTTATGATTTTAATCCATTTTAAGGATCCGTTTTCTTCGGGATTTGTTCCCTTAATATTATCTTAATTAAGCTCTAAATTACTTATTAGCCTAATTAATCACTATTTTTAAATACGGGGTATTTCAATCTACCCCCCTTAAGAAACTTTGCCCTCAAAGTTGCTCAAGGTTAATAGTTTGATTATTCTACTCATTAGGCAAACCAATTGTCCTAATGTCTTACTACACCTATGAGGTGTTTACTTCATTCCACATTGCAAGCATACACAATTCAAGTACAATACCAAAGTAATACACATTCACAATTCACATACACATGCATTTCCATTCATACCATACCACAATACACAATACACCATTACCATTCGCAATACACATTACAATCCACATACACATTACACATTGCAATACATCATTCACTACACATTACACATACATACCAAGTTCACTTGCACTACATGTGCCATACAAAATGCAATGCTTACCCCGAAGCAATGCAAAAGCAAAAGGGCTCTACCCCCCTTAAAAGGGGTACGACCCGTACCCGTATATTACATACTAGACTAACTAGTCTATGAATAACTGGGTACTTAGCCTTCATGGCATCTTAACTCCCATGTCGCTTCTTCGACATCATGGTTAGACCATAGGACCTTCACCATTCGTATCGACTTATGGCGAGTGTCTCTGGTCTTCCTATCCAAGATTCTCACTGGGGTTTCAACATATCTCATGTTCGGCTCAATGGAAAGTCTCTCGGGCTCTAAGACATGAGAAGGATCAGCCATATACTTCTTGAGTTGTGACACATGAAATACATCATGGACACGTCCCAAGTCCTCAGGTAATGCTAACCTGTAGGCTACTGAACCAACTCTTTCGGTGATAGTGTACGGCCCTACAAACTTGGGCTTAGCTTGCCCTTCTGACCAAAACGGAAGACACCCTTCATAGGTGAAACGCGCAAGAACACTTGGTCGCCCACGGCGAACTCAAGGTCGCGTCGTCTCACATCCGCATAGGATTTCTGTCTATCTTGGGCTGCCTTCATATTAGCTCGATTTGTTGCACTTCGGCTTGTACTTGCTCAAGGTA
>CM041780.1:178868761-178890649 GCA_023374045.1 Limonium bicolor | reverse complement strand
ATAAGAAATTTTAAGTTTCAGCTATTCAATGCATGCATGACATTATATATTAGTCATATTTCGTTGCTAGTTTTAGCTGATATGAGTCGAAGTTAGAAAAAGTAGTAAATATAAACTCGGTTTGATAAAAATAAGGCCTTCTTTCAAGAGTTTAGTAAGCGTACACATGACATTGTAATTTGAATTCATGAATAGTCTTGCCAATCCAAATTAATCAATTTAATTTGTAAACTTTCCCAAGGAAAAGCTATTCCAAGTTTGTATGGGAAGATCAATGAATATCTAATGCTTTAAATTTATTCAACTTTGGTATATCACATTACATCATAAGTTCAAAATACTATTTAATAGGTGGTCAATATAGTTTATTATATATCAATATAAGATCAAATTAAGTGTAGAGGTGGCCGTTCGAATTAGGGTTGTCAATTTCAGGTGTTGGGTCGGGTTGACCTCAACTTGAACCCGATCTACTCATGTTTCAGACCCAAAACTGACACCTGAAACGGGTTATGATTTGTCAACCCGAAACCGACCCGGGTCACGCATATCCCCAACCCGAACCCAATCTATTGGACACGAACCCGAAATTTACACATTAACCTGAACCCGAAATCAACCAAAAGTTAAAAATATTGTACTATCAATAAAAGCTATACAAAATCACCAAGACAACATAACATAGCACATAAAACCATCAACATATATAAATGATTATGTGATTATATATTTAGGGGTATGTTACATATCTATAAGAATATATATTTTCTTTTCTCTTTTTTAAAATTGTTTTTGGGTTGAGGTTTGAAATCAAGTTGGCGGGTCAACCCCACAACCGACCCGGTTTTTAGCAATCCAACCCCAACCCGAAAATGTTTTCAGAGATTGAAAATTGTAACTCAAACCCGCATTTAGCGTGTCGATCGGTTTCGAGTCAGATTTCAGGTTCGTATCAAGATGAACAACCCTAGTTAGGATCAATCATTCGGCTTTACTTCGGTTCGATTTAATTAGGGTTGATTTTAAATCACCCAATATTCGGTCCCGGTTGGATCGAGTCAAGTGAATTTGGTTTGTTTGATTTTAGTTTGTTGAAATTTTAGGTCAGCTTTATCGATATGGGTGACTGTCGGTTTGGTTTACTTTTGGCTTGGATGATTTCGGTTTGGGTAACTTTTGGTTCAGGTTAGCCTCTGGGTTGCTCGGTTTTTTCCGGATCATGGATCTAATTCATTTTAATTATTCGGTTAAATTCAGTTGACATTACAAAATCACACAACTTCATTATCATGATATATAAATTTGACTTCAATCAATCTCAATAACTTGTATTAGGTTTGGTAGTTTAAGTAGTTAAGCAGTGGTTTTAAGTATGCAACATCTAGACATCCAATTAATATCACGCTTGTTTATCATATTCCATATTCCTTTTGTGTCTCTTTGCTAAAGCATGCTAAATATATTAATTGCATATTCCAGCGAGGCACGCGCATCAACGACCTGACGCAGGGCGTCGTGAGAAGGTACAGGCATAGGGCACGTGGCGATGACGAGAGGGTAGGGTGCGTGACATCAACCAGGGCACTGGGTGCACGACAACGACCCGGGGCGTTGGGCACGCGACACCGACCCGGCGTGGGGCATGCGGCGTTGACCCAGGTGCGGGTGTGCACGAGAGTGCACTGTGGCGCAGTCGCTGTGTGTTGTTCCACGCCGCAGCAGGTGTGAGCGGGCCATGACTGTGGCGCAACTTAGGCTTTACCTTATTCCTCATGTAATTTTAAAATCAGTTGTAATAGAATAAAATAAAATAGTGTATGAGAATTTCATTATTATACAAATAACTTGTATAGTCATTATGTTTGCTCATTTACTTTTGTTTTTGTAATATTTTTACCTATCTCTTGGCTTACGTTGCTATGATTGTAGGTAGCTCTTATTTGAAATGATTAGCCTTGATTAAACTAACACTAGTACAAAAAACGTTATTTCAGCTATTGTTTTAGACCTATTTTGGCGGTTATTCAACCGCCAAAATGGAGACCTCCGAAATAGGTCGAGAATCTATTTCGACGGATGTACAACCGCCGAGATAGACCCGAGTTAGAATAGAAAAAATTAATTTCGCGTCGTCTTCAACCTCGCAGCAGTTCCAGTGATTTTTGACACAGAGGCGCAAACACGAGAATGAATAGAGGCACAGAGAGTGTATGCTCCTTGTTCACCTTGTGAAATTAATTTCACGTCGTCTTCAACCTCGCAGCAGTTCCAGTGATTTTCGACACAGAGGCGCAAACACGAGAATGAATAGAGGCACAGACACGAGAATGTATAGAGGCACAGAGAGTGTATGCTCCTTGTTCACCTTGTGAAATTACCATGAGTGAAGAGATTGAAGACAGGCAGAGCAAGTATGTTGGCCTGCAAAATTACCATGAGATAAGAGGATGAAGAGAGGTGCGCAGAGCAGGTTTGTTTGCCATTTAGGGTTGCGAATTTACCGTGAGAGAAGGGGATGAAGAGAGGAGCACCGAAAATGTTTATTCGTCGGTTTGGGTTACAAAATCACGTGAGAGAAGAGTGACAAAGGAGGAGCAGACCATGTATTCACCAGTTAAGGATGTGAAATTACAGTGAGAGAAGAGAGAGGATGAAGAGATGAGGTTGGCGAGCATATATGTAATGAAATAATGTCTATTTTGGTGGTTGTTAGTAACAACCACCGAAATAGACTGAAATTTAAGTGGCATTTCAAAATTTTCGGAAAAAAAATCCCGGAAACGCCCTATTTCGGCAGTTGTAGAGACAGCCGCTAAAATAGGGCTCGAGATTTCATTGTTTGGAAAAAAGACACTTATAGGAACCACCAAAATAGATGTCTTCGGAGCCCTATTTCAGCGGTTGTCTCTACAACCGCCAAAATAGGAACGCCGAAATAGGCGTTTTTGTACTATTGTAATAAAAAAACATAAGACATATTAATCCTATAATTATTATTGGGAGTGTTATGTTTCATCCTTATCATCTGCTATAATTAAATGTAATATACTCATTTGGGTGACATTCGATTTTGTTCAGGTTCGATTGATCTTGGTTGGGTCACTTCGGATTCGGGTCATCGTCGGGTTATGGGTGACTTCGGTTCGATTGATTTTGATTTGGATGAATTTGGTTCAGATGGTTGCAAAATGTGGTTTATATTCAGTTATACAATGATACGGTTTGGTTTGTTTTGGATATTGGGTCATTTTTTAAGTTATATAGTTTTCGGTTGAGACTTTGGTTCTGATCGGATTTGGTTTTTCGGGTGTATGTCACTTTTACCAAGTCTAATGGCCACTATTTAAAATAGATACTAAAAGGATAAAAAATATTATGACAAATTAGGTACCATACATATAATTTGTTAATGCTATAATTAAATATCACTACTTTATCATACACCATATGTTTGTGTGCTACCTTGTCCTTTGCGGAAACCTTTTTGTGAGTAAACTGTCAGTTATTGTGCATGTTTGTAAAACAAATTGTAATACAAGAAAGATGCATCACCATTCTTTTGATCTTTGTTCTTATTCTATCAATGCATCAATAAAAAGATTTTACACAATATAAATATTATAGACATCAACCTAATTTCTACCCCCCAAAATGTATGGCTAATCCTTCACAACAACTAATAAGCAAATGAAGAAACTCTTCTTACTGTATATGTGATGGAAAATGAGATTAATTTAAATCAGTAAAGAAATTCAGAATAGGACATTGTAGTTTTTTTTATAATTGTAGGCACAAGGCCCAAAGTGCGACAAGGGCATAATAATACAACGAACATCAAGTATAAAGGACATAAACCTTCATACCTTCCTAGTCCTACAAACCATACATGCCAAGGAAGCACACCAAATTTTAGCTCTAGCTAGGTTTCTTTTTGCCTCTAATGGCTACCTTGCTAATACGGGAAAACTTACTAAAGCCTACTTGCCTTTTCCCTCAAACCTTTCTGGATCTATCCTTAGATGTGTTCCTTGAACACCTATCGGAGTCTTCTTTTGTCCATTCACTTGCATCCTGGCACCTCTGTCGATAACTTGCTTTCTGCTCACGTATGATTTCTTCAAGGTTACCAAGAGTGTGCCCCTCGTCAGGGACGGAGCATCCAAGTTTTTTTGCCAGAGACAGTGTCTGCATAGCTTCCTCCTGCACAAATGCCTCATCAGGATCAGCCTCCGGCTTAGTCAACCCTCCTCCTACCTCAAAACCTGGTGGAAATTCAGGGTCCTCGAAGAGGCTCCTAAGACCAATATCATAAACTCCTTCCTCCATCATCTGAGTGTGGGGTTCCTGGGCTCTAAAACTAGTCAACTACGATGAACACCCGCAGCAACACCACTAGCGCCAGTAGATTCACAAAAAATTAGACTGGTTGAGAATGAATCCACCAATTGCAATGATATATCCAAACTACAACAATACTAACTTGTTCTTCTAGAGCGTTGTGCCCCCAAATGAAAAACCTCCCTGATTCTTAGGAATTCATACCATTTTTTTCCTATCCTGGCTTCCAAGAGCATACAAGAATGTTGGATGGGTTGAGAACAATGAATTCAAATGACATTCACAAATTCTTGCTCCCAACTCGAGTAAAAAAACAATTAGGTCAAGCTATCAAATAGGGAGGAAATCAAGCTCTCTTTTGCAGTGTCAATAAAGCTGCAACAAAAAAGTACACATTTGTTGAAGGACAGGTCAAAGTATTTGGGGTTACTCAGCCAAAAAAATTCCAATCCCTAATTCTTTCATTGTTGTCCCAAATATTCAATTCTTGGTCAATCAACAGAGTCACACAAAATCAACTTCATAGAGCGTAAACATCTAAATTTCGCAAAAGCGCACATATCTGGAAGAGAAGGTGACCTTAGAATTTTGTGTTTTTAATTGCTACTAGTCAACCCGATGGACCATAGAATATGAGTTGGTTGGATTTGCGAACAAAGTCGTCATCTTGTTTCATTCATAGTTCATTGTGGCTAATAGTGGCCATGTGTACCAGTTCCAACCGGAACTTCGGGGACCGGTACCGCTGTAGGAACCAGTTTGGAACCGAACCCAACCCTTACCAAAGCGAATCCGAATCTCCATTTTGAGATTTGAGACCGAACCTGAACTAACCTGGATCCGCCTGGTACTAGAACCGGGTAACGTTTGGTGTGAGGTTGAGTTGGCGTAACCAGAATCATAAGTAGATCCGGTCAAAATGATTGTTGTCATCGGTCAAAACAAAAAAAATTACAAAATTTTAGAAAAAATAAAAATAATCAAATGTGAAACCGAAACCCAAAGTGGAACCAGTCAAGTACAGGTCGAAATTGCTTTTATAACAGTTCTGAAGCTGAATACACCCTTAGAAACCAGAACCGCCCCGAAACCAGTCATGGCCGGTTCAAAATCCGAATTCTCCAGTCCAGAACCAAAACCGGATCGTGGCCAGCATTAATCGTCGCCTCATTGTGAATGTGTAGGATTCTTTTTTTATCAGTAGATTTACAAACTATCATACCAAAACCCAAGTTTTTCTAGCTGCAAGAGCACCCGAATTTAGGACTATGGACGACCACATAATTTGAAGGTTTTAATTTCTATGAGCTGACTATGAACCCCATAATTAGGGGATTTTTGTTGCATGTTAAGTGTTCAACTTAAGAACATAAGTTATTGCTGAATTACATAATCTATTATTTGTAGAGATGAAGGATGAAAATGTGAGGAAAAGGATGTGAAAATTGAACCTAAAATATTAATCCCGCTCTGTGAGTTTTTTTCTTCTCCAAAGTAATGCCGATATTGGAATTAACAATATGGGGCGATGCTTCTAAAAAACGAATCGCCAGGGTAAAACACACACATATAATATACATATATGTTAAGGCACATTGAGAACATGTCTACTGTTGATGATGTGGATTTTCATACGCTGTACTGGAATAGCCAACGAGCTTTTATTTTCTAGTGAACCTTCTTAAAACCCTTTGTCGAGGCCCCAAAACTATAGTTTCTCTTTCAAATTCCTTGGTGTTCCTCTAATTCCAAAGCTCATGGCTTAAACAATGAAAAGAATATACTAATAAAACTTAAGGAAATCCACTGTACCGCCAGATCAATTTATGATAAACCAAGTATTTAGCTCACCAAGTAAAAGATCATGTTTTTAAAATGCAAGGATTAGTCTTTAATAGCTTTCTAATGACCTTAAAACCTACTGATCTAAAAGATGCTTCTTGAAAGGTTTTTCATAGCTAGCCCCCCTCTTTAGGGTTGAGTGTCACTAGTAGATAAAGCAACCATGTCATGGGTGACTTTTGTTTAAGCCTAAAACACATTTTACAGATTGTATGAAGGATTTTTGTGAGGCAAGGAAATCCTCTATAGTTTTCACACTTCGTTGTTAAACAATTGATGCATGTATCTATCATATCTGGAGGGAAAGGAATCGTAGAGTTTTTAATATAGAGAGTCAAGATGTTGCGATGTGTGCTGCAAGCATTATGGTGAAGTTAAAGCAATGGTGGACGAAGTTCTAGTTCAAAAATAATAGAATGCACAGATCTATAGTTGCTAGTTTTAGTTTATACAATACATTGTAAATATATCATGTTTGACAACATTGTTTGATTCTTAATAAATATGTGTACCTTATTTAAAAAAACCTTTCTTATTTACACAATTATTTTGGACCAAAAAGAAGTCCGTTATTAAAATAACATGGTTTTATGACACCAACAATATATCTTTCGTTGTTACAGTAGATTATGATGGTTACCATTTAGTGAGCGATTCAAAATAGAAATTCATATAAAGAAAACAAGAAAATGCCTGTTATTTTTACAACAATAAATTTTACTGATTCATGAAACTTTAAGTTGACTTCAAAGCATCAAAAATTACAATTTCTACATATTTGTTTCCGAGGAATTTGCATCTAGATTGAGTTTTTCTTTTAAAGGCCAGATACACGTGTTAGTGAGCTAACGTCTACTTGTGGCTAATGGTTATATGACTGACACCCATACATAAGTTCTAATTAAGAATGTTTTAGAAGAAAAAAAAAAGATAAACTCTTCTTTGTTAAAGAAAAATATCTTGGATAACTTCATATATACATTACCATGTTGGCACCCTTAAAAGAGAATACAAAGAGAAATTTGGTAGAAAAGTTGAGATTATACTTATTTTTCGTGTGTACAAAGCTAGCTAGTTTCTACAATATTTATACTAGCTAGGATAAAAAATAAAAAGGGATGTACACATATTAAACTTAATTAAGGACTTCAGTTAGTGGCTCTCCCCATCTTAAGCCATTTTCCTTCACTAGGCACTCCCCGATGATCGACAAACAACATATAGTACACTGGTGGCGCAAGAACTGGTGAATTCGGCATCCTCACCGACAATTGGTAGGTGGATGTGGTGTTGGACACAAGAGCCGCTTTTTGTACTTGGGTAAGAACTAGCATCCTTTGGCCTTGAGAGAATGAGTGTGTAGTGAAGGGAGGCAACACCATCGTCACCTTCACGTCATCACGGTTCACGGGTGCAGAACCTTGAACGGAAAACTTTAAAGATAACACTGCTTATAATCAAGTTTAAGGTATAATATTTATGGGGAGATGATCCTAGGTCTCAACATGGATGCACTTTCATCAAGATACGATGGTGAGAAAGCCTCCAAACTTAAGTCTGTAGGAAAGAGCACATCGGGTCCAAACTCATAACCAAAATGTGCATTGCTACCTCCCACGAGAACTCTACCATCTCTTAAGAGGCATGCAGTGGAGTGATATAAGCTCTTGGTATATTTGATGGAGCTTGGATCTCAAATCTAGACCCCTCAATACCATCGGGGTTATAGATTACTGGGCTTAGCGTTGCTTTCATGCCAAGATCCCAGCCCGCTACTCCCAGCTCGACACCATTAACGATCAGGACTCGACCGTTGGGTAGGAGAACCATATCACCCATTGTCCTCGCCATGGGCATAGTTTCCATAGTCCACTTTGGGACGGGGTCATTTATCTTCATCCTTGCACAATTATTGAGGGCAGGGAGGAAATTTCCTTGGTTAGCTTGCTGGTAGGACCCCTTTGGTGCTCCGCCACACACGAGAATTTCAGCTTCAATGGTTGTGGTGTCGATGTTTTTTAATGGAAGGAGCACGGCTGATCCTGTGCTAGGGTAGCACCTAGGATGACCGTCGGGAATTGTTGGGTATGTTCGAACCAACTTTTTATTCGTGTAGTCATAGAGAATGGCCCGGTTATTGGCGAAGATGAAACATTACCATCCACGTTTAAAAACACAAAAGGGTAGAGGTTATTATAATAGCCTCCACCATCGTTGGTTTGCTGCAAGAATGGTAGATCGTATACACCTGTGGTGGTGTTAGTAGTCTTGGGGTAAAACTCAAAATTGAATTGTCCAAGTCCTCCAACGATGATAATTTGACCGTTAGGGAGGATGTGATTGCTAGCATACCATCTTGGTCTAGTGAGCTTGTTGTTAACCTCATTCCAATCACAGGTTGGGCATGGTTGGATAAGACGAACACCTCGTTCACCGTCCCTCCAACCGCCGGTCTGGACCATGCGGCCACTCGGGGTGACCGCACCAGAGGAGCACCAAGTGTCAGTGAGAATCATGAGCGGGCGAACGGTGTTGGTCAAAACATTGTACTCAATCGAGTGGGCGGTGCAGTCTCTCTCCAGCATTAGATCACGATTGACCCGGCATTTTCCATCGGGTAGGGAGATATTAGACTCGCCAAAGTTGGTTCGATCGAAGATGATGACACGGTCATTGTTGAGCAATTGCATATGCATGGCGGATACTCCAGTGCTCCGTTGAAGAAGTTGCCAGCTTCCTGGAGCAGCCTCGCATATTTGGGTGATTGTCGCCATGCCTAGGAAGATAATGATGGAGATGAGTGTGGTTACAAAGGATTTAGCGATGATCACTTGATTTGACATCATGTGTGAGGAGTTTGTTAATTGATATCAATCGAATAGTATATGGTTATTCTGGGTATAAGTTGTCAAGTGTTGAATGCTTAATGCTTTGTGGAGGATGGTTGCAGTACTCCTGACCTGCAATGTCTTTATATACTCATTGGATTTTGAGCCCTACGGGGTGTCATTTTATTTTTCACAAACTATACCATATATTCTTTATAATATAGTTGACTCTTCAATGAGGAATGTTGATGATTCTTATAGCCGTACCCACCTAATCTAATTCTTCACCATATAGAATCGGAAAACTAATTAATTAATAGATTATCATCTAACTGATTATTAATTTGCCTGTGTGCAGGTTGAACGACAACAAAATCGTCGAGATATTGAAGCCTTAATTCGTTGTATAAAGCTCGTAATTGCATACATACAAATTGAACTAGCGAATTAATTCTACGCCGAAATTCTCTATTGTGTTTGAATGATTTCGTAAATGACAAACGTACAAATTGACCTACTTGCCACGCGACAATCAAATCCTAACTGGGATCAAGTTATGATTATTCGGTTGTCAACTTTTTCTTTTTATAAATGAAATTTCAATTCAATCGGTATGAGTCGGTTGGAGTTATTGTTTGTCAATGGCATTCTCTATGGATTTTTTTTAAATCTGAAACCATATGTACTTTCATCGAATATAAGAAATTTTAAGTTTCAGCTATTCAATGCATGCATGACATTATATATTAGTCATATTTCGTTGCTAGTTTTAGCTGATATGAGTCGAAGTTAGAAAAAGTAGTAAATATAAACTCGGTTTGATAAAAATAAGGCCTTCTTTCAAGAGTTTAGTAAGCGTACACATGACATTGTAATTTGAATTCATGAATAGTCTTGCCAATCCAAATTAATCAATTTAATTTGTAAACTTTCCCAAGGAAAAGCTATTCCAAGTTTGTATGGGAAGATCAATGAATATCTAATGCTTTAAATTTATTCAACTTTGGTATCACATTACATCATAAGTTCAAAATACTATTTAATAGGTGGTCAATATAGTTTATTATATATCAATATAAGATCAAATTAAGTGTAGAGGTGGCCGTTCGAATTAGGGTTGTCAATTTCAGGTGTTGGGTCGGGTTGACCTCAACTTGAACCCGATCTACTCATGTTTCACCTCGACCCAAAACTGACACCTGAAACGGGTTATGATTTGTCAACCCGAAACCGACCCGGGTCACGCATATCCCCAACCCGAACCCAATCTATTGGACACGAACCCGAAATTTACACATTAACCTGAACCCGAAATCAACCAAAAGTTAAAAATATTGTACTATCAATAAAAGCTATACAAAATCACCAAGACAACATAACATAGCACATAAAACCATCAAACATATATAAATGATTATGTGATTATATATTTAGGGGTATGTTACATATCTATAAGAATATATATTTTCTTTTCTCTTTTTTAAAATTGTTTTTGGGTTGAGGTTTGAAATCAAGTTGGCGGGTCAACCCCACAACCGACCCGGTTTTTAGCAATCCAACCCCAACCCGAAAATGTTTTCAGATTGAAAATTGTAACTCAAACCCGCATTTAGCGTGTCGATCGGTTTCGAGTCAGATTTCAGGTTCGTATCAAGATGAACAACCCTAGTTAGGATCAATCATTCGGCTTTACTTCGGTTCGATTTAATTAGGGTTGATTTTAAATCACCCAATATTCGGTCCCGGTTGGATCGAGTCAAGTGAATTTGGTTTGTTTGATTTTAGTTTGTTGAAATTTTAGGTCAGCTTTATCGATATGGGTGACTGTCGGTTTGGTTTACTTTTGGCTTGGATGATTTCGGTTTGGGTAACTTTTGGTTCAGGTTAGCCTCTGGGTTGCTCGGTTTTTTCCGGATCATGGATCTAATTCATTTTAATTATTCGGTTAAATTCAGTTGACATTACAAAATCACACAACTTCATTATCATGATATATAAATTTGACTTCAATCAATCTCAATAACTTGTATTAGGTTTGGTAGTTTAAGTAGTTAAGCAGTGGTTTTAAGTATGCAACATCTAGACATCCAATTAATATCACGCTTGTTTATCATATTCCATATTCCTTTTGTGTCTCTTTGCTAAAGCATGCTAAATATATTAATTGCATATTCCAGCGAGGCACGCGCATCAACGACCTGACGCAGGGCGTCGTGAGAAGGTACAGGCATAGGGCACGTGGCGATGACGAGAGGGTAGGGTGCGTGACATCAACCAGGGCACTGGGTGCACGACAACGACCCGGGGCGCTGGGCACGCGACACCGACCCGGGCGTGGGGCATGCGGCGTTGACCCAGGTGCGGGTGTGCACGAGAGTGCACTGTGGCGCAGTCGCTGTGTTGTTCCACGCCGCAGCAGGTGTGAGCGGGCCATGATGTGGCAACTTAGGCTTTACCTTATTCCTCATGTAATTTTAACAATCAGTTGTAATAGAATAAAATTAAAAATAGTGTATGAGAATTTCATTATTATACAAATATACTTGTATAGTCATTATGTTTGCTCATTTACTTTTGTTTTTGTAATATTTTTACCTATCTTGGCTTACGTTGCTATGATTGTATGTAGCTCTTATTTGAAATGATTAGCCTTGATTAAACTAACACTAGTACAAAAAACGTCTATTTCAGCTATTGTTTTAGACCTATTTTGGCGGTTATTCAACCGCCAAAATGGAGACCTCCGAAATAGGTCTGAGAATCTATTTCGACGGATGTACAACCGCCGAGATAGACCCGAGTTAGAATAGAAAAAATTAATTTCGCGTCGTCTTCAACCTCGCAGCAGTTCCAGTGATTTTTGACACAGAGGCGCAAACACGAGAATGAATAGAGGCACAGAGAGTGTATGCTCCTTGTTCACCTTGTGAAATTAATTTCACGTCGTCTTCAACCTCGCAGCAGTTCCAGTGATTTTCGACACAGAGGCGCAAACACGAGAATGAATAGAGGCACAGACACGAGAATGTATAGAGGCACAGAGAGTGTATGCTCCTTGTTCACCTTGTGAAATTACCATGAGTGAAGAGATTGAAGACAGGCAGAGCAAGTATGTTGGCCTGCAAAATTACCGTGAGATAAGAGGATGAAGAGAGGTGCGCAGAGCATGTTTGTTTGCCAGTTAGGGTTGCGAATTTACCGTGAGAGAAGGGGATGAAGAGAGGAGCACCGAAAATGTTTATTCGCCGGTTTGGGTTACAAAATCACCGTGAGAGAAGAGTGACAAAGAGAGGAGCAGACCATGTATTCACCAGTTAAGGATGTGAAATTACAGTGAGAGAAGAGAGAGGATGAAGAGATGAGGTTGGCGAGCATATATGTAATGAAATAATGTCTATTTTGGTGGTTGTTAGTAACAACCACCGAAATAGACTGAAATTTAAGTGGCATTTCAAAATTTTCGGAAAAAAAATCCCCGGAAACGCCCCTATTTCGGCAGTTGTAGAGACAGCCGCTAAAATAGGGCTCCGAGATTTCTATTGTTTGGAAAAAAGACACTTATAGGAACCACCAAAATAGATGTCTTCGGAGCCCTATTTCAGCGGTTGTCTCTACAACCGCCAAAATAGGAACGCCGAAATAGGCGTTTTTTGTACTATTGTAATAAAAAAACATAAGACATATTAATCCTATAATTATTATTGGGAGTGTTATGTTTCATCCTTATCATCTGCTATAATTAAATGTAATATACTCATTTGGGTGACATTCGATTTTGTTCAGGTTCGATTGATCTTGGTTTGGGTCACTTCGGATTTCGGGTCATCGTCGGGTTATGGGTGACTTCGGTTCGATTGATTTTGATTTGGATGAATTTGGTTCAGATGGTTGCAAAATGTGGTTTATATTCAGTTATACAATGATACGGTTTGGTTTGTTTTGGATATTGGGTCATTTTTTAAGTTATATAGTTTTCGGTTAAGACTTTGGTTCTGATCGGATTTGGTTTTTCGGGTGTATGTCACTTTTACCAAGTCTAATGGCCACTATTTAAAATAGATACTAAAAGGATAAAAAAATATTATGACAAATTAGGTACCATACATATAATTTGTTAATGCTATAATTAAATATCACTACTTTATCATACACCATATGTTTGTGTGCTACCTTGTCCTTTGCGGAAAACCTTTTTGTGAGTAAACTGTCAGTTATTGTGCATGTTTGTAAACAAATTGTAATACAAGAAAGATGCATCACCTTCTTTTGATCTTTGTTCTTATTCTATCAATGCATCAATAAAAAGATTTTACACAATATAAATATTATAGACATCAACCTAATTTCTACCCCCCAAAATGTATGGCTAATCCTTCACAACAACTAATAAGCAAATGAAGAAACTCTCTCTTACTGTATATGTGATGGAAAATGAGATTAATTTAAATCAGTAAAGAAATTCAGAATAGGACATTTGTAGTTTTTTTTATAATTGTAGGCACAAGGCCCAAAGTGCGACAAGGGCATAATAATACAACGAACATCAAGTATAAAGGACATAAACCTTCATACCTTCCTAGTCCTACAAACCATACATGCCAAGGAAGCACACCAAATTTTAGCTCTAGCTAGGTTTTTTTTGCCTCTAATGGCTACCTTGCTAATACGGGAAAACTTACTAAAGCCTACTTGCCTTTTCCCTCAAAACCTTTCTTGGATCTATCCTTAGATGTGTTCCTTGAACACCTATCGAGTCTTCTTTTGTCCATCACTTGCATCCTGCACCTCTGTCGATAACTTGCTTTCTGCTCACGTATGATTTCTTCAAGGTTACCAAGAGTGTGCCCCTCGTCAGGGACGGAGCATCCAAGTTTTTTGTTGCCAGAGACAGTGTCTGCATAGCTTCCTCCTGCACAAATGCCTCATCAGGATCAGCCTCCGGCTTAGTCAACCCTCCTCCTGCCTCAAAAACCTGGTGGAAATCAGGGTCCTCGAAGAGGCTCCTAAGACCAATATCATAACTCCTTCCTCCATCATCTGAGTGTGGGGTTCCTGGTCTCTAAAACTAGTCAACTACGATGAACACCCGCAGCAACACCACTAGCGCCCAGTAGATTCACACAAAAATTAGACTGGTTGAGAATGAATCCCCAATTGCAATGATATATCCAAACTACACAATACTAACTTGTTCTTCTAGAGCGTTGTGCCCCCAAATGAAAAACCTCCCTGATTCTTAGAATTCATACCATTTTTTTCCTATCCTGGCTTCCAAGAGCATACATGAATGTTGGATGGGTTGAGAACAATGAATTCAATGACATTCACAAATTCTTGCTCCCAACTCGAGTAAAAAAACAATTAGGTCAAGCTATCAAATAGGGAGGAAATCAAGCTCTCTTTTGCAGTGTCAATAAAGCTGCAAACAAAAAATACACATTTTTGAAGGACGGTCAAAGTATTTGGGATTACTCAGCCAAAAAAATTCCAATCCCTAATTCTTTCATTGTTGTCCCAATATTCAATTCTTGGTCAATCAACAGAGTCACACAAAATCAACTTCATAGAGCGTAAACATCTAAATTTCGCAAAAGCGCACATATCTGGAAGAGAAGGTGACCTTAGAATTTTGTGTTTTTAATTGCTACTAGTCAACCCGATGGACCATAGAATATGAGTTGGTTGGATTTGCGAACAAAGTCGTCATCTTGTTTCATTCATAGTTCATTGTGGCTAATAGTGGCCATGTGTACCAGTTCCAACCGGAACTTCGGGGACCGGTACCGCTGTAGGAACCAGTTTGGAACCGAACCCAACCCTTACCAAAGCGAATCCGAATCTCCATTTTGAGATTTGGGACCGAACCTGAACTAACCTGGATCCGCCTGGTACTAGAACCGGGTAACGTTTGTGTGAGGTTGAGTTGGCGTAACCAGAATCATAAGTAGATCCGGTCAAAATGATTGTTGTCATCGGTCAAAACAAAAAAATACAAAATTTTAGAAAAAATAAAAATAATCAAATGTGAACCGAAACCCAAAGTGGAACCAGTCAATACAGGTCGAAATTGCTTTTATAACAGTTCTGAAGCTGAATACACCCTTAGAAACCAGAACCGCCCCGAAACAGTCATGGCCGGTTCAAAATCCGAATTCTCCAGTCCAGAACCAAAACCGGATCGTGGCCAGCATTAATCGTCGCCTCATTGTGAATGTGTAGGATTCTTTTTTTATCAGTAGATTTACAAACTATCATACCATAAAACCCAAGTTTTTCTAGCTGCAAGAGCACCCGAATTTAGGACTATGGACGACCACATAATTTGAAGGTTTTAATTTCTATGAGCTGACTATGAACCCCATAATTAGGGGATTTTTGTTGCATGTTAAGTGTTCAACTTAAGAACATAAGTTATTGCTGAATTACATAATCTATTATTTGTAGAGATGAAGGATGAAAATGTGAGGAAAAGGATGTGAAAATTGAACCTAAAATATTAATCCCGCTCTGTGAGTTTTTTTTCTCCAAAGTAATGCCGATATTGGAATTACAATATGGGGCGATGCTTCTAAAAAACGAATCGCCAGGGTAAAACACACACATATAATTACATATATGTTAAGGCACATTGAGAACATGTCTACTGTTGATGATGTGGATTTTCATACGCTGTACTGGAATAGCCAACGAGCTTTTATTTTCTAGTGAACCTTCTTAAAACCCTTTGTCGAGGCCCCAAAACTATAGTTTCTCTTTCAAATTCCTTGGTGTTCCTCTAATTCCAAGCTCATGGCTTAAACAATGAAAAGAATATACTAATAAAACTTAAGGAAATCCACTGTACCGCCAGATCAATTTATGATAAACCAATATTTAGCTCACCAAGTAAAAGATCATGTTTTTAAAATGCAAGGATTAGTCTTTAATAGCTTTCTAATGACCTTAAAACCTACTGATCTAAAAGATGCTTCTTGAAAGGTTTTCATAGCTAGCCCCCCTCTTTAGGGTTGAGTGTCACTAGTAGATAAAGCAACCATGTCATGGGTGACTTTTGTTTAAGCCTAAAACACATTTTACAGATTTGTATGAAGGATTTTTGTGAGGCAAGGAAATCCTCTATAGTTTTCACACTTCGTTGTTAAACAATTGATGCATGTATCTATCATATCTGGAGGGAAAGGATCGTAGAGTTTTTAATATAGAGAGTCAAGATGTTGCGATGTGTGCTGCAAGCATTATGGTGAAGTTAAAGCAATGGTGGACGAAGTTAGTTCAAAAATAATAGAATGCACAGATCTATAGTTGCTAGTTTTAGTTTATACAATACATTGTAAATATATCATGTTTGACAACATTGTTGATTCTTAATAAATATGTGTACCTTATTTAAAAAAACCTTTCTTATTTACACAATTATCTATTTGGACCAAAAAGAAGTCCGTTATTAAAATAACATGGTTTTATGACACCAACAATATATCTTTCGTTGTTACAGTAGATTATGATGGTTACCATTTAGTGAGCGATTCAAAATAGAAATTCATATAAAGAAAACAAGAAAATGCCTGTTTTTTTACAACAATAAATTTTACTGATTCATGAAACTTTAAGTTGACTTCAAAGCATCAAAAATTACAATTTCTACTATTTGTTTCCGAGGAATTTGCATCTAGATTGAGTTTTTCTTTTAAAGGCCAGATACACGTGTTGTGAGCTAACGTCTACTTGTGGCTAATGGTTATATGACTGCACCCATACATAAGTTCTAATTAAGAATGTTTTAGAAGAAAAAAAAAGATAAACTCTTCTTTGTTTAAAGAAAAATATCTTGGATAACTTCATATATACATTACCATGTTGGCACCCTTAAAAGAGAATACAAAGAGAATTTGGTAGAAAAGTTGAGATTATACTTATTTTTCGTGTGTACAAAGCTAGCTAGTTTCTACAATATTTATACTAGCTAGGAGAAAAAATAAAAGGGATGAATACAAATCAAAGTTAATTACAAACTTCAGTTAGTGCTCTCCCCATCTTAAGCCATTTACCTTCACTAGGCACTCCCCGATGATCGACAAACATATAGTACACTGGTGGCGCAAGAACTGGTGAATTCGGCATCCTCACTGATAATTGGTAGGTGGATGTGGTGTTGGACACAAGAGCCGCTTTTTGTACTTGGGTAAGAACTAGCATCCTTTGGCCTTGAGAGAATGAGTGTGTAGTGAAGGGAGGCAACACCATCGTCACCTTCACGTCATCACGGTTCACGGGTGCAGAACCTTGAACGGAAAACTTTAAAGATAACACCTGCTTATAATCAAGTTTAAGGTATAATATTTCTGGGGAGATGATCCTAGGTCTCAACATGGATGCCCTTTCATCAAGATACGATGGTGAGAAAGCCTCCAAACTTAAGTCTGTAGGAAAGAGCACATCGGGTCCAAACTCATAACCAAAATGTGCATTGCTACCTCCCACGAGAACTCTACCATCTCTTAAGAGGCATGCAGTGGAGTGATAAGCTCTTGGTATATTTGATGGAGCTTGGATCTCAAATCTAGACCCCTCAATACCATCGGGGTTGTAGATTACTGGGCTTAGTGTTGCTTTCATGCCAAGATCCCAGCCCGCTACTCCCAGCTCGACACCATTAACGATCAGGACTCGACCGTTGGGTAGGAGAACCATATCACCCATTGTCCTCGCCATGGGCATAGTTTCCATAGTCCACTTTGGGACGGGGTCATTTATCTTCATCCTTGCACAATTATTGAGGGCAGGGAGGAAATTTCCTTGGTTAGCTTGCTGGTAGGACCCCTTTGGTGCTCCGCCACACACGAGAATTTCAGCTTCAATGGTTGTGGTGTCGATGTTTTTTAATGGAAGGAGCACGGCTGATCCTGTGCTAGGGTAGCACCTAGGATGACCGTCGGGAATTGTTGGGTATGTTCGAACCAACTTTTTATTCGTGTAGTCATAGAGAATGGCCCGGTTATTGGCGAAGATGAACACATTACCATCCACGTTTAAAAACACAAAAGGGTAGAGGTTATTATAATAGCCTCCACCATCATTGGTTTGCTGCAAGAATGGTAGATCGTATACACCTGTGGTGGTGTTAGTAGTCTTGGGGTAAAACTCAAAATTGAATTGTCCAAGTCCTCCAACGATGATAATTTGACCGTTAGGGAGGATGTGATTGCTAGCATACCATCTTGGTCTAGTGAGCTTGTTGTTAACCTCATTCCAATCACAGGTTGGGCATGGTTGGATAAGACGAACACCTCGTTCACCGTCCCTCCAACCGCCGGTCTGGACCATGCGACCACTCGGGGTGACCGCCCAGAGGAGCACCAAGTGTCAGTGAGAATCATAAGCGGACGAACGGTGTTGGTCAAAACATTGTACTCAATCGAGTGGGCAGTGCAGTCTCTCTCCAACATTAGATCACGATTAACCCGGCATTTTCCATCGGGTAGGGAGATATTAGACTCGCCAAAGTTGGTTCGATCGAAGATGATGACACGGTCATTGTTGAGCAATTGCATATGCATGGCGGATACTCCAGTGCTCCGTTGGAGAAGTTGCCAGCTTCCTGGAGCAGCCTCACATATTTGGGTCAGTGTTGTCGTTCCTAGGAAGATAATGATGGAGATGAGTGTGGTTACAAAGGATTTAGCGATGATCACTTGATTTGACATCATGTGTGAGGAGTTTGTTAATTGATATCAATCGAATAGTATATGGTTATTCTGGGTATATAAGTTGTCAAGTGTTGAATGCTGAACGCTTTGTTGAGGATGGTTGCAGAGTACTCAGACCTGCAATGTCTTTATATACTCTTTGGATTTTGAGCCCTATGGTGGTTGTCATTTTATTTTTGACAAACTATACCATATATTCTTTATAATATAGTTGACTCTTCAATGAGGAATGTTGATGATTCTTATAGCCGTACCCACCTAATCTAATTCTTCACCATATAGAATCGGAAAACTAATTAATTAATAGATTATCATCTAACTGATTATTAATTTGCCTGTGTGCAGGTTGAACGACAACAAAATCGTCGAGATATTGAAGCCTTAATTCGTTGTATAAAGCTCGTAATTGCATACATACAAATTGAACTAGCGAATTAATTCTACGCCGAAATTCTCTATTGTGTTTGAATGATTTCGTAAATGACAAACGTACAAATTGACCTACTTGCCACGCGACAATCAAATCCTAACTGGGATCAAGTTATGATTATTCGGTTGTCAACTTTTTCTTTTTATAAATGAAATTTCAATTCAATCGGTATGAGTCGGTTGGAGTTATTGTTTGTCAATGGCATTCTCTATGGATTTTTTTTTAAATCTGAAACCATATGTACTTTCATCGAATATAAGAATTTTAAGTTTCAGCTATTCAATGCATGCATGCATTATATAGTCATATTTCGTTGCTAGTTTTTAGCTGATATGAGTCGAAGTTAGAAAAAGTAGTAAATATAAACTCGGTTTGATAAAAATAAGGCCTTCTTTCAAGAGTTTAGTAAGCGTACACATGACATTGTAATTTGAATTCATGAATAGTCTTGCCAATCCAAATTAATCAATTTAATTTGTAAACTTTCCCAAGGAAAAGCTATTCCAAGTTTGTATGGGAAGATCAATGAATATCTAATGCTTTAAATTTATTCAACTTTGGTATATCACATTACATCATAAGTTCAAAATACTATTTAATAGGTGGTCAATATAGTTTTTATATATCAATATAAGATCAAATTAAGTGTAGAGGTGGCCGTTCGAATTAGGGTTGTCAATTTCAGGTGTTGGGTCGGGTTGACCTCAACTTGAACCCGATCTACTCATGTTTCACCTCGACCCAAAACTGACACCTGAAACGGGTTATGATTTGTCAACCCGAAACCGACCCGGGTCACGCATATCCCCAACCCGAACCCAATCTATTGGACACGAACCCGAAATTTACACATTAACCTGAACCCGAAATCAACCAAAAGTTAAAAATATTGTACTATCAATAAAAGCTATACAAACACCAAGACAACATAACATAGCACATAAAACCATCAAACATATATAAATGATTATGTGATTAATATATTTAGGGGTATGTTACATATCTATAAGAATATATATTTTCTTTTCTCTTTTTTAAAATTGTTTTTGGGTTGAGGTTTGAAATCAAGTTGGCGGGTCAACCCCACAACCGACCCGGTTTTTAGCAATCCAACCCCAACCCGAAAATGTTTTCAGGTTGAAAATTGTAACTCAAACCCGCATTTTAGCGTGTCGATCGGTTTCGAGTCAGATTTCAGGTTCGTATCAAGATGAACAACCCTAGTTAGGATCAATCATTCGGCTTTACTTCGGTTCGATTTAATTAGGGTTGATTTTAAATCACCCAATATTCGGTCCCGGTTGGATCGAGTCAAGTGAATTTGGTTTGTTTGATTTGATTTTAGTTTGTTGAAATTTTAGGTCAGCTTTATCGATATGGGTGACTGTCGGTTTGGTTTACTTTTGGCTTGGATGATTTCGGTTTGGGTAACTTTTGGTTCAGGTTAGCCTCTGGGTTGCTCGGTTTTTTCCGGATCATGGATCTAATTCATTTTAATTATTCGGTTAAATTCAGTTGACATTACAAAATCACACAACTTCATTATCATGATATATAAATTTGACTTCAATCAATCTCAATAACTTGTATTAGGTTTGGTAGTTTAAGTAGTTAAGCAGTGGTTTTAAGTATGCAACATCTAGACATCCAATTAATATCACGCTTGTTATCATATTCCATATTCCTTTTGTGTCTCTTTGCTAAAGCATGCTAAATATATTAATTGCATATTCCAGCGAGGCACGCGCATCAACGACCTGACGCAGGGCGTCGTGAGAAGGTACAGGCATAGGGCACGTGGCGATGACGAGAGGGTAGGGTGCGTGACATCAACCAGGGCACTGGGTGCACGACAACGACCCGGGGCGCTGGGCACGCGACACCGACCCGGGCGTGGGGCATGCGGCGTTGACCCAGGTGCGGGTGTGCACGAGAGTGCACTGTGGCGCAGTCGCTGTGTTGTTCCACGCCGCAGCAGGTGTGAGCGGGCCATGATGTGGCAACTTAGGCTTTACCTTATTCCTCATGTAATTTTAACAATCAGTTGTAATAGAATAAAATTAAAAATAGTGTATGAGAATTTCATTATTATACAAATATACTTGTATAGTCATTATGTTTGGTCATTTACTTTTGTTTTTGTAATATTTTTACCTATCTCTTGGCTTACGTTGCTATGATGTATGTAGCTCTTATTTGAAATGATTAGCCTTGATTAAACTAACACTAGTACAAAAAACGTCTATTTCAGCTATTGTTTTAGACCTATTTTGGCGGTTATTCAACCGCCAAAATGGAGACCTCCGAAATAGGTCTGAGAATCTATTTCGACGGATGTACAACCGCCGAGATAGACCCGAGTTAGAATAGAAAAAATTAATTTCGCGTCGTCTTCAACCTCGCAGCAGTTCCAGTGATTTTTGACACAGAGGCGCAAACACGAGAATGAATAGAGGCACAGAGAGTGTATGCTCCTTGTTCACCTTGTGAAATTAATTTCACGTCGTCTTCAACCTCGCAGCAGTTCCAGTGATTTTCGACACAGAGGCGCAAACACGAGAATGAATAGAGGCACAGACACGAGAATGTATAGAGGCACAGAGAGTGTATGCTCCTTGTTCACCTTGTGAAATTACCATGAGTGAAGAGATTGAAGACAGGCAGAGCAAGTATGTTGGCCTGCAAAATTACCATGAGATAAGAGGATGAAGAGAGGTGCGCAGAGCATGTTTGTTTGCCATTT
>CM041780.1:178750546-178868261 GCA_023374045.1 Limonium bicolor | reverse complement strand
CAACAGCAAAAACAACAAACCAGTCCTCTCAAGCAAGAGCAACTACAAGCAGAGCAGTTCTTGACATTCAGTGGTAATGGTGATGGTTTACCAGGAGGATTGATGATGGGTGGTGGTTCAAATTCTGATCACTCGAGCGGTGTAACTATTGGTGGTGGTGGTGGTGGAAGATCATTTGGACATATGGTTCATAATAATAATTCAAGTCATGTAGTTGATATGCCTCCTTCACTGGCTCTTGGGACTGGGTTTGATACCACTTCTTATCATCAAGAACAACATCAACAACACGATCAGACTCCGCTGATGCTGTTTCAGCCAATGGATTCACACCACCATTCTCCAGATTTAGAGCTGAATAGGGCCGCGGCTATCCCACAGCAATTCTTTCAAGAGTGTCCAGGGACGGTTGGAGGAGGATTTGGGGAGAGTAGGAATAATAGCAGTACTGCTACATCTTGCTAATAATAATAATAAGTGATCAGAGGATACATGATTCATTCTTTCATTCTTAATTCTTTTGAACTTAAGGTTCTTCATACCATATAAGAGTAGCTAGCTACACACAATTTTGTTAGAAATGTTTTGATTGGGCATGTACCAGGAGCATCCTTCCATCTGCGGCAATGATGTTATGTTAGAGAGACATACATGCCAGAGAAGTGATTTTTACTTTATACTATTCCATTGATTTTTTATTTTTTGGATAGAAAGTATAAATAAAAGAGAGTGATGGATTAGAGAGATTCCTCTCGCCATCATAGTTTGATCTTAAATATCAGTTGAATGTTGTGTGTTTTGTTAAGGTCTCTCTGGTGTATATGTGTAGCGGCAGGCCGCAGCAACAAAATAAGCGGCCACAACCATTAACAACAATAACATTTTTGACCAAGTTTAGTGTTCGGCGTCCAGCTCAAACGCACCAATTTGCTGCATTATCTTAAAGGTGCCCGATAACAAAATAATTTTACCCAATTGCATTAGAAATTGAAGTAATTTGAAAAGTATAGTTATAAGATAAAAGTTAAAATTAGAAAATAATAATAAAAAAGATTAAAATATTTATATTTTGAAAAGAGTGATAGAAACCATAACAATCGTTGAAGGAGTATAAAATTGACATATCATTACTCTAACCACTATAAGCTACCACATAGCGTGCTTGATTGGTGAGAAGGAGATTAATCTTTTAAATGTGGTGAACGAACTGTCAGGATCATACCAGATGTGACTCCGATGACATCCAAAATATTAAGGTTATTGGTGCATTTTTTTGGGGGAAAATTCACGGGATACCACTAAAAATTTTGTTAATTCACAAAATACCACAGTTTTTAAAAAGTTTTTTAGATACCACAAAAAATAGGTTTAATTCACCAAATACCACAAATTACTAACCCAAAAAATTTTAAGACCAAAATACCCCTACTTGTAATAAACATAGTTCACAATATACCACATAAATATTATTAATTAACAAGATACACAAAACTTAATAAAATATATATTAAAAACAGCAAATAAATAATAAAAATATAAGTTTATTATTTTATTGGTTAAAATTTTAAAAATTCAAAGAATATAAAAAAACTATATATCATTTAAAAGATAGAAAACTTAATTAAAAATAAAAATAGTTAATAGAATGATAATTAAAAAATTTATAGTATTTTTAGTAATGTAAAATAGTATTATAAAAATTAAATTTATATAAATTAAATTATAAAAAAATAAATTATCATTCTCTTTACTGTTTTTGTCTTTTTAATCAAATTTGTGGCTTCTCCAATATATTATATTTTTATAATTCATTAGAGATTTTATTATTATATATATGGTATTTTTTTTGTTTTTTCAATTTTAACTCTTATATGAAGAACGTTAATTTTTACTAGTTACTTATATTTATTAATTTTTGTTTTGAACTAAAATATGTAAAATGATACTCCCTCCGTCTCATGTGCAGAGTCTCATTTCCTTTTGCACAAAAATTAAGAGAACCAGAAAGAGTAGAGAGGAGTTCAAATTTCATAAGACTATATCACACACTATTTTGGGACAAAAAGGAAAAGGTAATCGAACACCGGATGTAGGACATAGGGAGTAAAATAAAAAAATATTATTAGACTATAATACTTTTAACTATTGTTTTATTTTTTTGTCAAATTATTTAGTTTGTATATAGTATATATTATTTTATATAATATCAATTTATATAACTTAATTGAAAAATACAAAAAAAATTATTAAATATATTTTTAAAAAGTAAGTGACAAAAGTGAACTTTTTCTTATATGAGTTAAAATTGAAAACATAAAAATACCATATATATATATATATATATATATATATATAATAAAAAAATCTCTAAAAATATGAAGAATAATAAAAGGTATAATTATATTAGAAATGTCACAAATTTGATCAAAAATAGCCAACAATAGTAAAGAGAATGATAATTTAATTTTATAATCTTACTTTATATAAATTTAATTTTTTATAATAATATTTATAGGGAAATTTCACCAAATACCATTGAGCTTTTGCTTAATTCACAATATACCATCATGTTTTTAAAATTACACAGGATAACATTGAGTTTTCACCAGATAATACTCTTGTCTCATATTCTGTTAACTTCTTTGTTATTTTTCCTAAATAATGACAAAAATACTCCTATTATTAATTAATTGTCTCACAAAATGAATTGTCATATTGATAAATTCCATAAGATGCCACCTTAGTTTAACTGATAATAGGGCAGTTTAGTCTTTTTTTCTAGGGATATTAACGGAAAAGTTAACGAATTATGTGATAGAGTGTTATCTGATGAAATAAGTAAATACTCGGTGTTATCCTATGTAATATTAGAAACACAATGGTATATCATGAATTAAACAAAAACTCAGTGATATTTGGTGAAATTTCCCATATATATTATAGTAAAAATATTATAAAAAATTTGAATTATCATTCTCTCGACAACTTGGTTTTTATTTTTTATTAATTTTATAATTATATATTGATATTTTTAATTTTATGAACTTTCAACCTATATATTAATAAGCCTATAATTTTTTATTAGTTTTTTTGTTTTTAATATTTAATAAATTTTGTGGTTCTTGTGAATTAAAAATATTTATGGGTATACTATGAACTATGTTTACTAACAAGTAGGGGTATTTTAGTCTTAAAAAATTTTGAGATCGTAATTTGTGGTATCTGATGAATTAAAATTATTTTTTGTGGTATCTGAAAAACTTTTTAAAAATGATGGTATTATATAAAGTAACAAACTTTTTAGTGGTATCCGTAAATTTTCCCTTTTTTATGACTATTGGATTGATTGTAATTATTAGTGGCCCTTAGATTGATTGTAATATTGAAAGGATCACCATAAACTATTGGGTACATGGCTGCTCATATTTTTGTTCTCTAACCTCCCTCTCTCACCCCTCTATATTTTTGTTCTCTTTTCTTTCATAAATCACTGTTCTAATTTTTTTCTCCTCCCATTGCACTAATTTTTCCCATACCTCTAATTTTTTCACATTCCTTCCGTTGATCACTGCTCTATTTTTTTCTCTTTCCTTCTCTTCACATACGTAATTTTTTTCACTTTCCATGCTATTCGTTTTTCTCTTTTCCATCTTTAATAATTCATATAGCTATATTTAGCTACATTTAAAATTGTATACGACTGTCTCAATTATTCTAACCATTTTATTATAGTATTTAATATTTTTAGCTATATAAATCATACACATTAAAATAATTAGAAGAATGAATTATGCTTCTTACAAGATTTTAAATAAGTAAAATAATCCCATAAAGCTTTTAAAATTAACTCCCAGTTCCAATAAATAAATATAAGCAATATATATTCTTTATATACTTTAAGCTAATATATATATGTTAATCATCTTAACTTGGACTTAGTTTTTTAACTTATTGGTAGTATTATTTTTACTTATTTTAAAATTTGTTAAGAAGCATAAACCTTTTGTCTACTTATTGTAATGTATATAATATATATATATATATAGCTAATGCTATTTTTTAAATTAAAAACTAAATACATTATAAATGGCAAGAATATGTGGATAATAGTAATTTATTTTATTGAAGGTACAAAATTTCATCCATTTGCTAATAATTATATGATTTATTATTAGTTAGATTTTAATCAACTATTGTAAGTTTTACAGTTGTATATATTAATCACCTATGTATTTGCTTGTTTAGTTGTCGGAGTACAATGTTACAGTTTGAAAAAAAAAAACCGTCCAACCGTTTAGGTAATACGAGGGAAACCTACAGGTAAGTAAGTGTGAACATCAATCAACTAACTTTAAAAACTAAAAGGTGTTAAATAAATTTCTACATCAATTGACTAAATGAAGTGGACGAGTTACTAAATCTAATTACTCGCATGAAAAAGTCGAAGTATCTTCTCGTTTAGTCATTGGAGTACAATGTTATAGTCCAGAAAAAACTTTCCAAACATCTGGTAATACGGTGCAGGTAAGTGAAATACCCATGAATTTTGAGTTATGATAAGTATAATATATAGTTGACGTGAGTAAGTTAATCGTTATTAGAATGAATATGGTATGGATGGATAATTCGATATTAGAGTTAATAGTGGGCCCAGGGAAGTTAAACGATTATTTATTTTATTTCTTCCTCTTCCTAAAATGATTATAATTAAATATATCTCTCTTATTCTCACGGATATTATCATTTAAATCATTAACTCAACAATCTGTAGACGTTACAACGTCTTCCTAATTCTAAGAGTTCAATTCTAGTTTTACTTCTTCCAAATTAATTATATGTTGGTAAAACCCTTATTCTCTCCCGATTTATTCAGTATTATATTCTGTCTATTTTACTGAAAGGTATTCTTGTGTTTGAATTAATGATTCTCTTCTATTTTATTTTCTCTCATTCCAAAATAAATAAGTTAAACCCCTCTTTAGATATTTTACGCTCATCCTTATCTCTTTACAACGGCTGAATTATTTTCCTTCTCACCCTATTTCAAATTAGAAAATCATTCCTTTATTTTCTAACCAGTTATTTGTTAGACATCTAGCTTCTCCTTCCGGTCATTCACAACGCTAAATATTTATCACTTTCAATTATCTACAACACTAATTATTTGAATTCTCTTTGAAATTATTTACAATACTAATTATTTTCTTCTCTCTTTTAGAACTGATTACTTTTTATCTAATTAATAACATTCCTCACTTTTTACAATTTAATTCTATTTAAATCAAGATCTTCGCCATCATCTCTTCAACCTCAACGCGACGCCACTACTCTCCTTCTCTCCAAAACTCCCAAACTCACGTTCTTAATCCTGCCATTGTCGAACCTCTTCTCTGGTGCCAATTAGATTTGCGACGGTAAAGTCTACTATTTAGATAATATATCAATTTATTTGGTTGTGATTAGTAGCTTCTGATTGCTGGTCGTTATGAATTTAGACCCCGAATACGACGACGGGCGCTACCAATGATCATGTTGATTGTTCTCCTGAAGTTGTTTGACTAATCAGGTAAATCCCTATGCTCATGATTGTTTAATTCCGTGGTTTGCAAATTGGAGGAAAATGTTTTGGAATTTTGATTTTATTACTGTTGGAAGATAATTTAATCTCTGATTGAGGTTTTGCAAATTGGGATTCTTCCCCGGGTATTGAGAATGGCTGAATTAGAATTTATTGGTGGTAATTTGATTGAGGATTTTGGGAGACTTTCACAAGAATAATTACCATGTCTTTGGAGCCCATAGGTGCTCCATATATATATTCTTTTGCGATGCATACAACGACTGCAGTTAAGCTCTATGATCTACTTTATGGACTGATGTTTCATAGGGGGTGTGCACACTTAAGAACTTAGGGTGAGGTGGTGTTTGACGGTCCCATAAGTGACTGTCCTTGATTATTATTGTTTGACGGTCCCATAGGTGACTGTCCGTGGTATTATTGTTGGGGGTCCCATAGGTGACCTCCGTATTCAGAATTGTGACTGTTTCCTGTTGAAAGCTCCCTATGGTTTTTGTTGATTACTATTGTTTCTAGAAAAATGGTTTAATTGCTTAAGTCTCTCTCCTCTTATTGATAAATTGATAAAAAGAACTTCAAAATGTATTTTACACAATGAGGTAGGATTTACTCAGTTTTTCTGATTTGTGCGGTCCTTTCGTGTTTTGTCTATCGTTTTCTGATCGCAAGTACAGATTGCTGAGATTGGGGATGGGAAATGCACTGCCACATAGTTTTAGAGAATTATCGTTATTCATGACTCAACATTTAAGTTATTACCTTTTTTGAGACACTATGTTTAAGTTTTGGTTTGTTAAAGTTTATTGATTTTTAGCCTGAGCACTCAAGGGATTGATTGTGACGGTAGCACCTTGGATTCGAAGTTATTCCGTTGTATTTCTGTGGCAACATTTGCTATCTTTGATGATGAGATAATTATGATGCTTTGATCTCTATTCCGTAGTTGTTTACACTCTTTCTAACCCTGTTTACCTTCTGAAAATCACATTTTAGGACCTGTCTGAACGTCCGTCTGGGCATCAATGTTCGGACAGGCCCCGAGAGTGTTTATTCTTTTCGCAGTTCTTGATGTGTCTGAACATCTGTCTGAACTTACATGTTCGAGCAGCATGTAAGGATGATTCCAACTTGTGAGTTTCGGCTCATGTCCGAACTTACAAGTTCGGACCAACGTTCGGACCACGCAAAGGATTTTTATCGGAACTTGTGAAGTTCGGACACGTGTTCAGACGTCTTGTATTTCAACTCTCGACTTGTGTCCAGACGTCAATGTCCGGACACAAGTTCGGACGTTTTTGCTTTCCGATTTCCAAACTCTCGACTTGTGTCCGAACGTCAATGTCCGGACACAAGTTCAGACACTTGGGTTTCTCAGTCCGTTTCTTCTCAGCTTGTGTCCGAACATCAACGTCCGGACACAAGTTCGGGAAAAGCTTGTTTTGCAGTTTTAAGACTCGTTTGAAGTCTGTTTTAGAATCCGTTTGCGACGTTAGATTCGTATTTTTGTATACTTTCATTTAAGAAAAAATCTAGGGTGTTACAGTAAGCACAAACATCAATCAATTGACTTTGAAAATTTTAAGGTGTTGAATAAATTTCTACACCAATTGCCTAAATTAAGCGAAAGAGTTACTAAATCAAATTGCTCGCGTGATAAGGTCAAAGTATCTTATCATTTAGTCATCAAATTGCTCGCGGACATTGATCCATTGACATAAATCTGAAGGCTTTGAATAAATTTTTACATAATTAATTGAGTAAATGAAGTGAACAAGATACAAAATGTTATTGTTCGCGTGAGAAAGTCAGAGTATCTTCTCATTTAGTTGTCAGAGTACAATGTTACAGTTCGGGAAAAAACTGTCCAACCGCTCAGATAATACGAGGGTAACCTGTATGTAAGCGCAAATATCGATCAATTGACTTAAAAAAATTTTAGGCGTGGAATAAATTTCTATGTCAACTGACTAATAAAGTGAATGAGTTACTAAATATAATTGCTCGAGTGATAAAATCGGAATATCTTCTCGTTTAGTCATCGGAGTATAAAGTTAAAATTCAAAAAAAAAACTTTCCATCCGTCAGGTTATATGAGGGTAAGCTGCAGGTAAGCACGGACATTGATCCGCTGACTTCAAAAATTTTAAGGCGTTGAAAAAATGAAGCGAACTAGTTACTGAGTCTAATTGTTTGCATGATAAAGTCAAAGTATCTTCTCGTTTAGTTGTCGAAGTACAATGTTGTAGTTTAGAAAAAATAAAAAATTGTCCAACTGTTCAAGTAATACGAGGGTAACCTACAGGTAAGCGCGGACATCGATCATATAATGTTGATTACAATAATGAAATTGAGTGTTTGAGAAAAACTTATTAATTAGTGATTTAATTTACCCCGAAATTACTAAGTTTGAATTTCGCTTGAGTCCTCAATCCCAAGCTGGAATTTTAGTTCCTCGAATGTATGGTGCCTCTTAAAATTTAAATTTTAAAAATTGCTTGGTCATTAATGTACTCAATATGCTTAGCATAAAATTTACAAGTGTAACAATTACAAATTAGAAATCTAACTAATAATCAATCATATAATATGAGAAATAGACTAAATTTTGTATGTAATTAAATAAAACATTCACAATAATACAATTATTATAACCATTTCATATTATATATTAGTGTTTAATACTATTTTTAAAATAGCATTAGCTATATAAATAATATCATTGCAATAAGTAAAAGAAGAATTATTTTCCTTTACCTACTTGAATGTAAATACAAATATTAGTACCAATAAGTCCGAGGTTCGACACCCCATACCCTATAGGTTTATATTAGGATTTGTATTTGTATTTAAAAAAAACCTTTTAAAAATTAGTTTAACATTTTCATATACTAACAACATAAAAAAAAAGTAATAATCAATATATAGCTTTAAGTATATCAAAAATATAACATATTGTTTATATTTATTTATTCGAATTAAGAGTTCATTTTTATGTTATATTAATATTAATACTATAACGACAGGGTTTTGAATAATTGAAAATAGAATTATTTTATTTAAGTATATATAAACTCTCATCTATGAATAATAGTGGTAATAATTATATCGATGGTGGGAGATGAAAGGAGGAGAAAATTAGAGGAAATGGAGACACGTAAAATAAAAGAGGGGAGAAAGAGAAGAAAATTATAGCATTAATGGAGAAGAACAAACTAGTACGGTGTGTGATAAAAGGAAAGGAAAAAAATTGAGCCATCATTTCAGTGTTACCATCAATCTAATAGTCTCTAGTGATTACAGTCAATCCAACGATCATAAAAAGATGTCACCGTACCCTTAATATTTTGGATGTCAGCGGAGCGGCTCCATACCTATGTGTTTATTTCACGGTATATATCATATTATATGTCAATTTTTTCTTTTTTATATAGCAACCACGTTAGAATTTTAATAACTTTTCTTCACGAGTATAATACTTCACGTTATGGGATTTTAAATAGAAAAAAATAATAAAATAGAGGTGAGATATTCACACAAAAAAAGTTCAAACAAAAACTTGGTACACAATTATCAAAGAAAGCACTATGTTTCCTATTTCTCTCATTTCCATACCATTTTAAGAACCAAGTCTACATTTTTATCAACATCAGAGATGATGTAAAACCCCCAACACTAGCCTAGGAGTTAGGGGCATTACACGCCACGTATTACTACATAATAACGCAAGGCTCTAAACCAACGTTCGCAATTAAAGGCCCAAAATAAAACTTCTATAAATAAATGTAAATCCAGTACATCGAGTACCAAATGTTAATACAAATCCCCAAGATTCATGTCAAAAGTCAGATGTAAATAACAAGGCCCAAAGGCTACAAAGTCTGAAACAGAAATGCATCACATGACAGATACAAGCTTAACCAACTAAACTTCAGAAATCAAACAGTGGTGACGTTCGCTGCTCAATCTGTAATGTCAGTAGAAGTAGGGGAATGAGCACACAACTATGCCCAGTAAGCAGCGACTGTCATCAATGAGGTCACTCAAAACAGTTGAAATCAGAAGTAGATTCAGAAGATAAGCAGCTCAAGAATAGTTTCCAAAACAGACTGAAGTTTAATTGAGTAAATGTCACAATGGAATGCAAGAGTTCCCAGTTCAGAAATGTTCAGAGTTCACAAACAGAAGGGGACATCAGTATAATGCATAACAATCAGAAAGGGTAGGAGATCCATGGATCTAACATATCCCTCGGCAACGCAGAAATGACCAAACGGCCAAAGGGTTCGTCAACACCACGAAACAGAAAGAGAATGACCCACACTCAGATGACATCTACATGGTATACCACGAAATAGCTCGACCCAGCCATTCACGGCTCAGAAACAAAGTACAGTGTCCCAAAACAGAGAGTTTGCAAAAACAGAAGCAAACTAGCATTCAAACATAACTTAGAAACCATTAGTACAGACTTAAAGGAGTCCAACACCATGAATGACACTCAAAACGGAGTTCAAACGGAAGAGTTATGCCAAAACCAGTGAGGTGTCCGAACGTCAATGTTCGGACACCAGTCGAGACTCAGATTTAGAAATTTCCAAATGTCCGAACATGTGTTCGAACAAAGTCGAGACTCAAAACCAAAGATGTCCAAACATTAATGTTCAGACGGAAGTTCGGACAAATTACGAAAGTTAAGTACGTGGTGGAGTCCGAACTTGTGTCTGGACGTCAATATGCGGACACAAATCGAACTAAAATCAGAGGAGAAACCAAGGGAGTGTCCGAACATGTGTCCGGACATACAAGTTTGGACACACGCTGAGACTTGTAGTCCAAAACGTCCTCGCACACTATCCGAACTTCAATGTTCGGACAGATGTTCGGACACACCCCGACTTTGAAAATTAAAGAACGTCAGACACTCTGTCCGAATGTCAATGTTCGGAGAGATGTCTGGACATGTCAAAAAACTTCTATTTCCAGAACGGTAACAGAAGGGAAAAATGCATAGACTTACATCACAGTTTGCCAAATTGTCACTTACACCAAGTCAGATTGAAACATAGGGAACCATGGGGGTTTAACCAGTTGTAAGCATCACAAAAACGCAATCGAAAACCACACACAAATTCATCGACAAAACCTTGTCAAAACCCAATGGGTGAACTCCCGCACTGAATCAAGTAACCACCTACCTCGATTAGTAGAAGAATTCTCGGCAAACTAATCTGTCCTACAGGAACTCCGAACAATTCCCAGCCATAGCGCAAAATGCAACCACTGAATTCCACAACATATACTTCCAAATCAAAAAACGTAGAGGAAGGGAAATACACAATGGAACCCCAATTTCTGTAAACCAAACCTGCTCGTAGAAGAACAGGATACTCAATGATTAGCAGCAACAAGCCCAATCTGTGTGTAGAACAACAATCACTGGATCCGAAGAATAAGAACCCCAATTCATAACGTAGAGAAGGATGAACAATAGACAAAGCGAACCACAAAATCTATCACTCAAAACTGAATTCAGAAGGAAGGACGACAGTGTAGCCACGACGTAAACTCCAGAGTCGAATTAATCAGTAGAGCCTCACTAAATCAGCAGAGAAGAACGCACTAGAGAGAGAGGAAGGAGAGAAGAACGCTCGTTCAAACTTGGAGAAAACTACCGACACTCTACGATGCACATACGTGATATAATGATTAGGAAATTAGAAGATATTACGGAAATACATTCCTTATAACCAATAAAATAATTACCTTAATAGCTAATGACAAAGACCTCCTCGCCCTTGACAATTAAAAGGATGCCACCAACATCCCACTGCTATAAGAATGTAATCTAACTTAGCACAACGGTATAAACCAGACATGTCATAAGGTTGCAAAAATATTCGGGTTATAATAGATGAAGTACCCCTAACTACTAAAACATGTTTTAAAACATCAAATTATATATATTAAGGCTTAAACATACCTTAACAATTAGTTGAAAACAACAAAGGTCATTAACAAGGAAAATTGTGCTTAGTGACCATTTACGGCAAACATGTGCCCTAATGAACTTAAAAGGTTGAGTAACATCAATTAGGATCCAAAGTGGATTCCTAATCCTTATAACTAAGTTATGAACATAATAAAACCATTAACAAAGCAAACCAAACTCTAGAAAGAGTTAAAA
Source organism: Limonium bicolor (assembly GCA_023374045.1). Lineage (NCBI taxonomy): Eukaryota > Viridiplantae > Streptophyta > Magnoliopsida > Caryophyllales > Plumbaginaceae > Limonium > Limonium bicolor. Next base: position 178,856,499 of record CM041780.1, on the reverse strand, counting down.
CACAAAAAAGGAGCTCTAAAACTCCTTAAGACTCATTTTTATGAAAGTGTCCGAAAATTGACTTTGGATGGCTAATTAGCCTTGTATACACCTATAAAAACATGTAATACTTAGCATCACATTAGTAACCCTAAATCAAAGGATTTACAAAAAATCCAAAGTTTGGCACCAAAATGTGAATAATGCCAAATTAAGTCTTAATGACCTAGCATGGTCAATGGTCCACACCAAACCTTAAAAGACCCATCATGGACGGTTAATATATGGGTGGATGTCACCTTGATACAAAATATCTCATTAAAGGAGCGAGTCATCCATATACTATTCATGTCATGCCTTTTCTTACCTTAAAAGGCAATTTTGATTTTCTCTTTCATTCTCTCCTATTCCAAACACGAGCCAGCACTCTCAAAACCTCCCTTCCAGCCATTATTGAGTTCTTGAGCAAGTGTAGAATAAATCAAACTCCAAGAGCATAAGGTAAGCTCTTAAGTCACATGGTATACCATTCTCTTCATCTTTCCATTGTCTATCCAATGAACTAACTTCCAACCCACTCCCAGCTCTCAATCAGCACAAGTTCCTATTGCAATAAAACCCTCATTTTTTGCTGAAACAAGTCCTTGGAGCAAAGAAGTGCAAATATCATTCCTTAAGGTAAAAACTGCCTTAAGCTTCTACCTTTCATTCTACTTGTGTTATGGCCGATTTCTATGGATTAAACCACTTATATTATTCCTCTTTACATGCTAGAACCTTGGTTGTTCTTGATCTCCTTGGTGGTGGCCGATTTCATCCTTAAATCTACATTTAAGGAGTTTTCAAAGGGTAAGTGTTCTAGGTCTTTTTCTTATGTTTTGATCAGCCATTTTGGCATGTCTTTAGAAGAGAATTAACTCCCTTCATTTCCTCCTAAAATAGGACCGGATTGATCTTTGGAAAGCCTAGGAATTCTAAGGTCAAGATTCATCTTCTTAAAGCTTATTTTTATGCTTTAAGGTTCTACCGATTTTATGCCACCCTAGAGCTTGACCTTGCCTTGTTCTTGCTGTGAAAATGCATGTCAAGGAGTGAACTAAACTTCCCTAAGCTGCCGTGAGTGTGCAAGGAAGGAGAAACCTAAAGAAAGTCATTTTCAAGAGGTAAGGATAAACCTAACCCTAAACCTCCACTAATCACCTTCTAAACTATTGTTTAAGTGTAAAAAAACTAACTTATTATTATATTATGCTATATAGTGAAGGTTGGTGTGGAGGAAATTGAGAGTTACTTCAAAGACAAGGTAAAACCTTAATACTCACTTTTAAAAGCTGTAAGTTAATTATCCTTGTGCTTAATATTAAACCCGTGAGGGGATGAGTAAAAAATGGTCAAGTTTGACCCTAAAATGACTAAGAAATGTTATAGTTAACTTTGGCTAATCACTTACGTGATTAAATGACATAATTGTCAAATTAAGACATTATGTGGTAAATTGGTAAATATCAAAATATTTGGGTGAGACCGTGAGTTTATTACATTTTTTAAAGACATTTAAGTGTAATTTTATGTTACAAGTTCAAGTGTGTAATAAGGCCATTTTAATTAGGCAATTTCTTTATGTTATTTAAAGTTTACTTACCTTTAAAGTCAATTATATAGTTATTATAAAGTTTGGGGGCTAAAACTGTAAATAAACAAAACTTGATGGCTGTAATAAATTATGGCCAAAAGTTGGAATTAAAAATGAGTTTTTATGTAAGGTTGTAAAATTTTACAAAATTGGGGTTAAATTGCAATTTGTAGGAAAATTGGGGTAAATTCGTAATTACTGGAAATTGGTGGTCAAGGTAGTGTTTGGGAGGTCAACATTAACCATATAAGAGGCCTTGACCAAATTAGGTTATTTAATAATTTAATTATCACCTTATATTAAATTTTGGAGTTAAATGTAAAAGTTACATACTATATGGGGAGGAAGTGTAATTTCCTAAAATTCTGGGCCAAAATGGTATTTAGAACATATTAGGGTCTGTTGGGAATTTTGGGAATTTTTGGAGATTTATTTGGAGTTAAATTGACTATGGTGTATAATATATAGTTAAAGGATTAAATTGTAACAATATGATAACATTTGGGGTTATTTGGTAATTAAAGAACGCTGTGGGGAGTTGAGGAAATTAATCTGGCCAGTTGTGGTCTGTTCGGAAATATTTTAAGCAAAGTTAGAAACTTTGGGTTATAATTATGCAAGATAAAATGTTATAACCTATGGTATAATATAAGGTGGTAAGTTTATGATATAAAGTGGGGTGAAAATATAAATAATGAAAGTTAAGGGATGTGGCGAGAATTAGAAGAGTTAGAGATGAAATTTATACTATGGTTTATAATGTTATAAAAATTATAACATTTATAAGGTATTAGTATTCCTTAAGGAAGAGACGAATGTGTTATAAACAATACCATTTAATAAAGGAGTTTTATAATTCATATAAAACTATGAATGTATGAAGTGAGGAGAATTTATATAATATGGTTGAATAACCATATAATATTAAGAATGGAATGTTATGGTGGAGAATATTATAAGTGTTACATTAATCATAAAGTATTAATGTCATTAAAGTGGAACTAGTACAAGTGTAAGGAATTACATGAAGTAATAAGGTTTAGGCTTATATAATGTATTTTATAATTCCTGAGAGGAATATAAATGTAAGAAGAGTTATATAATATGATTGTGAAATCATATAAAGTAAGGTGGAATATAATATAAAGTGGAAGATTTCGATACACAACCTTAGGCTTAACAACTAATGTTATGTATAAAGGAATGTATAAGTAAAATTATATAATTCAAGTACTATTAAATGAATTATATAAACTTGTTGACTTGGACCCATTGACCAAGTCAACCCAATTGACCAAGGAAGGTCAAGTTGACTAACTCACAAATTAAATGATAGTTTGAGAGTAACAATGTCATAAGAATAATAATAACATATAGTAATAAACTATATTGTTATCTATATGTATACACATATATACATGTACAAGTATGTATAAAATCAAGTATGATAACCTAAGAATGTATATTACATGGGTTATAAGGATTTAATCCTAAGTAGTAAAGTAATACTATGAGTTACGCGTAACGTAACAAAATGGTGAACATAACTAATCCCAAACTCACCCGAGAACCTAAGTAATGACGACTAGATAACCACGGGGTATTTACCGGGGTAATTAGTGACTAGTCGGGATACCGAATTAGTCCGCATTACAGAGAGCTAATTTGTAGCCTCGTATTCCAGAGTTGGATGCATTAGAGGATATGCGTTAGAGAACGAGCTTCGAGGATTAGCGGGTGTGCGTGAAACTTCACGCTAGCGTAGTATATTACGGTGAAAGGTATGTTGTTATATGGCTTGATTGTCTCAGAGGATTTCCTCAGTTCAGACTTGTGTGAAAATCTGTGATAAGATTAATTGTCTGATTGCGTGAATTAATATGCTGTATATTATGCTATTACCTTATTATTGCTATTTACGCGATAACAATATTGTTCGTATACGCTTATATATATAACGAACTAATGGCAATAATGTTATCTTATATTATTATAAGACAAGGGATGATAAAACGTTATAGCGTAGAATAATAAGATAGATATATATATTCCGAGATATCTAAGAATTTACTTAGATACAGAGCAACGACCCGATTTAAAACCGCTCTTGTATTATTTCTTTCGAACGGTATGAATCACCTAGAGACACTAGGTATAAGACCTGGATGGCACACGTTCGAATTGTAATTACTAAGACTTAAACGATATTTAGGATTTAGATTAAGTGACCTTAATCTATCGGTATCATATGTATAGAAGAAGTGTATGGAGAAATCCAAGAGGATGTGGCTCTTTGAACACGCAGTAATCACTAAAAATGATGCGAGGGTGTTCGCGTACGGCTCCTCACGCTTAACAAAATTCCAACAAACTAAGATGGTTCGTCGGTCAAAGACTCTAGTGTTGGAATGGCTACTGGCTTGGGTGAACCTCCTTAGATACGGGTATAATGTAGAGACACGTCGGCTTAACGAGACATTGTCATAGGCGTGAGGTGCTCTCAGACTAAACAATATACAAACAGCTAGATAGCTCGTATGACTCACAATATCACTTAGGCTTAAAAGCCGAGTACGAGACTAAATTATACATTTATAACTCTCATTTATTCTGCCTTGTTGTTTAATATGCTTACACTACACTATTATGTGCTATGTGAACAGTATGAATTATATTTGTTTATTGTGTGGATGTTATACTTTGTGTATATTTAAAGTTTTGTTATTAAAACTGTATTGCATGTAAAATGAACAACATGCTCTCGACCAATTAATTGGGGGGTCCGAGGGGGCATGACAGTCATGTAGTAACATACTCAGCAGGGGCTGATTCCATACATACAAACAAAATTCTACAGGTATGGGAAGCTGCTGATGACAACAGAGTGCGGGACGCGTTGGGTAGTTTCGCGTTTATTTAATACTACATTGTTGTATTACGATTCAGATGTAAAAGTATGTATAGGACTTGAATACTTAGAATGCTCACTAGTTATTGTATTTGGTTTAAGGTGGAAGAGTATATCTATCTCTTGTTATCACTACGGGAAAATGTTTCATATTGTGATCAATTTAAGTTGGATACGTTATCACTCGCATGGGCGAGTGAGAACGGTAACACCGTAGTTCAATAATCTTTATTTACCACTGAGATTTTATTTAGTTAATTCCGACGATTAGACGACACTTAAGAGACTTGTAAGTAGGGGTGTTACAAAAGTGATATTAGAGCGGAGTACCGCTCTGATGACAAGAGATAGTAGGATTAGAACAGTGAGCAAAGGATTTGGGAATACGGGAAACAGTTTGTGAGGATTCCTGACCTAATGAGGTCGTTGCAATGCTGAAAGCTTGCAAATATTGGCCTGAAGGGCACTTCAATACTTAACGACCGAGACTGTGGTACAATACAGAGTAAGGGTCTAACTCACCCTTTTGACGGACGTCAGGAAGGGGTTCGGGTAAGAATACTAATGAAGGACGGGCATGGTGGAAAATGGTGGAGGTCTTGCAACCTTAAGTAATGTTGAGACAGTGGGAACCGCTCGTACTTGATGGGAGTACATCCCGGGAAATGACAATGGTACCCCACCCGCCACTGCCCGTACCTCAAGTACCCCCTAAAGAGGCAATGAAATGAGAAGCGCCAAGGAGATGGATAATTCTTTCGAATCGGGAAGACCCGATGTGGCTGCCATAAGAGTTGTGACAACTGAAGGAGAAGAGAATTTATGATGCAATGAATCACTGAGGACCAGGGGTCCTGATAATGACGTGCTATCTATGAGACACTACAATGCGTAATACCAACTAAACAATGAACCCTATTTAGAGAGGGGTAGATTCCAGAGGACAAATAGGGTTGGCTTACATACAAGCAATGCAACCTGTCCGGTAACCAGAGGAGAGCACTAATAAGTGCACATGGGAAAAAGAGATGGAACAACGAGTTAAATCAACTCACAAACGTATAACATGCTGAACTAATAGGCGCTTGGAAGTCTTACCCGAAAAGGGATAGCTCCGAGCCTATAACTTCGAAGGTTCAGGAAGACCTAGCCTGCATCATACGAAGGCTATAAGAGTCTACGGGATGGAACTCTCCACGGTTGCTACAATATAGCACCTCAAAAGGGAGTTAAAACTCTAGTACCACAACAAAACGTGTGGGAATAAGAGTGAGAATGGGATTGTATGAAATGTCTAAAGAACTCCTCGATAGAAACGGGAACCCATTATGGGAGTAATGCTGCAGCTGACACACACCAAGCCAGTGGCTCAGTCTGCATGGCACACTTGCCACAACAAGTGCAGTAGTAATCCTCAAACCGAAATTTCAACCTGCCTTACGCACTTGCTACAACAATGCAATTACGAATCAATACTGAAAGACCATGTCGACCGAGAGGTACAATACCATGGCTATTAATGAACACTAAACTTTCAAGTAAGTCCGTAATGCAAAAAAAAAGCATGGACATAACTTGTCTAGAAGAAGGGTCACAAGACCCTTAAGTTGGAGGGCGATGAAACCTCGGGAAGACCGAGTGGGTCTGACCATTAAACCAAAAAACGAATACATCAACTGACAAGGCGTTGGATTAGAGTAAATGTAATAGATTGGTAACTAAGGCTTACAAGCTTAACCCCAGTACCGGTACTGACATCAAATGTCAAGTACTACCGATGGGAGTATCGAGTCTTCATGACAAGTACGGCCATACCCAGGGAGTGCATGACACCTGCGGTTAAACTACCACCATTAATTATTGTGCAAGAACAATAAGTGAGCTACACCAGCCACGATACCAACTGTAACCCATCCTATTAGTCGAATGAAGAATCAAACATGAGTGTCATTATGGCAAACCACTCTCAAGCTGTAAGAGAAGCGTAGATAATATGTGAACACGCAAAGAAATGGGTCGATGCTATGTCCGAACACCACACACGAAAGGTGTTGTGGATCCTTGTTAAAGGAAGGACACGCTAGTGCCAAATATAATCGATGTTAAGATCAATGATTCTGCTAAACTCCAGCATGAAGGGCAGGGAATAATAGTAGAACAGTAAATTAACCTAAGGACAAGAAATGTCGTGACCATAAAAGAGAGGATGAGGTGCGAAGCTAGTATGATTTAGAACGACCACAACCGAGAGCGATAGTTAATAGAACCCACTTAATTCGTTAGTACTCCCCCCGATCAATCACATAACTTCCTCCCTGATCAAATTTCATTAGTACTCAATTACAACCTTTGGAGAGAAGTGTTGGACCAACTAGGATTGAACTAAACACAAACTTGTGATACAAGCGGTTACAATCCCATAAATATTTATGAGAGAATTATCAATAAGGACACCAATGGTAGAGGAGAAAGCCACCCTCATACCGCTACATAATATAACCCTATCATTAGGGCGCTATGTTGCAACCACCTATCGAAGAGAAGGTAATAACCATGCCTATTGGGCAAAGGAACCGTGAACCAAGAGAACCCTATAGGGACATTCTAATACCATAGGTTGAATCTTGGCAGCTTAATACTCCAACGGAAATTACCGGGACTAAGAATGTGATAACCACCAGGTACGGACACTACGTGTACACAAAATGAGTCATGGGACGACCACACTTCTAGGAGCTTGTGGGCTTGATGAAACTTATTTTAAGTTAGTCAGGTAAGTAGTATTGTATCAGTACGGTACCCCATGTATGCAAACGAGTAGAGTAAGAACCCAGGAGGTAGTCAACTTCGTGACCAGTTAGAGATGCAATCATGACAAGGCAACGGTAAATCAACGAGAAAGACCTCAGTCAAACCAACAATGTTGGGGAATTCAAGAATATCTTGATAGCAATATGACAGAAGGTCGTAACTCCGTAGAGAAGTGAATAGAACACAAAGTGTTAGGAATTTCAGCATACATGGAAACCGAAGGCCGACTTAATGATAAAGGTAAGGAAGACCCATTAGATGGGTAGATGATATGTGGTACATTATAAGGGCTTTAAAATTTACTCATGTGAGCGCAATGTTTACCATTCCAGGAGAAACCTATGAAATGTTATAAATGCTACCCGGGAAGGGAGCATAAGAGAGCTATTTTATGCGCTAAGGGCGCGGCGATGATGTCACATTGAATAACAATAACCATATGCTCAAGCCATAGATCGTTAGTACGTTGTCACCCAAGTAGGGCTGAACGGAAGACAAATGTCAAGATAAATCCCACAATCGCGTTACAATATGCAATATGTAATACTCCGTATTTTCGTTTTCAGATTTCGTGACATAACATTTCGGTTAATGTCATTAATTAAAGTTATGTTATGTGGTGCTTGGTTTAGCTGATGGGACGTCGGAGTCATTGAATTAAAAGATGGGGGCAAGGAGGTCATTCCCCTCTCTTTTATTTTGGTAAGCTTCTTTAATTATTTGATTGGGCAGTTTTCTTATTCCAATCACGATCAGTTCTCATCGACGTTCTCTCGACAGTTTCTTGAGCGCTTCTTCTCCCTCTACCTCTTGCTCATCCTCTGGGTGCTGGTTCTGGAATTTGTGTGTTGCTGAGCGTTCTTCTCGGTTCTTCTACTGCGCTGCTGTTCGGGTTCGTTCTCTGCGAATCAGGTTTGGTTTTCCTTCGGTTTGGTGGGTGTTCGTTTCTGTTTTGAGAGGGTCAGTTTTCTGATTGTCGGTCTGCTCGGTTGTGAATTCAGCGTTAGTCTGGGCTCCTCTACTGCTGTTGTCTGGTTGCGTGTGGGCATCGACTTGGTGAATCTGCTCTGCGAATTCAATGTAAGTGGGGATGGAATCGGGGTTGTTTACTCACCCTCGGGGATGGTTTTATTCTAGCGTTTCTGATTTACAATTGTGTTGTGATTGTGTGTTTTCATCTCGTTTTGCGTTGTTTATCGTTCGGCTAAACCCCGAGGGTACTGTTTGCGATTCTGTGGATTTGGTGTGAGTTTGTGATGATTTATGGCTGGATTCTGCGCGTTTGTTCGTTCTGAATTTCGACAGTTTCGCTCTGTCCGAACGTCTGTCCGAACTTGTAAGTTCGGACAGGTCATCGGGCGCGTTTTGTTTTTGAAGGTTTTGAAGTGTCCGAACATCGGTCTGGACTTGTAAGTTCGGACCTGACGCGAGGATGAATTTTCGTAAAAGTTTCGACGTGTGTCCGAACTTGCAAGGTCGGACGCAAGTTCGGACACGGTGGAAGTTTTGGTTTCTGACTCTCGACTTACGTCCGAACTTTGATGTTCGGACGTAAGTTCGGACTTTGGCATTTCTGTGACTTCTGACTCTCGGCCTCTGTCCGAACTTGCAAGGTCGGACGCAAGTTCGGTCGGACATGCCACTGTTTTGAGCATAACTTCTCTGTTTTAGCTCCGTTTTGAGTTCCGTTTGCGGGGTCGGATTCCCCTATCTGTGTACAAGCTCTTATGCTGTTTATATGCATTCAATGCACTTAAGATTGATAAGCGAGAAATACATCTACTTTTAGGACTTTAATTCTTCCTATTTTCATAGCAATTTTGTGTCGTATTTCTCACTTATCATATGATTTTCCTAGATTTATGTTTTGATATGAATTGATATATTTTATGTGTTAATGTAGGAAAAAGCCATGTAAATGGATAGATAATCTCATGAAATTTCCAACGCAAACAAACGGCGAGTAAAACAGACTTATAACGAAGAATCAGGAGCCGGTTGAAGAGCGGTAATCGATATATATATATATATATATAATACCGCATACTTGTCCGCCTATGACAACCGCCTGGAACTCGCGCGGACAAGAAGACAGGCGCGACACATACACGTCCGCATGGATATGGCGCGGACGGCAGGCGGACAAGAAGACAGGAGCAGACACACACGTCCGCTTGGTTCTTGCGCGGACGGACTGCGGACAGGGTAGTGGCCGGGCGGACATAAGGATAATCAGAGACGTCCGCGTTTGATTTAGGCGGACGCAAACGCGGACGCAGAGGCGGACGAGATTAAAATCAGAAGCGGAGAAGTTTTCTTCTTCGTTCTTCACGGCGTCTTCTTCTTTCCTTCTTCGCGGCGCCGCAGTCGAACTGCTCTTCATTAATACAGACGGCGCCTACCTTAATTCACTCGCGTGACGATGCCGACCATGATTTAATTTGCGGATCTGCTCACCAACTCCACCGCCATCTTGCTCCAGAGCTTCAGTCAGCACCGTCCTCACCAAACTCACGCCTATCTTGTTCCATTCACACTTCTCCACATTTCCTATAAATAAGCTACGTTCCCTTCAGTATTTATCATCCCTTCTTAAAATCCAAAGCTCACCGCTCACCACGTACGCTCTCCACTATCCATACGACCACATCCATTTCTTTTCTCCCCGTTTTCTCCATTTTTATTTGTTTTTCCACCACACCACATCTCTGCCATTAATTAGTATTATTATTACGGACGACGTGGATACAGAGGCGGAGCCAGGATTCAGAGTCAACTTGCTAGCTGTAGTTTTCTCTGCCCTTTCTCTTATTTTGTTAAAACGTTGTTTATATATAGTTATGTTTAATTAATAAACTTAAGCCCTCCCAGGTTGGGATGCGAGCCTATTTTTTATATTTATGTTATGTTAAGCTTCCACTATGATTTTATCTAAAGTAGTAGTTTAATTCCAGTTCTTGATCTGCTTTAATTCTCTGATCAATTATTAAAGCAATATTTGTAGTTTTCTAATCAACATGCGAGAGCTGAGATAGATAACAAGACGTGGGAAGATAAACCTGATTAACAGCTAGAAGCCTGATCCGGCCTATAGGTTAATTAGTCTCAAATAGAAGCTGTTCTTTATGCGATTGGTTGTATCCGGATTAGAGCATTAGTCTGCTGCTAGTTCTAGCAACTGGTTAGGGTTCGTTAGATTTAGTCGTCAACGGATTATTTATAGTTCTGAGTTCATTACTTAAGTGGTAAAGTTTATATTAATATAATTGATAAAATAGGTGAGCAGAACAACCGGGATGTTTTCTTAAAGAAAAAAAAAAAGATTTATAATTTCTATTTTTATTATTTTTTTTTATTTTAATTATTCTTATTATTGTTTTGTTCAAGTTAGGTTTTCGATTGTTTCTCCTTAAAAAACGATAAAAATCTATTTACTAGAAGTCTCAGTAATTTAATCCACTGTCAGTTATCCACAGCGAGGTCCCAAAGAGTACGACAACCCCACGAATCCACTATCCCGCAAAACGATTAGGTACACTGCCTAAGTGGTAGAAGTAGTCACATATTCTCCAACAAGTTTTTGGCGCCGTTGCCGGGGACCTCCAGCACGGTTAATTGATAGTTTTTAAATATTATTGAGATTTCTATTTTTATTTACTTTTATTTATTTTGCCTTATTTGTATTTTACTTACAAAAAAAAACAAATATATATATTTCTTGTATCTCTGTTTTATTTTTGTTTTTGTGTTTCTTTTCTATTTTTATTTTCTATTCTACTTGGTATTTTTGTTTTGTTTTTGTAGGCTAGTTACTGATAATGGAGAGCGGATACGATGAGGTGAGAAGATTGTTGATCAATTTGGAATGGACACAAATGCAAGAGGAGATATCATCATATCAAAGATTGGTCAAGGATTATCAACCACCTCAACAATCAAATCGAGAGCCGTATTGGTGGGAAGTCGACCAGGCTAATGCACAGTACAACGAAACTCAGTTGGGGTATTACTACTTCAATCAGAACGAACAACAATCTACACGGAGGCTAGACGAATTTCTCCTGAGTCAGGCCGAGCCACCAGAAGAGATTCCAGTGGTGACTCCAAGGAGTGAAGACCAATTCGAGCCAGAAATTATTGAAGTTACAAGTTCTGATGAGGAGATAAAGAAACTTCTCAGTACATTTTTCTCCAACGCCGAGTTAGAACAAATGTCTGAGAATTACAATCTTCCTCCATCTCCATCCCCAACACAGGAGGAGCAAATTAAAACTCGAAGATATTGTGTCTAAGCCGGTCAACCAGCTGGAAGAGCGCTATCCTGTTGAGCCTCACCAACCGGAAGAGGAAATTTACATCCTCGAATCCGAGGAAGGAACCAACTACCACCGGTCTCTCATCAACTTCCATCCTGCCTCCATAAGCCTCAACAGCAAGAGGAGGATGTTTACATCCTCCAATTTGAGGAAGAAAAATCATCACCACCTGGTCTCCTGTTACAACTACGTTCCGGCAGTACCTCCTCAAACACCAGGTTTTGTGAAGTATTCATTTTCCTATTTTATTTACTGAAGTAACGTTTTGTGTGATCCAGGTGGTTTGCTTTTTATTATTACTAACTTCGTTTTCCTGGAGAAGATATATCTACTTTTATTTTTGATCCAGGATAACGAAGCGATAGTCTAGCCAAAGACTAAAATACGGGCAGCTTACTGGGAGGCAACCCAGTGGTTAAAATTTATTATCCTATTATTCTATATTTGTTTTCAAAAAAAAAAAAAAAAAAACAAAAATCTTCAATTAATAGGGGAGCATATGGTTTATTTTATTTTTTATGATTTTATTTTAATTTTAATTTTTAACAAAAAGAAGTGGAAATGGTGTCTATGCTTTCATGCAACGCTTTTTAGCGTTTATTTTTGGGTAGCGTGTGCAGGTGAAATTCTATCATGGTATCTGAAGAACTCCAACACTGGACACTTGCTTGAACGCAAGTGTGAGGAACGCTACTACCCCCATTGTTCGCACTTAAGTGTGAGGAAGGACACCTTCCTCAATCTACGATATCAGGGGAGTCTCAGTTTCTTTATTTTAAATGTTTTTGTCCAGTCCACCAACGCTTAATGATTATTATTATATCAGTCCATGATTGTCCCGAATGAAATTCTTCATGAGTCTGGCATATTTTGAAAGGTCTTTTCTTGATTATTTTATGAACAATGAGGACATTGCTCCTCTTAAGTGTGAGGAAGTCTAGACCTTTCCCTGAAAATATGCCAGTTGCACTTAATGCCACACATGTTTTAATTGTCTTCTTGCATTGAGGGAATCACTGCTCTGAGTGCTTATAAATGTTAAATTCTTGGGTGAAAATTTTGCATAAAATTTTGAAGTGAAGCCAGGTGACCACCTCAAGAATCTTTCTGCTTTAGGTTGTTTGTATATATAATTTATTCAAATGAATCTGTTTTCCCAAAAATTTGGTGGATTAAGTTGATTGGGGAAACTGAATTAGTTTATCTTGGGATTTTGGAAATGATATGAAAGTTTGGAATGAAAGGATAAGGCAAGGTACTCCGCTGATCAAAAAATTTTCCTAACAAAAGCAGGCCTCGTCTATCCGGTTATTAAGTCCTAGGGGTGCCTTAACACCTATCTACCTAAGGTCTCGTGATCTGGGATAGTTGGCCCAACACCGTTACAAGGATAGAGAGAAAAGTCTGGGTTACGAAAAAAAATCTGCAATTCGCAATTATTCAATTGTGTTGTATATATTTCTTGAAGAAGAATGTTTTTGCATACGAAAAGAGTTAATTGCAGTTTAATTTTTGTTTTTGATCATGAGTATGTGGTGTTGAAAGGTATCGCGGAATAAGGCGTTACTTCACACCCCTTGTCATCCAAAGGTTAAAGGAAAGAAATGGTGGAAGATCCCAAGTTAATCTACATTCAGATTTTGTAGTCTAACTTATCCATGCTTTAAAAAATTTCTTTTTCACTGTTTGCGAAAACCTACAACCAGGAGCATAACTATTCTTTTGATTGTCACTTTGCTTGCTCTGTTTTGCATCTGCTTAATCCTGAGGTTTGATACTACGGTTAGAGATATATTTATTCTCTATTTGCTTGAGGACAAGCAAAAGCTAAGTGTGAGGAAGTTTGATAAGCGAGAAATACATCTACTTTTAGGACTTTAATTCTTCCTATTTTCATAGCAATTTGTGTCGTATTTCTCACTTATCATATGATTTTCCTAGATTTATGTTTTGATATGAATTGATATATTTTATGTGTTAAATGTAGGAAAAAGCCATGTAAATGGATAGATAATCTCATGAGCTTTCCAACGCAACAAACGGCGAGTAAAACGGACTTATAACGAAGAATCGGGAGCCGGTTGAAGGTGCAGTACATCGGTATATATATATATAATACCGCATACTTGTCCGCCTATGACAACCGCCTGGAACTCGCGCGGACAAGAAGACAGGCGCGACACATACACGTCCGCATGGATATGGCACGGACGGCAGGCGGACAAGAAGACAGGCGTAGACACACACGTCCGCTTGGTTCTTGCGCGGACGGACATGCGGACAGGGTAGTGGCCGGGCGGACATAAGGACAATCAGAGACGTCACGTTGATTTAGGCGGACGCAAACGCGGACGCAGAGGCGGACGAGATTAAAATCAGACGCGGAGAAGTTTTCTTCTTCGTTCTTCGCGGCGTCTTCTTCTTTCCTTCTTCGCGGCGCCGCAGTCGAACTGCTCCTTCATTAATACAGACGGCGCCTACCTTAATTCACTCGCGTGACGATGCCGACCATGATTTAATTTGCGGATCTGCTCACCAACTCCACCGCCATCTTGCTCCAGAGCTTCAGTCAGCACCGTCCTCACCAAACTCACGCCTATCTTGTTCCATTCACACTTCTCCACATTTCCTATAAATAAGCTACGTTCCCTTCAGTATTTATCATCCCTTCTTAAAATCCAAAGCTCACTGCTCACCACGTACGCTCTCCACTATCCATACGACCACATCCATTTCTTTTTCCCCGTTTTCTCCATTTTTATTTGTTTTTCCACCACACCACATCTCTGCCATTAATTAGTAGTATTATTACGGACGACGTGGATATAGAGGCGGAGCCAGGATTCAGAGTCAACTTGCTAGCTGGAGTTTTCTCTACCCTTTCTCTTATTTGTTAAAACGTTGTGTATATATAGTTATGTTTAATTAATAAACTTAGCCCTCCCAGGTTTGGGATGCGAGCCTATTTTATATATTTATGTTATGTTAAGCTTTCCACTATAATTTTATCTAAAGTAGTAGTTTAATTCCAGTCTTGATCTGCTTTAATTCTCTGATCAATTATTAAAGCAATATTTGTAGTTTTCTAATCAACATGCGAGAGCTGAGATAGATAACAAGATGTGGGAAGATAAACCTGATTAACAGCTAGAAGCCTGATCCGGCCTATAGGTTAATTAGTCTCAATAGAAGCTGTTCTTTATGCGATTGGTTGTATCCGGATTAGAGCATTAGTCTGCTGCTAGTTCTAGCAACTGGTTAGGGTTCGTTAGATTTAGTCGTCAACGAATTATTTATAGTTTCTGAGTTTATTACTTAAGTGGTAAAGTTTATATTAATATAATTGATAAAATAGGTGAGCAGAACAACCCGGGATGTTTCTTAAAGACAAAAAAAAGATTTATAATTTCTATTTTTATTATTTTGTTTTATTTTAATTATTCTTATTATTGTTTTGTTCAGGTTAGGTTTTCAATTGTTTCTCCTTAAAAAACGATAAAACCTATTTACTAGAAGTCTCAGTAAATTTAATCCACTGTCAGTTATCCACAGCGAGGTCCCCAAGAGTACGACAACCCCACGAATCCACTATCCCGCAAAACGATTAGGTACACTGCCTAAGTGGTAGAAGTAGTCACATATTTCTCCAACAAAGATCTGTTTTGTGAGCTTTTGGTTTTGGGACCTAGTTACTTTGCTTCTGAGCCTTGGATAGTCGGGTCGGGCTGTCCCGTAGCATGCTGCGCAGGAATTCCTTCTGTTTATACTCCTTAGGGTCTCCCTTAGGACGTTATTTGACCGACGGGTCTGTTAGCTGTCTCTACGGCTTCTGTTGTGGGATCCTCGGATCCATAGGACCTTATGTGAGTCCTTCTGTTGTGTTAGCTTGTTTCTAGTGTCCCACTCTTCTGTATCCGTTTCTGAAAGTCCGACTACGATTTGAAGTGACGTTTCTCTCTGCTTCTGTTTTGTGCTTCCTTTCTGTCTGATTATATCGACTCCGCCTCTTTCTGTTTATGAACTATTCTTCTACTTCTGTTTTGAGTGGGCTTCCTTGAGGAAGTCTTCTGCTTGCTGGGCTGTTTAGCTCCCCCTTTACTTTGTTGCAGATTGAGCTCGTGGGATCTTCTCTCTCTTGTCCCTTGCTGGAGCTTCGTTTGTTTATGTTTTGTTGACTTTGTTTACTTTGCGCGTTGGACGCTTTAGAGCTTGTGTAGCCTTCGGGCCTCTCTTTGTATTTGACTTATATGTATTTAGATCTTGTAAACTCTTTTGGTATTTATACAAGTTTGTTATTTGGTTTTGGGATTCATTTTGCTTAGAGCCTTGCGACGAGGTAGTAGACTCGCGGCGTGTAACGGCCCTAACTCCTAGGCGGTTTTGGGGTCGTTACATTTAGTGGTATCAGAGCCAGGTTGCTCATTCTTTGGTGTTTGT
Source organism: Limonium bicolor (assembly GCA_023374045.1). Lineage (NCBI taxonomy): Eukaryota > Viridiplantae > Streptophyta > Magnoliopsida > Caryophyllales > Plumbaginaceae > Limonium > Limonium bicolor. The sequence goes on along the minus strand of CM041780.1, from coordinate 178,840,415 downwards.
GGGGTTTGTCTGCATGCGTGGGTGTCGGAAAGGTCTGCTGTTTGATTCTTGATGGTTTCTGATAATTTTGGTCTTGTATCTTCAGTATGCCTCCCCGACGTTCAGGACGTGGTGCAGCTTCAGGCGATGCTCCCCAAGGGGACATTGCAGAGAGATTGTACAGCAGGTGGTGACCCAGGTGTTGCAGACCGTAGGGGCCACTGCTGGCCAGGCGACAGGAGCCGGTAACGTGGGGGGCAGCAATGTGAAGGCGCTTCAGGAGTTTCTGAAGCTGAAGCCGCCTTCTTTCGATGCCAGTGGCGACCCACAGGAGGCGAGCCACTGGATTACCGCTATTGAGGACCTTCTGCGGGTCATGGGATGTGAGGAGGACCAGAAGGTTGGGTTCGCTACCTTCATGTTTCAGAGTGAGGCGAAGGAGAGAGTGGTGGAAGTCAGTTGAAGGGAAGTACCCCCACCCATGGACTTGGGAGCAGTTTAGGGGCTGCTTCAATCAGCAGTTCTATCCGATGTCTTCAGGGATCAGAAGATAGTTGAGTATGGGAGGCTTCGTCAGACGAAGGAGATGTCTGTGGACGAGTATGTGCGGAAGTTCATTTCCCTTTCTAAGTTTGTGCCAGAGCCAGATGACAACCGGAAGGCTAGGAAGTTTGAGGCTGGTCTGAGGGGCGACATTCGAGCTGCTGTGGCACCTTTCCGCCACAAGACCTTCAGGGATGTGGCCGATGTGGCGTTAGTAGTGGAGTCTGAGCTGCAGGCTAGGCAGCGGTATGAGAAGAAGGACCAGAGGCCCGATAAGGGCAAAGACCAGAAGAGGAAGGGTCGTGTGGAGGAGCCCGAGAGGCGTGAGCGGCCTTCTTCTCAGAAGAAGAAGTATAGAGGAGACCGGGGTTCTTCTTCATCAGATCCCCTGCTGTGGAGAAGTGTGCGGAGTGTGATCGTTTTCACCCAGGACGGGAGTGCTACAGGAAGTCCGGGGCGTGCTTCAAGTGTGGTCGCTGGATCACCGCATTGCCCAGTGTCCACAGGCTAGGGGTGGGGGATTTAGCAGCGGTGGTTCTGAGGGTCGAGGTGCTGGTTCAGGGTCCGGGCAGAAGGCTGATCAGAAGAAGCCCCAGACCCAGACACGTGTATATGCGCTAGCTATGGTGAGCGAGACCGTGACTCAGACCGAGTAGTAGTGTCAGATATTCTTCAGATCTCTCTCAGCCAGTTTTCTGCTTGTTGATTCAGGAGCTACACTCCTTGTGTCTGCTGATTTAGTGGGTAGTCTCAGGTTGTCTGCTGTGCCCTGTGATGTGGATTGTGTATTCTAGCCCGTTGAGTGGCGTGCCTGCTGTGTGCTTAGTTATGTGTGCAAGTCTGTTCCTTTAGTGATCATGGATAGGAACTTGCCTGCTAATTTGATTCTATGAGTATGTCTGCTTCGATGTGATTTGGGCATGGACTGGCTAGCAGAGCACCATGCCCATATAGATTGTGCAGCTAGGAGGGTTGTGTGTTTGATAGACGGGTGAGACCCGTTTTGCTTTGTGGGGAACTCCGTTCCTGTGCTCCTGTGTTGGTGTCTGTATGCAGGCAGTCCGTCCTTGAGGAAGGGTGCTAGGGTTTTCTCTACTTTGTACCTGAGGTTAAGGAGGGATCCCGGTTGGAGGATATCCCATGTGCGCGAGTTTCCTGAGGTGTTCCAGGGCGATGTTCCAGGGCTACCGCCAGATCGTGAGGTGGTGGAGTTTTCTATCGAGTTAGCGCCAGGGACTCAGCCTATCTCTAAGGCTCCCTATCGCATGAGTCCGACAGAGCTTAAGAGCTGAAGGTGCAGCTGCAGGATCTTCTGGATAGGGTTTCATTCGCCCTAGTGTGTCTCCATGGGGAGCACCTGGTGTTTGTGAAGTGAAGAAGAAGGTGGCTCCTTCAGATTGTGTATTGACTACAGGGAGTTGAATAAGGTTACTATCAAGAATCGGTATCCTCTTCCCCGCATTGATGACCTCTTCGACCAGTTAGCGGGAGCGACAGTCTTCTCGAAGATCGACTTGCGTTCTGGATATCATCAGCTGAAGATTAAGGCCGAGGATGTGGCCTAAGTCTGCATTTAGGACCCAATATGGGCATTATGAGTTCTTGGTCATGCCTTTTGGTTTGACCAATGCCCCGTCGTTCTTCATGGATATGATGAACAGAGTCTTCAAACCTTTCTTGGATTCTTTCGTTGTAATAACCCTCATAAACAAATACGTAATAGTCGCTCACGTGAACAGGAAATAAAGGCGTCTCACAGCGGAAGGAATTACGGTAATAGAACTCACATGGGTGCTATTGCCACCACTCGCCCATACGAGTGATGTAGCAGTACAACATCTTAACAAATTAAACATAAAAATACAATCCGCAGTGACAACGAGATACCACCTACATTTCTATCCAAGTAACAAAAGCACAACTACTGTGAGCATCTAAACATAATCCAACTCTTACAACTCCTTTCCAGTGGAATCATTTAATACATAACGAGGTATGAACAGTAAATCCAAGTCAACAACGTCAAACTACCCAGTCCGCACTTCGGCTTCAACGTGTTCAGCAACCTGCACAATAAGTGTAGTCTCAGCGATAGACGCTGAGTATGCCGGATCTGGACCCTATTGGTCACTTGTCATTTTTAACCGTCTTGATATTAGATTAATTTCATGCTTTGCCATTTTACAGATATAATAAATACTGTAACAACATGCATGATTATATAATCATTCATCCAATCCAAACAGTCATATATGGATATACACATTACTGTCATACATCATACAATACAATGGCATTGAGAACTCATTCATCGTATATTAACATCATCACATAGTACATCCCTCGGCCCTCCGGGCCTTCACATATCGTTTGTTTAGGTTAGTACAGTCGGGCGTCAGTTAGGACAACCCGAAATATATTCACTTGGACAGTAGTCCCACGTACACACAAAGGTGCTCACTGCCCTGATCATCCGAAGACTCTGGGACTTATTCACTTTGCCTTTGTAAAGGCGTCCATTTAGGTGGCCAAGGGCCTGGTGCCAACGGTTAGCACACTCCGCCTGACGATCTATCTAGGCTCGATCAGGATTAACTAGGGTAAAACCCGATACGGGATAACCCAAGAGATCTCTACGCGCGACCAGCAGCCAGTGACTGTCTGGATTAAGGTACATCATCACATCCATTCACACTCCACTGTTAGCTTTGTTAGTTAGATAGTCAGTTACAGTTTTAGTTATGGAGTACATCACTTAATTGTTAGCTGCCCTATGGGTCTTACGCATGCCTAGAATTATTCTAGGTAACATTCACGTTTGAGTCAAAGCTCTAGAGACCGACAATGTCGTGTCCCATTCCTAAGTATTTTACTTAGGTTTAACTACATACTTGTAATACTTAGCGTATTAGTTCAAGCAACAGTGGTCACAATCACACATTTCGCATATGTAGTTTTGTATAAGTCGATCTATAGCGACGTAGTATTAGTCCCGTAGGACGTTCGTGCATAAATAATTAATGCAATGAAACATAACTACACATCACACAAATAATCACATACATACATACATTCACACAAGTTATTTATCAAACAAATCCGAGGCCCGAGGAATTCCTCAGGACAACCCGGATCAAATCCCTTTACATACCGTACACCGTCGTCCAGATTCGTGCAGTGCAGGCCACTAGAGCTTCGAGCGCGTACGTCGGAAATGCGATTCTAGAATACAAGGAACACTAAGCGTCAATCCACTACATGACAGCACAATTCGGTATTTCCGAATGACGTTTGAAATCCCAATATTATGCCCCCGGATTTTCCAACTGTTATTGGTTAAGGAGTTGTTTTCTTAGGAACTCCATACTCGTCGTGTGAGTTAAAACTCGGTTCTCATTATGGTATGAAACCTTACGTTGAACACTTGTGACACTTCGTTTGGGATTTATGCAGCACACCAAGGTTATATACTGACCTTAGTATTTTACGTCATCATATACTATAGTTTATGTCTTCATCCTTGACATGCGTTTATATATGTATACATATAGGTAAGCGTTTAACAAGACAGTTTTAGTAAACTATAGTCTAGACCACTTAATATTATTTAGTGTTACACTTATTTCATAATGTCATATAGTATGCTATTTTATGTGTCATTTAACTTTATAACATATAGCTTCGGTAATCGTATGTGTGTACCGGAAGTATGGTACACATATGATACACTTGTACTCCTTATTTCTATAACTCTCATTGATCACAATATAATCGCATACTTATAACATGTTGTGAATACTTGATTTTATAACATCAAGACTTCGTAATAGAATATAACCTAAGGTTTTATAGCACTTGTTATGGTTACCGGAATGCATATATCTTGATCCCATTTCCTATCAAATCCTATACTCTCAATATCCCAAGTTCACCACTTACTTTATATCATGCATTCATCATACATTATAGAATTTAAGACTATACTATATCTTAATCCCCCACTGCAGCTCAGCTATACAGAAGCATCCTATAAGTGAAATCTGAAACAGCACGTCACATCTCTTCTTGGTTCTTGCTCCTAGTTAACTCCCCTGATGTTTCATTTTCTCGAAACGATTAGTTAACCTAGCTGGAGTTGTTAGCTATGGTTTGAGTTCAGTGTTAAACCAGTACCACACTTCTAACACCCCTGGAAGTTAATTATACAGAGGCAATCATTTCAGAAAACCGAAACATCGAAACTGTACATACTTTCATTCCAACTTCTCTTCTAATGCATTGGTTGAATTTATAATTTTTCCATAAGCATCTACACTCTTAGGTAGGTGTATTATAAGGGTTCTAGGTTCATTTCCCAGCTCAAAGAAACACTCTTATTCCATCTGTATTACCATTATACAGAGGCAGCTAATTATAGAGAATCTGAAAACACAATCTGGGTATTTCTTCTTCATTCTTTCTTTTTGTCTGATTATTTTGATTCTATCCTGTCCCAACTGTTTCTAACTTCTCTTCAATGTATCAGACAGATTTTAAATCTATTGTGAAGCCATTACGATCTCCTTAACATCCATGTAAAGCTGTTATACTGAACACTACACATGATAAACCAGAACAGAAACTTGCACTGGTGTATTATCATTCTCCTTTCTCTGTCAGTTGTCGAACTGATAATTAATTCATCCTCCAAGGTGTTTATAACTTCACTTAAGTGTCTTAGGTATGACTAGGTTTGTTCCTTATCCATCACATCCCTAATAAGCCCTCTGAAGTAGGCTTACACTGAACTGAGATAAACTACAATACTGAAAGCCATAACTGAAACTTTTCTCTTCTGTTCCTTTTTTGTTTGATATCAATCTGTCTTTCAATTTAGGCCTAAGGTGTTAATGTCTTACTTGAGTGCATTAGGTAAGTTTTAGGTTCATCAGTAACTTAATGCACCATTGTTATCTGTTCTGAAAGTTCATTTACAGAAAAACAGAAACTGGAGCTTGAAATCTTGAACTGGTGCATGTTCTTTTCAGTTGTTTTGTTTCTGCTATCTAACCTATCCCCTATCTTCCCAGCTTGTTTAGTAGCTCATTTAGGTGTTCTAATGCTATCTTAAACTTTTGAACAACCATTACAACTCTGTTACATCTTCTGCACTCATATAAACCGAGGTCACATTGTGACAGATTTTGAAGCATTTTTTTTCCTTCTATTGCTTTCTTCTTGCTCTCTGATCTGACTTCCATTTCTCTCCCGAATTGTTTACACAATTTGTTATATGTTTTACCAGGGTTTTAGCTTCCAAAACAGACCTAAGGCCACAGGGAAACACACCTCTGAATCCTCTTTACACAGAAACTGAAAACTAAACCTGAAATCATGGACTGAAAAGTGTTCTTTGCTATTGTTTGTTTTCCTCTATTCTTTTGTTAGTCTTACCTTTCCACTCCTCCCTATATGTTTGCTTACGTAATTAAGTGTCCTGTTACGAACTTAAATCCCAGCATAACCTTGGTAATATTACAGGCACATCCAAAACAGCAGCTGGACAAAACTGATAAAACTGAAACTCTGAATATATAATCTGATAACTCTCATTTGTTCTCTTTCTGTATATTCACATATCTGTCTCTGAATTTTCCCAAAACTTAATTACTCACTTAACTAAGTGTATTACCAGGTTTTTAACTTCGTAATAGACCCAGAATTACATGGGCAACATCCTTGAACATTCTCGATATAGAAGGCAGCAATCTGTAAAAACTGGAACCCTGAAACTGGCTTATTCATCTTCTCTCCACGCATCAGATTGGGTTCTTTTCTTTTGTTATTCATCTGCCTAGATGCTCACCCACTCACTAGGTGTTAAATCAACAGTTTTAAGCCTAAACAAACCCACAACAGCAAGGCTATCCCCTGAGAAGTGCGTAACCAGAAAACACAAAAGTTTTGAAACTAAAACTGAAGCATAGGAACCTGATAACCTTGCCTTGTTTTCTTTCTGTTTGTTCATGGGTTGTTTTCATTTCACCCCAAAGCACCTACCTACTTAGTCAAGTGTTTTATCACAGTTTAACCCTCAAAACAGATCCAAGGCAGCCTGCCAACACTACTGAAATCTGACTTTACTGAAACGAAAGATTTCAGAACTAAACCTACTGATATGGCCTCTTTGCTTGCTTACATATTGGTTTTAAATCTTTTCCCCAACGTTTTTAAGACTTAGCTAGGTGTACTTAGTAATTTATTAGCATCATTCCTTAAGTCAATAGGACTCTGATAAGTGCGTGGGAATCTAGTTATACAGAAAACAAAATCTCAGAAAAGACCATAAACTGTAACAGCAGAAATCTGATATTCCTCCTTCTATTCTCTTCAGTTATTCACATAACTGTTTTCGAATTTCCCTCAAGTTGATTACCCATCTAGGTGAATGTATTATTAGGTTTTTAACCTCGAAACAGACCCCAAAACAACATGGTTCAGCTACTGAAACTGCACAGAAACAGGAGGTGTAGACTGATACATTGATTTCTGTTCTCTTGAGAAACTTTCTGTTTCTGTTTCTTTTTCTTTTACATTCTCTCGTGTAATTACTCAGTCAAGTGCATGCATTAGGTTGTAAATGTACTAGCAACTCAAAACCACCCCAAGACATTTGGTATGCTGAGACTACATGCTACAGATTGGGCACGATTATCAGTTTGACAGGCTTGGTCTTTTTTTGTTTTCTGATCCTGAAATCAGGTTAGGAATAACTCACCAGTCTAGTGACTTGACCACTCTTCTTAGCTGCGCCTTTGGTAGAACATGGAACTCCAGCTCCTTAGTCACTCAATACAGCTGAGGAAATTTCTCAGAGGTTAAACTCGGTAAAGAAAAAGGAGAGTACAACAGATTGTGGAAACTGGTAGACAGCTTACCTTCCACTTCAGTTCAAACCCAAAGGTGCTGTTGTGTTACAGAGGGATTCTCTCGCCAGATTATCTTTGGGAGAAGAAGGTCATGTTATTACAGATTAGAAAGACAGAGAGGCTTCAGTCATGGTAGTAAAGGTTATAACCGAAACTCAGGAATACAGAAACTGGACAAATCTGTTTTTTTTCCTTTCTGCTGTTATGACTCACAGCTTACCTACTAGGAGCTCTTGGGAAAAAGCTGTCTCGGGACTCCTGAATGCTACCTTTGGTTAGCATACGACGTTCTTGCATGACAATACCGATCCCTGAAGCACTGGGTTGTGCATTTCCGATCAGACTGGCCAAGGCAAAGGAAACAGAAATGAGAAGAACCGGTTTGGAGTATTACCTTGGGTTGGCCTCGAGAAGAAATGAAATGCTTCACGGTTTCAATTTCCAGACCGAACTATGCAAGAGCTGAGGGAGAAGTGAGTTAAGAAATAAGGGAAGATCCTTGGTATAAAAACAGAGGCGAAGGGCAATGGGTGAGCAACTGACAATTTCCTCACCTGTTTTCAGAACTGAATCGTGTTGGTTCCTGCGAGTTCTTGCGTGGAGTGGCCTCAGTTTGAGTTGGTTATACTGAGACACTCACTCAAGGGACAAGGACTGGGTGTCTTTATTGGTTCACGGTTCCTGCTGATGACTCCCGCGTGCATGTTTGGGAATTCCCAGAAGACAATCTGATGCACGGTTTTTACTGGAGTCAAGAAGTGCAGTACGTGGTTACAAGTTACTAGAGGAGTCATGGGCGTTTGTAAAAAGAAATGTTTAGTTCTGTCTCATGGAGTTTATGGGCGATAGAGAAAAGGAATAGCTGTTCCTGTCGTATGGAAATTTGGAGAAATATTAATTTGAAGTACCGAGAATCAGAAGTGGAGGAGCGTTCTAATTGAGGTGTTTTGCCTCTGTTATTTCTTCTCTGTAACTTGAGTATTGAGACCACTAGTTACCATTCATTGGTATTTACTACCGAATTTGAGCACAGCTCAACCGGTTAAGGCTTCGGGATAGTTACGAAAGGTCTCGGGTTCGAATCCCGGCTAGAGCATATTTGCTCTTTTATTTTTTTTCCAGCCTTATTATGCCTATTTATTGCATATAAATGACTTGTATTAACATGTCACGTTATTAGTTGTATGTACATATATATGTACGACTTTTTCGTTATGTCCCATTTTTAATTACATCATTATACGGGTACAACTATTTATAGTAGTGTTCTAATTATATATACGCCGTTATAATCTTGTAACGTTGTATATATGTACGTATATATTCGTTTTATACTTTAATGTTGTAAGTTATATATTTAAATAACGCTTAATTATTTAGGGGTATTTCAGTCTACCCCCCTTAAAGAGACTTCGTCCCGAAGTCGTCTTTCTCTAATGCTTTATAGCAACTACCCATATGGCCATGGTGCACATCTATTTGATGTGGCGGTATCTAAACGATACAATTGAACTGAATTCATAAGAAGTGTACACACATATATATATATATATATATATAACAATAGTCAACCGTTCATACATGTTCACAACATACACATATGCGCAATGCGCAAACAACCTACCAACAAGACAAAACGCGTATGTCCCGAAGTCGCTTTACTTAAATAGGTGTATTAATAACTACCCTTATAATCCCATAATGTATATCTATGTGATATATCATTTACGCATATCATGTTGTGCTAATACCGCACATGGCCCTTTATTGTGGCGTTAATTCAAACATATATGGATATAGGTGATCCATCAGCACCATCATATCCTATCAGTTCTACCAATCCTGACAACCTCCCCGAGGCGTCATACCATATCACCATTCCACATTCCGTATCTAATTATACGTTTCGTATCTAAGCGATACCCTAAGTAATCAATCTACCAGGTACAACAATATATATATATCACAGTATCATAAGAAAGTACTACACTTGGGTGTAAACACGCCATTACGTATTTCATAAAATTCATACATACGAGTGCACATCTCACACAAACAAATCAACCACGTACGCCCCGCGTACCCAACAACACCAACAAAATGAACAAACAACATCACAAACAACATCGTGTGCCTCGCACACCCACAAACTATTGTATGCCCCGCATACGAAGTAAACCAACAATACTGTGAACCACAAAATTCAGTGCGAACATGTGCACAGCCAAGAGGCTCTACCCCCTTAAAAAGGGTTACGCCCCGTACCCCACAAGTATTCAACAGCCGCTCCACAAGGAGCGCTGGATACTTGGCTCTTTTAGAGTTCTCTAACTCTCATGTGGTGTTTTCACCTTTGGAGTAGATTATTCTCATGTCAGAGAGACGGGTATGACTCTAGCCCCTTCGGGCTCTTAAATATATGAAGGGTGAGGCACGTATTTGTGCTCTCTCCCAAGTTCGTTCTAATGGGCCCACTCGCTCTGTATGAGGTGCAGACCCATGAACATAGGCTCAATTTCCCTCTTTTCGTTACTGTGTATCCTCTTATTTGGATCACTAACATACATTCGTGTGTTTTCTCCCACTGATATTCAGTTTGAGGTATAATATGATATTGGCTCTTGTTAGTACTTGGTGCTCTTTGCACTTGTCTTTGTGATACCAAGACGTACCAGCCTATATGTCCACGTGGATGATGATTGTCATCCGTGTCTCCTGGTGGTTTTGTTCCAGAGTAATACACTGTTGTAGTTCTTTGATACACACTCTTGTTGATATCCATCGCATCTTTCTGTATTTCTACTAGGTTAATAACTGCACAAGTGCAATACCAAAACACTCAGTCCTACAGAGTGCAGAGGCGTAAACTCTCAGCAGCTAATATCTAAAGAGTCACACAGATAAGATGAGCGAATAATCATGTGAGTGGTATATTCCAAGTCCATTATTCCTTCTCAAGGTATCTGCTAGCATTTAGCTTGTCTCTCATCATTGCGTAGTCACGCGTTTATGTTTACATCATCTGGTAGATTTCCTTTGGATTGCAAGAACTTGCATGATCCTTATGAGGGTTTTACGTATTATTCGTCAATATAGTGGTTTCTTGTTTCTGTCATCTGCCTCGTCATCTTCGAAGGGTCTCCTTGTCTTCACTGTGTGTTGACCGCTATTCTGTGTTGTAGGTTCTTGGTTTCTCTAGCTCGCTGGTTAACTGCGGCTCTTCTCGTCCATCTTCGAGGTAATCTGCATCACTGTCCGTAGTACGGAGTTGACTACTTCTCGTGTTCCTAACACTACTTGTCTACATGCATGGGGTACCATACTGATACATTACCACTTACCTGACTAACCTATAAATAAGTCTGTCAGGCCCACATGCTCCTATCGGAGTGCGGTCGTCCCATGTCTCGTTTAGTAAACTGGTAGCGTCCGTCACACGACTATTGTGAAGTATTCTATTGTCAATCTCCCTTTGATGGATGTCCTTGTTGTAGTCCGATGTTGATTGGTCCGCAATGTTGGTTATCTTGTTGTAGATTCTGATGTTCTAGCAGTATGGTGGTAAGGTGGTTGGAAACATTATTTCTGTTCCCTGGATTCATGTCCTTAGTAACATATTAGTGGTAGCACTTGGTTGCTAACCAGTTGAACGTTAAACGTTGATTCGCCCGTATGGTTGCAATCGTTTATGTATTGGTGCTGAGGTAGCAATGTCAGTTCTCCTATCTCGATCTCCATGAGTATATACATAATTCTTTCCTCCAGTTTTAATCATTATCATATCTTACCTATGCTTCCCGATACGGCGTAGGGTAAGTTCTCATGCTTGGGTATTTATACGTGTTCACTTTTCCGTTTAATTGGGTGTATTGTAGATTGCATGATTGCCTGAGCATCTTGGCTCTTCACTTCCCAACCATTCTCACTGATGGTACTGCAAATGAGTTGTTTTTACAAATATTATGAGTGAATCCTTGTATGCCACTTCTCATACGATCAGGTTCGTCCATTAGGACTGAACATTTATCACTATTAGTGGTTAATATTACATGCTGGTATATACTCCTGGTATTCAGCTAGTAAGTAATGTCTTTGTTGTTACTTATTGTTTAGTGCTAGTTACTTGTAACTGCAGTTATTTATTTTTCAAGTGCGCGGTTTGGCGCCTGTTAGTTATTCATCATTGTTATTCACATTGCTTACGGTATGTACCGTAGCTCCATTGCTTCATTATATTAACTTAGACATTGTTACGTTAGTAATATGCCTTGAAAGGTAATTGGAGTCGGTGTTCCCGGTCTCCCGAGCTTATGCTCCTTATTTGTACATTTGATGTTTGCTTATTTACGCTATTTAGTGTTTGATTTGTGTGTTCTGTGATATCGATTTGGGTGGTTGTCATTGGTTCAATTTACACATTCTTTCATCACTGACAGTCGTCACAGTAGTAAACGACATGTCTTTAACATATACTGATACTCACCATTTTCTTTACATGGCGGGACGCCCATGGCGGTAGCCATTCTTCTACTTAGGGCTTGTTTCATAATCGGTATGATATTGATAATACATATAGAACTTAATCTTGACGTTGATCACTATTAATTGTACATAATCATACATGGCACTCCTTGGTAAAGGTAGTGCTCAGAGGTGGTAATTATTCATGTGTTCAGTGTTGATTCGCGTTCATTGTTGCGAAGGTATTGGTAATGTCCGTATTACGGTAGAATTGTTCTTTTCACTCTTGGTCCATCTGTGGACTGATACGTTTTACCAACTCTCTTGTGTTCATCACAGGTTGGCGTATACGTACTTATAGTTAGTGAACTATAAGTTATATTTATTACAAGGTTAAAATGTTATAACGTATGATGTGTATAACATCTATTAAATATGTGGCAATACTGAAATAATGGAAAAGTATTAGGAGTTGGTGGAAGTAAGAATTTTGATGTACATGCCCTTTGGCAATAATACAGTTTTTATTAAAAGTATAGGTTATATTATTTAGTGAGGAAATGGAGTTTATAAACTAAGGTTAGTATAAAGTAGACCTTAGGAATATAAATATATGTCCTGAAATGTGACAAGATATTAAGATAAGGTTCTTAATATAAGTTGCATAATAGAATGCATCAAATCGAATAATCATCTTACATTAAGATGATGATGAAAATGTGACATAAGATATAATAGGGTAAATCATGAGATATAAATGTAAGTGAATAAATGTAAATACTGCGCATACGATACAGTTGGAAACTATATGGTAGTGATTGTTATACGATCGTATTCTCTTTGTAATTTTATTTTAAATCGTTAGTCACAAGTTTCCTCATTTAATATCTTATTGCTACATCGTTGCTAGTTGTTTGTAACTAGTATGTTGTTTTGTTTATTCTGACTGTAATTAATTGTGGCAACTTGTGAAGAGTCTCAGGAGTCATCCGACCCTGGTGTGATCAGCACCAGTGTTGGACTAACCTTCCACCCCAATTTGTGGTTGGTTTTCCCTTGATCCCCGGGAATCAGGTTACACCGTCCACTTCCAATTCAGCCATTTAGTGCTTTGATAATTAAATTATGTTATCTTGGCTCTTAGCCTGTGTCATTGCATTCGTTCTCGTTTAGTAATTATAACCGGTTATGGGCTGGTGTGCCCCCTTTTATTGCGTTAATCAGACTCGTCGGTCCCTTCAGAGGTTGTAGGCCTCGCATCTTAGTGGTTTATTGCAACAATTGTAGTTTTGTAGTTTATATTGGACGTGTTCAATTGTTTGGTGATTATTGGTAGCCGTGGTGTCGTACCATAGGTCTACACCGTTTACAGTATTCGTTGTAACGATAATAGCAGTGGTAACTGCAGTAGTAATTGTTTGCAGCACTTGCAGTAGCAAGTGCGCGGGGTAGACGAAATTACTGGTACATTGTTTAAATCAGCGCTTGCAGTGGCAAGCGCACCATGCAGGTAGAGTTGTCGGTTCCCGACTCGTTTGTCTCACTGCTGCATTGGTTGTTTAAGCACTGTTAGGGTGATTGTTCATGAATAAGACGGTATTTGGATTTGGGAAATTTTCCTGACCACATTGTCATTAGAATGATTAAGTCCTCCCTCACATTATATTTATAACAACGTAAATGTTTGGACTTTGTCTCCCTACAGGTACCGTTACGACAGGGTCCTAGTGTCACAGTATTGTGTGCACACAAGTTTAGGATTGAAGTTTGAACATAACAGGGCGGTATACTTATAAAATTTTTCCACGTTTTTAAGATAGTTTCTATTTACAGTTTGGTGGTTAGAGGTCTCATTACGGGCGACGGTCTCGCGGAGTTCATGGTGCTCCGGTCCGCTTGCCCTGATGTTCCTGGGTGATCCTTTCCACAACGTTGTAGTAGTAGTGGCGCTTGCCTCTGGCAGTGCCTAATGATACGGCGCTTGGTCGTCAATGGAGGTGTGACATTGAGGTCGTATAAATGTTACAGGAGCAGGAATTATTCATTCGCTGCGAGAGTGTTTAAACAGTCTGTTGGGCTTGGTAGCCCTTTTCCCTATATACGGGGATTATATTTCTTAGTTGTATTGTACTCATTGGGTTGTGGCGGGAGGGGTACTGTCGGCGGTAGTTCGTACTGGACTTCCACATGAAAGTGGACTGTCGCCCATGTACTCATGAAGTTTGTGTCTCCTCCTGGCTGAGCTCTCAGCTGGACCTTAACAGGGGTAATATTCCCGGGCCTTTATGCCCTTGGTCAGCTTCCTGGCTCCCACCACCACTAGATGTCGGTATTACCGTTCGTCTTCTCAATAACGCACCATAATACAATCAACTCATTTATGTGCCCCATGGGCTAACACTTGCAGGCCAAAGGCTCTGCCAACACATAATTTCATTAAGACACAGGCGTTTCGTACCTCACAAACGTTTCCCAAGTTTCCCAAATCCTAAGCTCACTGTCTAACCTAGTATCTCGTCATCAGAGCGGTACTCCGCTCTGATACCACTTTTGTAACACCCCTCATAACAAATACGTAATAGTCGCTCACGTGAACAGGAAATAAAGGCGTCTCACAGCGGAAGGAATTACGGTAATAGAACTCACATGGGTGTTACTTGCCACCACTCGCCCATACGAGTGATGTAGCAGTACAACATCTTAACAAATTAAACATAAAAATACAATCCGCAGTGACAACGAGATACCACCTACATTTCTATCCAAGTAACAAAAGCACAACTACTGTGAGCATCTAAACATAATCCAACTCTTACAACTCCTTTCCAGTGGAATCATTTAATACATAACGAGGTATGAACAGTAAATCCAAGTCAACAACGTCCTAACTACCCAGTCCCGCACTTCGGCTTCAACGTGTTCAGCAACCTGCACAATAAGTGTAGTCTCAGCGATAGACGCTGAGTATGCCGGATCTGGACCCTATTGGTCACTTGTCATTTTTAACCGTCTTGATATTAGATTAATTTCATGCTTTGCCATTTTACAGATATAATAAATACTGTAACAACATGCATGATTATATAATCATTCATCCAATCCAAACAGTCATATATGGATATACACATTACTGTCATACATCATACAATACAATGGCATTGAGAACTCATTCATCGTATATAACATCATCACATAGTACATCCCTCGGCCCTCCGGGCCTTCACATATCGTTTGTTTAGGTTAGTACAGTCGCGGCAACCCGAATATATTCACTTGGACAGTAGTCCCACGTACACACAAAGGTGCTCACTGCCCTGATCATCCGAAGACTCTGGGACTTATTCACTTTGCCTTTGTAAAGGCGTCCATTTAGGTGGCCAAGGGCCTGGTGCCAACGGTAGCACACTCCGCCTGACGATCTATCTAGGCTCGATTAGGATTAACTAGGGTAAAACTCCGATACGGGATAACCCAAGAGATCTCTACGCGCGACCAGCAGCCAGTGACTGTCTGGATTAAGGTACATCATCACATCCATTCACACTCCACTGTTAGCTTTGTTAGTTAGATAGTCAGTTACAGTTTTAGTTATGGAGTACATCACTTAATTGTTAGCTGCCCTATGGGTCTTACGCATGCCTAGAATTATTCTAGGTAACATTCACGTTTGAGTCAAAGCTCTAGAGACCGACAATGTCGTGTCCCATTCCTAAGTATTTTACTTAGGTTATAACTACATACTTGTAATACTTAGCGTATTAGTTCAAGCAACAGTGGTCACAATCACACATTTCGCATATGTAGTTTTGTATAAGTCGATCTATAGTCGACGTAGTATTAGTCCCGTAGGACGTTCGTGCATAAATAATAATGCAATGAACATAACTACACATCACACACATAAATCACATACATACATACATTCACACAAGTTATTTATCAAACAAATCCGAGCCCGAGGAATTCCTCAGGACAACCCGGATCAAATCCCTTTACATACCGTACACCGTCGTCCAGATTCGTGCAGTGCAGGCCACTAGAGCTTTCGAGCGCGTACGTCGGAAATGCGATCTAGTAATACAAGGAACACTAAGCGTCAATCCACATGACAGCACAATTCGGTATTTCCGAATGACGTTTGAAATCCCAATATTATGCCCCCGGATTTTCCAACTGTTATTGGTTAAGGAGTTGTTTTCTTAGGAACTCCATACTCGTCGTGTGAGTTAAAACTCGGTTCTCATTATGGTATGAAACCTTACGTTGAACACTTGTGACACTTCGTTTGGGATTTATGCAGCACACCAAGGTTATATACTGACCTTAGTATTTTACGTCATCATATACTATAGTTTATGTCTTCATCCTTGACATGCGTTTATATATGTATACATATAGGTAAGCGTTTAACAAGACAGTTTTAGTAAACTATAGTCTAGACCACTTAATATTATTTAGTGTTACACTTATTTCATAATGTCATATAGTATGCTATTTTATGTGTCATTTAACTTTATAACATATAGCTTCGGTAATCGTATGTGTGTACCGGAAGTATGGTACACATATGATACACTTGTACTCCTTATTTCTATAACTCTCATTGATCACAATATAATCGCATACTTATAACATGTTGTGAATACTTGATTTTATAACATCAAGACTTCGTAATAGAATATAACCTAAGGTTTTATAGCACTTGTTATGGTTACCGGAATGCATATATCTTGATCCCATTTCCTATCAAATCCTATACTCTCAATATCCCAAGTTCACCACTTACTTTATATCATGCTGCATTCATCATACATTATAGAATTTAAGACTATACTATATCTTAATCCCCCACTGCAGCTCAGCTATACAGAAGCATCCTATAAGTGAAATCTGAAACAGCACGTCACATCTCTTCTTGGTTCTTGCTCCTAGTTAACTCCCCTGATGTTTCATTTTCTCGAAACGATTAGTTAACCTAGCTGGAGTTGTTAGCTATGGTTTGAGTTCAGTGTTAAACCAGTACCACACTTCTAACACCCCTGGAAGTTAATTATACAGAGGCAATCATTTCAGAAAACCGAAACATCGAAACTGTACATACTTTCATTCCAACTTCTCTTCTAATGCATTGGTTGAATTTATAATTTTTCCATAAGCATCTACACTCTTAGGTAGGTGTATTATAAGGGTTCTAGGTTCATTTCCCAGCTCAAAGAAACACTCTTATTCCATCTGTATTACCATTATACAGAGGCAGCTAATTATAGAGAATCTGAAAACACAATCTGGGTATTTCTTCTTCATTCTTTCTTTTTGTCTGATTATTTTGATTCTATCCTGTCCCAACTGTTTCTAACTTCTCTTCAATGTATCAGACAGATTTTAAATCTATTGTGAAGCCATTACGATCTCCTTAACATCCATGTAAATCTGTTATACTGAAACACCTACACATGATAACCAGAACAGAAACTTGCACTGGTGTATTATCATTCTCCTTCTCTGTCAGTTGTCGAACTGATAATTAATTCATCCTCCAAGGTGTTTATAACTTCACTTAAGTGTCTTAGGTATGACTAGGTTTGTTCCTTATCCATCACATCCCTAATAAGCCCTCTGAAGTAGGCTTACACTGAACTGAGATAAACTACAATACTGAAAGCCATAACTGAAACTTTTCTCTTCTGTTCCTTTTTTGTTTGATATCAATCTGTCTTTCAATTTAGGCCTAAGGTGTTAATGTCTTACTTGAGTGCATTAGGTAAGTTTTAGGTTCATCAGTAACTTAATGCACCATTGTTATCTGTTCTGAAAGTTCATTTACAGAAAAACAAAACAGAAACTGGAGCTTGAAATCTTGAACTGGTGCATGTTCTTTTCAGTTGTTTTGTTTCTGCTATCTAACCTATCCCCTATCTTCCCAGCTTGTTTAGTAGCTCATTTAGGTGTTCTAATGCTATCTTAAACTTTTGAACAACCATTACAACTCTGTTACATCTTCTGCACTCATATAAACCGAGGTCACATTGTGACAGATTTTGAAGCATTTTTTTTCCTTCTATTGCTTTCTTCTTGCTCTCTGATCTGACTTCCATTTCTCTCCCGAATTGTTTACACAATTTGTTATATGTTTTACCAGGGTTTTAGCTTCCAAAACAGACCTAAGGCCACAGGGAAACACACCTCTGAATCCTCTTTACACAGAAACTGAAAACTAAACCTGAAATCATGGACTGAAAAGTGTTCTTTGCTATTGTTTGTTTTCCTCTATTCTTTTGTTAGTCTTACCTTTCCACTCCTCCCTATATGTTTGCTTACGTAATTAAGTGTCCTGTTACGAACTTAAATCCCAGCATAACCTTGGTAATATTACAGGCACATCCAAAACAGCAGCTGGACAAAACTGATAAAACTGAAACTCTGAATATATAATCTGATAACTCTCATTTGTTCTCTTTCTGTATATTCACATATCTGTCTCTGAATTTTCCCAAAACTTAATTACTCACTTAACTAAGTGTATTACCAGGTTTTTAACTTCGTAATAGACCCAGAATTACATGGGCAACATCCTTGAACATTCTCGATATAGAAGGCAGCAATCTGTAAAAACTGGAACCCTGAAACTGGCTTATTCATCTTCTCTCCACGCATCAGATTGGGTTCTTTTCTTTTGTTATTCATCTGCCTAGATGCTCACCCACTCACTAGGTGTTAAATCAACAGTTTTAAGCCTAAACAAACCCACAACAGCAAGGCTATCCCCTGAGAAGTGCGTAACCAGAAAACACAAAGTTTTGAAACTAAAACTGAAGCATAGGAACCTGATAACCTTGCCTTGTTTTCTTTCTGTTTGTTCATGGGTTGGTTTTCATTTCACCCCAAAGCACCTACCTACTTAGTCAAGTGTTTTATCACAGTTTAACCCTCAAAACAGATCCAAGGCAGCCTGCCAACACTACTGAAATCTGACTTTACTGAAACGAAAGATTTCAGAACTAAACCTACTGATATGGCCTCTTTGCTTGCTTACATATTGGTTTTAAATCTTTTCCCCAACGTTTTTAAGACTTAGCTAGGTGTACTTAGTAATTTATTAGCATCATTCCTTAAGTCAATAGGACTCTGATAAGTGCGTGGGAATCTAGTTATACAGAAAACAAAATCTCAGAAAAAGACCATAAACTGTAACAGCAGAAATCTGATATTCCTCCTTCTATTCTCTTCAGTTATTCACATAACTGTTTTCGAATTTCCCTCAAGTTGATTACCCATCTAGGTGAATGTATTATTAGGTTTTTAACCTCGAAACAGACCCCAAAACAACATGGTTCAGCTACTGAAACTGCACAGAAACAGGAGGTGTAGACTGATACATTGATTTCTGTTCTCTTGAGAAACTTTCTGTTTCTGTTTCTTTTTCTTTTACATTCTCTCGTGTAATTACTCAGTCAAGTGCATGCATTAGGTTGTAAATGTACTAGCAACTCAAAACCACCCCAAGACATTTGGTATGCTGAGACTACATGCTACAGATTGGGCACGATTATCAGTTTGACAGGCTTGGTCTTTTTTGTTTTCTGATCCTGAAATCAGGTTAGGAATAACTCACCAGTCTAGTGACTTGACCACTCTTCTTAGCTGCGCCTTTGGTAGAACATGGAACTCCAGCTCCTTAGTCACTCAATACAGCTGAGGAAATTTCTCAGAGGTTAAACTCGGTAAAGAAAAAGGAGAGTACAACAGATTGTGGAAACTGGTAGACAGCTTACCTTCCACTTCAGTTCAAACCCAAAGGTGCTGTTGTGTTACAGAGGGATTCTCTCGCCAGATTATCTTTGGGAGAAGAAGGTCATGTTATTACAGATTAGAAAGACAGAGAGGCTTCAGTCATGGTAGTAAAGGTTATAACCGAAACTCAGGAATACAGAAACTGGACAAATCTGTTTTTTTTTCCTTTCTGTTGTTATGACTCACAGCTTACCTACTAGGAGCTCTTGGGAAAAAGCTGTCTCGGGACTCCTGAATGCTACCTTTGGTTAGCATACGACGTTCTTGCATGACAATACCGATCCCTGAAGCACTGGGTTGTGCATTTCCGATCAGACTGGCCAAGGCAAAGGAAACAGAAATGAGAAGAACCGGTTTGGAGTATTACCTTGGGTTGGCCTCGAGAAGAAATGAAATGCTTCACGGTTTCAATTTCCAGACCGAACTATGCAAGAGCTGAGGGAGAAGTGAGTTAAGAAATAAGGGAAGATCCTTGGTATAAAAACAGAGGCGAAGGGCAATGGGTGAGCAACTGACAATTTCCTCACCTGTTTTCAGAACTGAATCGTGTTGGTTCCTGCGAGTTCTTGCGTGGAGTGGCCTCAGTTTGAGTTGGTTATACTGAGACACTCACTCAAGGGACAAGGACTGGGTGTCTTTATTGGTTCACGGTTCCTGCTGATGACTCCCGCGTGCATGTTTGGGAATTCCCAGAAGACAATCTGATGCACGGTTTTTACTGGAGTCAAGAAGTGCAGTACGTGGTTACAAGTTACTAGAGGAGTCATGGGCGTTTGTAAAAAGAAATGTTTAGTTCTGTCTCATGGAGTTTATGGGCGATAGAGAAAAGGAATAGCTGTTCTGTCGTATGGAAATTTGGAGAAATATTGAATTTGAAGTACCGAGAATCAGAAGTGGAGGAGCATTCTAATTGAGGTGTGTTTGCCTCTGTTATTTCTTCTCTGTAACTTGAGTATTGAGACCACTAGTTACCATTCATTGGTATTTACTACCGAATTTGAGCACAGCTCAATCGGTTAAGGCTTCGGGATAGTTACGAAAGGTCTCGGGTTCGAATCCCGGCTAGAGCATATTTGCTCTTTATTTTTTTTTCCAGCCTTATTATGCCTATTTATTGCATATAAATGACTTGTATTAACATGTCACGTTATTAGTTGTATGTACATATATATGTACGACTTTTTCGTTATGTCCCGTTTTTTAATTACATCATTATACGGGTACAACTATTTATAGTAGTGTTCTAATTATATATACGCCGTTATAATCTTGTAACGTTGTATATATGTACGTATATATTCGTTTTATACTTTAATGTTGTAAGTTATATATTTAAATAACGCTTAATTATTTAGGGGTATTTCATTCGTAGTTGTGTTTATGACGATATCTGGTGTACTCCAAGAGTGCTGAGGAGCATGAGGAACATCTGAGGATGGTCCTACAGACGTTGAAGGAGAAGGAGTTGTATGCTAAATTGAAGAAGTGTGAGTTCTGGTTGGATAGAGTGGTGTTCCTTGGCCACGTGGTTTCGAAGGATGGCATTTCAGTGGACCCGGGAGAAGATTAAGGCAGTTATGGAGTGGGCGAAGCCCACTAGTGTGTCTGAGGTGCGCAGTTTTCTGGGATTGGCTAGGTATTATAGGAAGTTTGTGGAGGGTTTCTCTAAGATCGTATCCCCTTGACTTGTCTTCTTAGGAAGGATGTCAAGTTTGATTGGAGTGAGGCGTGCCAGGAGAGCTTCCAGGAGTTGAAGAAGAGGTTGACTTCGGCTCCGATTTTGACGTTGCCTTCTGGGACAGAGGGCTTTGAGGTGTTCTGTGACGCTTCCCATAGAGGGCTGGGGTGTGTTCTGATGCAGCAGGGAAAGGTGGTAGCATATGGGTCACGACAGTTGAAGCCGTATGAGAAGAAATTATCCTACCCATGACTTGGAGCTAGCTGCTGTGGTCTTCGTCCTGAAGATCTGGTGGCACTATTTGTATGGGGTGACGTGTAAGGTCTACACGGATCACAAGAGTCTCAAATATCTGTTCACGCAGAAGGAATTGAATTTGAGACAGCGGCGCTGGTTGGAGCTGTTACATGACTACGACCTGGAGATCCTCTACCATCCGGGTAGAGCGAATGTGGTGGCTGATGCCTTGAGCCGTAGGGGTGCTCCTGGTCTTGCTTGTTCGTTGTCAGGAGTTCAGAGGTCTGCTATTGAGCTTCAGCGTATGGGGATTTGGGTTGTTCGGTCCGACCGTGCTGGGATGATTGCTTCGATTCAGGTCCAGTCTACTTTGATTGAGCGGATCAGAGAGGGTCAGAAGGCTGATGCTGAGTTGTGTAAGATCAGGGAGAAGTTGTCAGATGATCAGGAGTCAGAGTTTTCTGTGTCCAGCGATGACTGTCTACGCTTCAGGGGCAGAGTTTGTGTGCCTAGTGGAGGCGACCTTAGGCGAGAGATTATGCAGGAGGCTCATGGAGCTCCTTATTTGGTGCACCCGGAGGGGTGAAGATGTACCGGGACCTCAGAGAGTCCTTTTGGTGGGAGAATATGAAGAGGGAGATTTCTGACTTTATGGCTCGTTGCCAGACCTGTCAGCAGGTGAAGGCGAGCATCAGTGACCTGCGGGTCTTCTACAGCCTCTTCCTGTTCCTGAGTGGAAATGGGAGAGCATAGGTATGGATTTCATTGTGGGGTTGCCTAGGACATCTTCTGGGTACGATGCGCTGTGGGTGATTGTGGATCGGTTGACAAAGTCAGCTCATTTCTTGCCTGTGAGGAAGACCTTCAGCCTTGAGCGCTTGGCTCGGCTGTATGTAGATGAGATTGTGAGGTTGCATGGTGTGCCGGCGGCGATCGTTTCGGACAGGGATCCGAGATTTGTATCTCACTTCTGGCGTAGCCTGCATAAGGCTTTAGGTACGAATTTGGCTTTCAGTTCGGCTTATCATCCTCAGACCGATGGGCAGACAGAGAGGACGAATCAGATTTTGGAGGACATGTTGAGGGCTTGTGTGCTCGACTTCAGGGGCAGCTGGGATCAGCATGTGACATTGATTGAGTTCGCCTACAAAAATAGTTTCCAATCAAGCATTGGGATGGCTCCATTTGAGGCGTTGTATGGTCGGGCGCTGTAGATCTCTTATGTTGGGACGACCTGCGAGAGAGGGCGATTGTGGGTCCTGAGTTGGTGCAGGGGCTGTGGACAAAGTCAAGACTATCAGGGAACGTTTGTTGGTTGCCCAGAGCCGGCAGAAGAGTTATGCAGATCAGAGGTGCCGTCCGCTTGAGTTTCAGGTGGGAGACCACGTGTATCTGAAGATTTCTCCAGTTAGGGGTGTTGTCCGTTTTGGTAAGCGAGGCAAGCTGAGTCCTCGGTTCGTAGGACCTTTTGAGGTGCTTGGGAAGGTAGGGCCGGTGGCTTACAGATTGGCATTGCCACCAGCTCTGGCAGGAGTGCATGACGTGTTTCATGTGTCGATGCTCAGGAAGTATCTGCACGATCCTTCGCATGTGATTGATTATGGTCAGCTTCGACTCCGAGATGATTTCACTTATGAGGCAGTTTCGGTCCGTATTTTGGCACAGGATGTTCGTCGGCTTCGTAGCAAGACACTACCTATGGTTAAGGTGCAGTGGTCTGATCAGTCCGAGCATGAGGCGACGTGGGAACTCGAGGAGGAGTTGCGTGCCAAGTTCCCTTCCCTCTTCGAGCAGTGAGGTATGTTGAATTTCGAGGACGAAATTCCTTTTAAGGGGGGAGTGATGTAATACTCCGTATTTTCGTTTTTCAGATTTCGTGACATAACATTTCGGTTAATGTCATTAATTAAAGTTATGTTATGTGGTGCTTGGTTTAGCTGATGGGACGTCGGAGTCATTGAATTAAAAGACGGGGACAAGGAGGTCATTCCCCTCTCTTTTATTTTGGTAAGCTTCTTTAATTATTTGATTGGGCAGTTTTCTTATTCCAATCACGATCAGTTCTCATCGACGTTCTCTCGACAATTTCTTGAGCGCTTCTTCTCCCTCTACCTCTTGCTCATCCTCTTGGTGCTGGTTCTGGAATTTGTGTGTTGCTGCTGCGTTCTTCTCGGTTCTTCTACTGCTGCTGTTCGGGTTCGTTCTCTGCGAATTCAGGTTTGGTTTTCCTTCGGTTTGGTGGTGTTCGTTTCTGTTTTGAGAGGGTCAGTTTTCTGATTGTCGGTCTGCTCATTTGTGAATTCAGCGTTAGTCTGGGCTCCCCTCTACTGCTGTTCGTCTGGTTGCGTGTGGGCATCGACTAGGCTGAATCTGCTCTGCGAATTCGATTTAAGTGGGGGATGGAATCGGGGTTGCTTACTCACCCTCGGGGATGGTTTTATTCTAGCGTTTCTGATTTACAATTGTGTTGTGATTGTGTGCTTTCATCTCGTTTTGCGTTGTTTATCGTTCGGCTAAACCCCCGAGGGTACTGTTTTGCGATTCTGTGGATTTGGTGTGAGTTTGTGATGATTTATGGCTGGATTCTGCGCGTTTGTTCGTTCTGAATTTCGACAGTTTCGCTCTGTCCGAACGTCTGTCCGAACTTGTAAGTTCGGACAGGTCATCGGGCGCGTTTTGTTTTTGAAGGTTTTGAAGTGTCCGAACATCGGTCCGGACTTGTAAGTTCGGACCTGACGCGAGGATGAATTTTCATAAAAGTTTCGACGTGTGTCCGAACTTGCAAGGTCGGACGCAAGTTCGGACACGATGGAAGTTTTGGTTTCTGACTCTCGACTTACGTCCGAACTTCGACGTTCGGACGAAAGTTCGGACTTTGGCATTTCTATGACTTCTGACTCTCGGCCTCTGTCCGAACTTGCAAGGTCGGACGCAAGTTCGGACATGCCACTGTTTTGAGCATAACTTCTCTGTTTTAGCTCCGTTTTGAGTTCCGTTTGCGGGGTCGGATTCCCCTATCTGTGTACAAGCTTCTTATGCTGTTTATATGCATTTCCATGCACTTAAGATCTGTTTTGTGAGCTTTTGGTTTTGGGACCTAGTTACTTTGCTTCTGAGCCTTGGATAGTCGGGTCGGGCTATCCCGTAGCATGCTGCGCAGGAATTCCTTCTGTTTATACTCCTTAGGGTCTCCTTTAGGACGTTATTTGACCGACGGGTCTGTTAGCTGTCTACGGCTTCTGTTGTGGGATCCTCGGATCCATAGGACCTTATGTGAGTCCTTCTGTTGTGTTAGCTTGTTTCTAGTGTCCCACTCTTCTGTATCCGTTTCTGAAAGTCCGACTACGATTTGAAGTGACGTTCTGCCCTGCTTCTGTTTTGTGCTTCCTTTCTGTCTGATTATATCGACTCCGCCTTCTTCTCTGTTTATGAACTATTCTTCTACTTCTGTTTTGAGTGGGCTTCCTTGAGGAAGTCTTCTGCTTGCTGGGCTGTTTAGCTCACCCCTTTACTTTGTTGCAGATTGAGCTCGTGGGATCTTCTCTCTCTTGTCCCTTGCTGGAGCTTCGTTTGTTTATGTTTTGTTGACTTTGTTTACTTTGCGCGTTGGACGCTTTAGAGCTTGTGTAGCCTTCAGGCCTCTCTTTGTATTTGACTTATAAGTATTTAGATCTTGTAAACTCTTTTGGTATTTATACAAGTTTGTTATTTGGTTTTGGGATTCGTTTTGCTTAGAGCCTTGCGACGTTAGGTAGTAGACTCGCGGCGTGTAACAGCCCTAACTCATAGGCCGGTTTTGGGGTCGTTACGCAATATGTGGAAAGTGGAGCTAGTATGCTAGCAGATACTGTAAGCTGGAGAGTAAATACTTCACGCAAACCTCAATAGCGATTTGTGCACACGTGGCTTAACGGGCTACCTGGAAAATGACGACTCATCGTTATGGCTACCCGGGATGACAAAGATCCTAGATAGCCATGGTCACTCTTTGGCTCTCTGCTTATGTTCTTCTACCAATAAGGATGAGCTACCATCCATTTAATGTCTACTATGTTTTTATATTTGGGTTGTTGAGTTATCTATCTCGGTTACGCCATTTGGAAATGTTCCACTTAACTTTGGTTCTAGGAGATGTCAGTTCAAATGAGCAAAATAAACCCTTTTCCCTTCTAGTTAGTACGAACTGCATCACATGTATTAGATGTTCTTCAAGCTCGGACTATTACTTTGCCAATATTGTCCTTGCTTCCTGACTTTTTCTTGGGCTCCTTTCAGCTCATTACCTTCCCAATTCTCCATTATGCTTTAATAAAAGTGGATTGTTATTATAAAAAATATAGTATATTGACATTATATTAAAGTGATCTCTTTATGAGTCTCACGTAACTCATGAGTTAATCCTTTAGTAAAATATCCTAAACTTAAATATAGTGATTAAGATAATTCTAATCCTTATTTAAGAGCCTAATAATGCGTAAGTAATATTGGTAAGGAAAAATAAATCCAAAAGAAATAAAGAAACACTTAAAAAGCGAAAAACGCTAAGTAAGCGTTAAATAACCATAAGAGGTGCGAGACCTCGGTTAGAGTATTATATGGATCCCAAAGGTTTAATAAGACCTAAATAAATTATGGGAACAACTTCCGAAGAAAACAGATCCAAATAATGTATTAAAACGCTAATAGAACTTTAACGCACGTTTTTCGAGAAGACCCGAAAACGTGATTTTAAGTGGTCAAACGAACCCGTAAAAATTATAAGTCATTAAATAAATATTACTAAGCATTTATGAAAGCTTAATAACCAATAAAAATAAAGAAACGAGAAAAAAATCCGGAAAACGGGCCCGGTTAGTGAACAGTACCCAAACGGGTAAAATAACGAGCGTTTTCTGTAAAAGACGAAAAACGCTCCAACTAGTATAACTGTAGGGGGACCGATTTTTAATAGTCAAATAACCCCTCACACACACACATGTAACTAGCTAATTAAATAAGAGACAAAAAGCAAAAAGAGGAAGAGTAGAAAAGTAACTCACCTTTTCTCTCACCTCACTTTTCCTTATTCTCTCACCTCCCTCTCCTCACCCAGCCGATTCTCCTTCTTCATCCTCCCAAGGCTGGCGATTTTTGGAGCTCCCCACAACAAAAACCATGGCTACTCCATCTACTTCTCCAATGCTCCACCTCCATGTGAGCTTCAAATGCAAAAATAATTACATATTTGTAATCCCCTCATCATCCTCTACACTTCTCTCTTTTCAAAATCCAAAAATGAGGAAGTTCATTTTCGTGGGTATACCCCATTGGTGAAGAAAATAGCATCAATGTGTAGCTTGGAGTCCCCTCTCTCCATTAAGGTAAAAATCTCCATGAGAACCTTAAGTTTTCTTCATCTCCTTTGGTAACCAATTTTTGCCCATTGTAACACTCCATTTTCTCTCTCTCTTTTGAGCACAATATCAACCTTGCAATGGTGGTGGATTCACCTTCTTGAACCAAGGGCTAAAAACCCCTCCTAAAAGCTTCAAAAGGTAAACCCTAGAAATTTGTTTAAAACATCTCAATGAGTTAGTATAAATCTAAGGGTTAGTATATTAATTATACTTGTTTTGTATGCTTTGGGTGATGGGAATGGAGTTTGGCAACTCCATTCCCAATGTGGCCGATTTGGGCAAGGAAGAAAGGAAGAAGAGAATCGAAAAGGGAATGAAGGAATTATAAGCTCAAGGTAAGAGCTCTTTACTAATGTTAATTTAATGCATTAGACTATGGGAATGGGCAACTAACTAAAGAACCCAAAATCTTGTATTGGTATTGTAGTATTGGAAGTTGAGTATTTGTGAGGAGGATTGAGTATTTGAGAATTAGTATGTGGATAGTAGGCCTTGGAGCCAAATGATTGTGTATGAGTATTAGTATTGGTATTTGAAGAAGTATGGGTGAATTTATGTTGTATTGATTGCTGGTAGGACCCTTGTATGGGTGTGGCTAGAGTAGGAATGAATTTGATGAAGGATATGTTTGTGGAGAAGTTAGAATTGTAGGTAGACTATGGTGAAATTTTGGTAGGAATTGAGCATTAAGGAATGACTTGGTGAATGGGAGAACCAAGGTATGTATTGGGGCTAGTAGAGATGTTCAATGACCATGGATTGGTAATTGGAGAATGAGGATGAAGCATGTAAAAATCTGTAGCAAGAGGTATTGGATTTCATTGGAGGAATTAGCAAGAATGAGAGTACAAGGTTTAGTAAAATGAATGTTGGACTTGGGTATAGATGTTGTAATTGCTTGGAAATGTATTTGGGATGCTAGTAATGGATTGGTAGTAGAAGTATTGGAGGGGAGAATTGAGTTTTAAAATCTGTAGCATAGGTGTAACAAAAACTGTTACATGTGTTGTAGAAGAAGTAAGAAAATTGTGTAAGTTGTTTGACGAATTTAGTAATGGACTTGGAGGATGAATTAGGGATTTTAGAAAGCCTAGTTAGTGCTAAAACATGTTAGGATGTATGTAGGAAAATTGGGGAAGGAATGGGTAAGAAAGGAATTGAAAAACAAAGCCTGTAGCAGTGTTCTGCTACCGTCCGAACCAGAGCCTGGATCGGACAGTGGGTCGGACAAGGCTTAAGCAACAAGAATAAAACTTTCTGGAATGGTCCGACCCAGGGCTGTGAGTTGGACATGGGTCGGACAGGCAAAAAAAAACTGTTGTCGAAGTCCTGACTCCGTCCGACCCAGAGGATGAGTCGGACGTGGGTCAGACGCCACTTGGGCAACAGGACTGAACTTTCTGGAATGGTCCGACCCAGAGGAGTAGGGGTCAGACGGAATAGTGCTGGGTCGGACAGGAAGAATTTCAGAGGACGAAAATCTACTGGAATGGTCCGACCCAGGGCTTGGGTCGGACGGTGGGTCGGACGACCCATAACTTACAAAAAAAATGTTTTATTATATGACTATAGTAATCATATGTATGTAATATTGCCTATATACATGTAAGCATATATGTAATAATGCACCAATAATGAAGGTATGATGGTAAGAAAGTAAAGGCGTGAGTAAAGAAACAAGTTTAAGAAGTAATAAGGAAAAATGGTTTCATAACCAAGTAATAAGTCAAGTAGTAAGTATACATTGAGAGTATCAAAGAAGGAGTAAGTTAGATCAATAATGGATCATTGATCATTACTATGTATGTATAGGAATCAAAAAGTTGATCCTCGAAGGAACCCGGTAGTAGTACGTATACGACGGTGAACGGTATGATTTCTTCATGCCCTGTATCCTAAACTTGGGACCCCGATTTGTGTGCTTATGTGATCACCAATAAGATAAATGCACGAATCGGACTTATATTGCACTTAACTGGTTTGAACTATTTTGTTCTTGTTGTATCTTCTTGAACAATTAGTTTGTATAATTCATGAAATGAATGAATGGAATGGAAGTATGTGTAAGTATTGTGTACTTGTGTATTGTAGGTATGTATGGAAGTGAAGTACTGACTTCTACTAATTCCTAAAACCTAACTCCTAACTTGAGTAATGAGTAATTGGAATGAGTAGAAGTCCGATATAGTTTCGGCCACGCGTGAGGATAAGGAAACACAAGAGGTTGGATCGAATCCTGGCTATAATCTTTTCCATGGACCAAATCCTTGAATGGGTAGCATCCTGGATTAGTGGGCCACCCTAAAGCCCTGTGGTGGGATGTAGTAATCCCTGCCGGAGGTCATACCGACTTAACTGGAAGTAAAGTATGTAAGAAGTAAGTATTGCATGTGTATTGGTCTTGACTATTGTAAGTCATTGACCTGGAGC
This sequence comes from Limonium bicolor, assembly GCA_023374045.1. Lineage (NCBI taxonomy): Eukaryota > Viridiplantae > Streptophyta > Magnoliopsida > Caryophyllales > Plumbaginaceae > Limonium > Limonium bicolor. The sequence continues at coordinate 178,810,992 of CM041780.1, read as the reverse complement.
AAAAAGTATTGAACACCCGATTAACCCGGGGTGTAATGAAGCTAACTGGACCTTTGTATGTATTGGAGAATTGTATCTCCGAATTACGTATTGAGTATGTAATGAGTATGTATTGTGTATGTGTATTCTTGAGATGGTAATAAGTATTGGTGACTTGTATTGTCTTCCAAGCATGTATTGTACTGTGCGTATGTATGTATACTTTGTGGTATTGTAGTATCGTGAATGAAAGCATGTAAGTATGTATGTATGTATGTATGTAATTGCAAAATGAATTGCATGTATTCGACCAATGGTAGGCGTACCCTCGCTAGTACGCGGGGTATGCGGTTATCATATTCAGCGTATGCTGACCCCCTAGGGGGAACGTTTTAGTGTGCAGGTACCCGAAGAAAGCAGACCTAGTCACAGAAGGGACCGGTGGACATGCCTAGATTACTAGGAATGAAAGGTAGATTGTAGTAAATGGTATAAGGCTTGTAGCCTTGCATGTAGAAATGTACCAAGGGGTACACTATTACGTAAGTTGCAAGTATGTAGTTGTGGGGAACGGGTAGTGGATAGACTCTTAATGAGTATGCGTGGAATTGAAGAGGTATCGTATTTTTATTTGGAACTAGTAAACTTGGTATGTGTAGTGTATTATCTTGTACTGAAGTATGGAGTATTGTATTGAATGGATATTGTATTGAATGGAGTATTGTAGTAATCAGTAAGTAAGGGGAGTATGTATTGTATTTGAGTAGTACTCGGTATATTCCGGTCCATCAGACCGATGCTGTATGTATTAGTAGCCTTGTTAGTCACGTGGGTGGCTAACGGCATTGTATCACCCGCCGTTGAGTAAGAATGTATCCGCTGCGTGAGTACGAATGTATAAGGAGATTGGACGGTAATGACGGTATTAGCGGTAGGGGTGTTACAAAAAGTGGTATCAGAGCGAAGTATCGCCCTGATGACTGGAAGTACCGAGTTTAGGAAATACCGAGTTAGGACTTAGAAGCTTGGGGCTAAGGGCTGAGTGTTAGCATTTGAGAGATGCTAGTTAGGAACTACCGGTGAGTACCGGATACCTACAACACCAGACCCGCCCTCCACAAACCCCTGTATGATTTTCAAAAGGACGCCAGAGAGAGGAAAAGCCCTCTCATACTCGGGAAAACCCGATCTGACAGTAATGAGATATTCCTACAAGAGGAAAGAACCTGACATATATTAGATTCCAAGAAATGAAGACCCGGAGACGGAACCCGGTTGAACAACAAGACCCGCGCTTGATAGCGGTGGAATAAGCACCCCAGCCACGAGGAGGCTACAACTTACAACAGCATGGGGCGACATGCTCAGCAGTCGCATAACCTAACTAAACAACCAGCAGCAGGAAAAGAAGCACTAACCGTGCAACAAAATGGAAAAACAGGAGCAGTAATGAAACCCGAGACACAAGTCTGCGGGACAACAGTAATAGCCAAGCATCACCACCAACGGTAAGCTAGCTGGCTAAGGACATAGTCGGGAGTGACTGACTCCAAAACTACAACGCCAAAAAGGTTACAAACCTGGCCAACATAGCTCAGACAGCTACAAGAATATTCACAAGATATAATCTGATGTAACTACAACCGTAGTGCCTAAACCAAATCAGGCTCAGTAACCACAACAAACGCGTGGGAACTAGCAACAAGGAACAACACAATCAAGTCAAAGGGGAAGCTCCAAGGATTGGAGAAGTACCCTGATCAATGACAGCCATGCCAAACTCACTGAGAAGTTACTCAGAAGAGTAATTAACCTAAGTAAATGATCAACAAGATCAAAGGAAGAGTAAGCAAGACTACTAATTATGAGTGGAAACCATACCGTGACCGTATCGGGTTACCCAAAAAACCAGTACCGCGCACTTGCCACAGCAAGTGCAGTGAGAACAGGAACATGCAGGGGAGCACTAACACACCACAAGTACATAGTAGTGTACTGTGGCCGTAATGGAACAACTACAGGAATAAACAACCTAAAACTAGGGGAATGAAACCATGGAAAGGCCTGACGGCCTGACCACTACATTTATAACACACCAGTCAGCGGGAAGCTGGACTTGGTCAAGTTTGCGTACATGGCTATGCCATGAAGAATTCCTTTAAAACACCGTACCATGATTTCAAACCAAATTCTTCTTTCAAAACCACAAACCTTACTTTAAACCTTGGATTTTAAAACCAAACCCACATGATTACGGTGAGTATCATACCATGATACAAGAGGAGTTGACGACAAAATACTTCACCTAGGCGTGTGACGAACACTACGAGTGTACCCATTACGGGATGTGGGACAACCGCACTCCGAAGGAGCTTGCGGCTTGACATATAGTTGGGTAAGTGGTAACGTATCAACAAGGTACCCCACGTATGTATACATGTAGTGTGCGACACACGGGAAGTAGTCAACTCCGTCCTACGGACCATGAGTGAGTTCAAATCAGAACAGCTGGACACCTCAGACGATTAAGTATAAAGGAACTCAGAGAATCCATCTGAAGATGAGGAATAAGAACTAGGGAGTGCAAAGAGCCCATACTAGTAAGTATAGACATTGGATATGTCTCAGGACATCAAGAAAATACATGGCAGCTGGAAAGTATACCTAGCCTAAACACAGTAAGGCAATCGCCTGACGTGGACACCAGAATGCTCAACGAACGGGACAGAGTTCCCAAGAGCAATTACAAGATTACCACAAATATAATCCATCATCAAAGAGGACATTTAAGCCTAGTCTCAAGCACTAGAAGCAAGTATAGACGGTCTCACCCAACGACGGGAGACGTTATAACCCAGAGGAAATAGCTTAAATATAATACCACAAGGTGGTATAGTGATAACGTATCATAAACGCTAGCCGGATGTAACGACATAACCTAACAACACCCAGGAGCAACCCTCAAAGGGTGTCTGAGTTAACACAAGCGAACAAGTGTCATGGAGAGAGCACGACAACCAGAACGGATATTCGGTTAGAATACCGAAGGGATTTCACTTAATAGGAAATACCCTAAATTACAAAGGGCACTGATTATGAAATACCCCGTAATTAAAAACAGTGATGAATTAGGATAATTATATTTTTAAAGGCTTAATTACACTTAAATAAATACGAGGGAACAAATCCCGAAGAAAACGGACGTTTAAAATGGGTTAAAGCATAAACGAACCTTAAAGCGCGTTTTTCGAGGAAACCGGGAAAACGTGACTTTAAGCAGGTCAATAGACTCGTAATAATTTTGGTCAACTAAATAGTCACTAATAAATATTAGTGAAGCTTTAGAACCAAGAAAATTAATTAAACGAGAAAATTCCGAAAACGGGTACCGGTTAGTAAAACTGTAACAACCGGGAAGTTGTGGGGTAAGAATGCAAATAAACAAACTTAGTGTGTCCACTTTGCAAATAGAAAATTAAAATCCTTGTGTGGTATATGGGGCCGGTCGATTTTCTTCCCCCCTCTCACTCACTCTCTTCACTCCTTTAACTCACAAAAGGACAAAGAAATAAAGAAAGAAAAAGAAGACTCTCTCTCCTACTCTCTTATCCTCCCTCACGTACACACCCCTCTCTATTCTCTCTTTTCTTCCTTCTTCTTCTACCTTGCGATTTCCATGGTGAAAGAAGAGAGCTCACAAAACTCCTCACTTCTCTCCTCTCTTTGAGTACTCAAACCTTCTCCAAATCCAACAAAAATTACACCATTAGAATCCCCTTGCAAAGGAGAACACTTTCCTCCTTTCAAAAATCCAAAAGCTCCACTTTCGTTTTTGGGGTATTCACCATTTGAAGATTCAAGTCCACCATTAGAAGCACCTTCACCTCCTTATTATCTTGAGGTAAAAAGAAGTTCGAAAATCCATCATTCCTAGCTCTCATTAACATTTTAAGAATTTTCAGTTTTTGAACTCTTGGTTCCTTGTTGTTCCAGCCGATTTTGGCTCTTTTGTTGGGCTAGGAATCTTGTTCTCTTGCTAGTCAAGAACTTCATCCATTCATTGGAAGGTAATACTCTTTTCTAAACCCTAAAACCTAAATTCTAGGGTTAGTATATAATAAATGCTAAATGGTATTGTATATGTGTATGGGCTGTAGCACTTTGTGTGTGGGAACCCCATTGGGGCCGAGAACAAAGGAGAAGAAAAGAAGAAGAGGAAAGGAAAGGAAAGAAAAACTAGCAAGACAAGGTAAATGCTCTTACCTTGTGTTAGTTTGTGTATTGTATTGTAACAGTTTTTGAGTAGTGAAATGAGTCAAGGAATTGAGTAATAAGTAGTAGTAACGTGGTAGTGTATTGAGAATGGATAATGTAACAGTTTTGAAGTATTTTAGAGAAGTGTAAAAGCTTGGGAAAACATTGGGTATGAATGTGTATGTGTGCAGGAATTTTATGTGTTGTAGTAGTGTTGGATTGTGAGAATAATATATTGTATAAACAGGTTGTGAGAATGTGAACTTGTGAACTGAAATAGTGTGTGAGCAAAGTAAGAATTATAGGGGAGACTATGTCAAATTTTGTGTAGAAATGAGAGGACTTAAGTTGTTGAAGAAGAGGAAGTAATTGGAGAGAGAGTTTAAAAGGGATGTTTAGTAGCTTGTAACAGATTTTAGTATGAGCTTGTAAATGGGATGGAATTAGGTTGAGAGTTAATGTATTTAAGATGCTAAGAGTAGCATTAGTTGAGGGAGTATTGGAGTGTAAGAGTTGAGGTGAAAATCTGTAGCAAAATGAAGAAACCAAAATCTGTAGCATTAGTGTGAAGAAAACTAATGGAAGTGTTGAAATGGGATGAGGAGAATTTGTGTAAGTTGTGTAGGAATTGAGTAGCAAGTTTGGAGAATGGATTAGGTGATTTAGAGTGTGTAAATAGTGCTAAATCATGTGGGGAAACATTGGTAAAGATTGGGGAAACAATGGGTAAAGAAAACACCCAAAAACAGATTTTAAAACTGAAGTACTGGGCCGGACGACCTTAGGACCGAACTTACAAGGTCGGTCGAGCCCAGATTTACAAGACGGGAAACCTTCTGGAATCGACCGACCTTGCGACCGGACTTGCAAGTTCGGTCGGACCAGAAAATTCTCCGTCTGAAACCTTCTGGAATGGACCGAACTTGCGACTGGACTTGCAAGTTTGGTCGGCCAGAAAAATTCCGCAGATGAAAGCTTCTGGAATGGACCGAACTTGCGACCGGACTTGCAAGTTCGGTCGGCCAGAAAAATTCCACAGATGAAAGCTTCTGGAATGGACCGAACTTGCGACCAGACTTGCAAGGTCGGTCGGCCAGAAAAATTCGGTAATGCAAGCTACTGGAATGGACCGACCTTGCGACTGGACTTGCAAATTCGGTCGGGCTAAAATTTTTAAATACGAGACCTACTGGAATGGACCGACCTTGGGACCGGACTTGCAAGGTCGGTCGGCCTGGAATTTTACACGATGTAGTCTACTGGAATGGACCGGACTTGCAAGGTCGGTCGCAAGTCCGGTCGAGTAAAAAAAAATGTTTTAGCTATATGGTTATAGTAATCATATATATACATATATATATGCCTATATACACATATGCATATATATGTAGTAACACACCATTAATGAAGTAGTAATGGTAATGGTAAGAAAGTAAGTAAGTGAGTAAGGAAGCAAGCTTAAGAAGTAATAAGGAAAAGAATGGTTTTATAACCAAGTAAGAAAGTAATGAAGTAGTAAGTATACATTGAGAGTATCAATGAATGAGTAAGTAGATCAATAATAGATCATTGATCAAACTACTTCATGTATGTATAGGAATCCCATAGTGAACTCCAAAGGAACCGGTAGTACCCTACGACGGTGAACGGTATGATTTCTTCATGCCCTGTATCCTAACTTGGTTACCCCGATTTGTGTGCTTATGTGATCACCAATAAGATAAATGCACGAATCGGACTTATATTGCACTTAATTGTGTGTTGAAATATATTGTTCTTGTTTATGCTCTTGAACATTTAGTTTGTATAATTCATGAAATGTATGAGTGGAAATGAAGTGTATGTATAAGTATGAGTATTTGTGTATTGTATGTATGTATGGGAAGAAGAAGTATGGACTTCTACTAATTCCTAACCATCTAACTCCTAACATGAGTAATGAGTATAATGGAATGAGTAGAAGCCCGATAAAGTTTTGGCCACGCGTGAGGATAAGGAAACACAAGAGGTTGGATCCGAATCCTGGCTATAATCTTTTCCATGGACCAAATCCCTTGAATGGGTAGCATCCTGGATTAGTGGGCCACCCTAAAGTCCGGAGGTGGGATGTAGTAATCCCTGCCGGAGGTCATACCGACTTAACTGGAAGTAAAGTATGTAAGAAGTAAGTATTGTATTTGTATTGGTCTTGACTATTGTAAGTCATTGACCCGGAGTAAAAGTATTGAACACCCGATTAACCCGGGTGTGTAATGAGGCTAACAAGACCTTTGTATGTATTGGGGAATTGTATCCCGTGATGCGGTGAGTATGGTAAGTATCAATGGATGACTTGTATTGTACTTCTTGCATGTATTGTATGTATGTATGCTTGGTGAAATGAATGTATTGTATTGTACTGTATAAAGCATGTATGTATGTATGAATGAAACGAACCGCATGCACTCGACCAAATATTGGCGTACCCTCGCTAGTACGCGGGGTATGCGGTTATCATATGCAGCGTAAGCTGACCCCCTAGGGGGAATGTTTTTACTCCACAGGTACCCGCGAGGCGTGACGGTAGGGTAGGGTAAGGACGTGATGTGATTCTTTTTGGGATGTAGCAGTAGGACTGGAATAGTGTACCGAGTTGTACATGGCTAGGCCATTTGAGTAGCCGGTGTACCATGTGGTACACCTTTTTGGATATTGAAATCTTGATTGGATAGTAAGGAGAGGATGTATAAACTCTTCATTTTTGGGAAGTAGTCATGAAATGTAATTCATATATTCAGTATACTCGGTAATCAAATGTAAGCTAAGTATTTGGTATTGTAAAGTAAGTAGTATGTACGTATTTCATTCTAATCATCAGACCGATACGGTAAGTACTAGTAGCCTTGTTAACCTTGGATGGTTAACGGCGTTGTATCACCCGCCGGGAGTAGGTAAGTATCCGCTGCGAGTAAGGGTAATTACGGGTATGATTAGAGGACAATGGAAGGATTAGCGGTTGGGGGTGTTACAAAAAGTGGTATCAGAGCGAAGTATCGCTCTGATGATTAGAATCCTAAGTTAGTGATTACCGAGTTAGGATTTCAACCGTCTTAAGACGGATATTTAGAAACCTAACTAGGAACTACCGTTAGCAATAACGGATACCATTAACGTCTGCAAGGACGATACCATTGTTTGAATGAAGACCATGAGGTCATAGTATCACGACATCTAATGTAATCCACACTTGTTCAGATGTCAGGACGTGGTCCACGTCGTCCAGAGGAGGGGGGGGCAACGAAGGACCAAGCGCGCAGACGATAGCTGAAATCGTCGCCGCCACGGTAGCACAGATGCTACCGGATGTAATCACTGCTATACAACAAACACAGCAAAACCAGCAGCAGCAGCAGCAGCAGCAGCAGCCCGACCCACTCATCCCCGAGAAACGAATTGGGTAAAAAGCTGTCGCCGACCTTCGACCTCCATGCTTAGAGGCGAGAGCGACCCCGCAAGCTCAAGGCCTACCTCTCCGAGATGGAGAAGGCCTTCGAGACACTTGAGACTCCCGCTAGAGTTTGAGTGAGGATAGCTGTGTATTATCTCAAGGACGCGGCTATGGACTGGTGGAAGCTCGTCAAGGCCGAGCACAATAGCTGATACCGCATTCGGATGGGAAGCCTTCACCTCTCTCCTCCGATCTAAGTACTACCCCGAGCATGTAAAGACCAAGAAAAGGCTTAAGCTCGATGCACTGAAATGACCGAGAAGATGACGGTTGATGAATATTACCGCACCTTCACCTCTCTTCTCCGACTTCTACCCGACCTTGGGTATACCGGCCAAGTCTTGGTCGACCGCTTCTACGGCGGATTGAGCCATCGACTCCGGTATGGCATGGGCTTCACACAGTTTACCTCCCTTCAGGTAAACAAGTTGAACCCTTAAAAAGCCATGAGTAATGTGAATTAGTATTCCCGTATGTAAGTGTAACCTAATGCCTAAATAATTCAGGAGTGTTACCATGCTGCCTCCGAGTGGAAGATCACATGCCAGCTGAGGGATGAAGATCAAGCGCTAAGCGCAAGGCAAGCAACAAAAACACCTCCGATGACCAAAACCAATCCAAACCTTGGAAGAAAAGGAAGGGGAAGCATTCCCACCATAAGAACAATTTCGGAGACGGCGGTGCCCATGCTGAGAAGGGCAAGGCAGCTGAGCCATTACAGATTGCTACACCGCACCAGTGCAGTAGCGAAGCCACTGAGGTCTCAATCCTACAGGGGTAAGAAACCGAAACCGAATTAGTACACTGTGAATTTGTATGTATATAGAGTATTGTAAGTATACCGAACCTGGCTAACTTGGAAGCTATAGGCCGGATTTGGCCAAGGAAAGAAACCAATCTGATGGCCTGATAAGTGCCCAATGAGCATGATTTATAGGTGTATTTCATATATAATATTAGCACTTTCTTTCTCATTTCTCCACTTCGGTTAGTTTTCCTCTAGTTTATGTTTTATTGTTTATCTCACAAATTTATTAGTTTAACATGAGGAAAACCAAGCTGGAGTAAAGTAGACGAAGAGACAAACGCATAGACGCAAATGGCTCAGAAAACGGAGTCCAAACGAAGAATCTAGAGCCGGTCAAAGTTCATAGTAGAAAATAAGTCAAAACTGAGACAACATAAGCACCGCATGATACGAGGCGGACGTGAGTGCGGACAAGACACACATGCGTCCGCATGGCATTAAGCGGATGGGGATGCGGACGAGACTAGAGGCAACACCGTGATACAAGGCGGACAGAGGCGAGGACGCTTAGGCGGACCACACAAGTGACAACCGCATAGATCTGGGCGGAAAACAAAGCGGACACGTGTAAATGTCCAGAAAATCAACGCGACAGTTTTCTTCTTCGCGCGACTATCTGTAAATTGATTCTGCCATATCCTTACCAGTCGGCGCCTACCTATTTCCCTCACGAGTGAGTTCTGTCCCCTGCAATATAATGAGCAGCAATCAGTCTGCAAATCCTTTCACGCGTGATCCAGCTCTTTCTGCCACCTCAATCATTCCTCACGCGGTGTTCCCTCTGTCTGTTTCTTCCTCTTCCTTTCCTCTATATAAAACCCACGAGCCGTCTGCTCAAAAACACACATCCACCACCCAAACAATCCATCATCGATCCACTTCACCACACATCACATGTCCATCCCATTTCTCTTCTCCCTCTTCTCCATTTTATTTATTTTACATGCCATCATATCACCTCTAGTCCTACGTATACAAAATAGCAGAACGAATGCAGGAGTGACTACAGATGATTTCTACTACTCTTGTTTCTGTTATCTATTTAATATGTTAGGCTAGAATATTTATACTCGGGAATGGTTATTATGTGTTTGTATTATATGTTATGATTTAAATATGTTGTTTTGCTGTTTTTATTTGATCCAGTTGTTACGATTAAAGCTTATCTCTCACCTTTTAATAAAATGTCATGAGTTTATTAAATTGCTTGCTAAGTCTTTTTGATCAGACCAGGTGATAAATAGATAGGTTAATTAAGCCATAAATCTGGAGAAAGCTTATTATGATTAATAAGTTAGTTTTCAGATGCATAAATAATTTCTCATATCTAAACTGTCCGTTTACAGTATTCTGCTTGAGGTTTATCGGACCTTGCATTTTCAGGTAAACGAGTTCTTTTGAGGCTGGATTAGTCCTTAAGATAATAAGAGGAATTTTGCCAATCAATTATAATAAACCAGTAGACATAGCATGAAAGAGCAAATATTATTAACCTGAACCAGAGTCCCGTTTAATTTATCTTTTTAACTAGTTATTTTATCTTTCCTTTTTATTATAATACAAGTCAATTAATTCCCCCTTTTTGTGACACGCTTAGGTACTATAATATGCACTTAGTCCCACGTGTTCGACCATCCGTTCGCTTACATTTCACTATACTACCATGACCGGGATTGTTTGCAGCCCGACGTTTTATTTTGAGTTTTTAATTCTTTTCTTTTTTTTACACCAGTTTAACCACGCAGATATACACGTCTGCATGGCCGCAGCTACATCTGCCGTAACTGCAACAAGGACCATCCCGACACAGATTGCCAAGGAAGGGAGATCCGCTGCTTCACTTGTCAGAAAACCGGGCCACCGTGCCAATGCATGCCCGGAGAAACTCCAGCCCAAGGCAACTACCAGGGCTACAAGCAGCGTGAAGGCAAGGAGGTTGCACCTGGCGAGCTCATGCCCAGCACACCTCGCAGGGACAGGGGTTCCGAGGTCCGCAGAAGGGCCCACCGCAGAGGCAGCCGACCTTACACATCATAGACCGTGATGAGACCGGGACTAAGTCCGCTCAGGTAACCACTGTAACCTTTAATCCTTGAAGAGCATGAATAAGTATTAAAGTAATTGTATGAATGAAAGCATGAATGCGTAAGTACTTGTAGTTATGAAATCAAGCATGAGTAAGTGACATGGAAGTATGTATTGAGCATGAAATGAATTAGTAAGCCTAGAACTCACTCTAGATGAAATTACCACCTTAGGGAAATTCCATATCTGCTACCCAATACCTTCAAACTCACCTCATGAAGAGACCGACATCGCCATCACCACTTCAACAACGAACAGTGTAGGTCATCCGCCAGGTACGATCTTATTAAAAGGATACCTGACGCCCGAAGCACAAGTTTTAATCATCCGACGATTTGCAACGAGTTAGGACTGGGTCCAGGAGGATTTTTATACACCCGAATTTCCCCGGTGGAGCTACAATGAAGCTGAAAATGATGTGCTTGGGAAAGATTGGAACCTTATACCAAGACATACCAAACAACGCGGAGCAGGAGTGATAAGTGTTAAATATATCGATTCTTAGGGTTTTAATTCTTCCTATTTTGATACAATTCATGCCATATTCTCACTTATCATATGCTTTTCCTTAGATTTATATATATCACCCAAAGTTATTTTATTCCTTTCACACCATCTTCCTCACGATTCATACATAAACAATGCATGAAATATTGACGGGGCACAACAGGAGTGCATTCACGCACTAATATCATGTATCATGATAAAAAATATCATTACTAACCACGGCATACCAGTATATTATCGGTTGCATATAATATCAATTCTGGCTGCAGATAAAAAAAAAATAACATTAGGGTTTATCGGAGGGGGATGTTTGGACTCTCCAAGCTACTGCACCGACAACGACAATTATAAAAAGAAGATTCATCATCACGGGGGGGACCGCGACTCCGGGATTTTTCCAACGCCAGACACATCACCACCATCTCCACTATCACCACGTCCATACCTTCACCACATTCAACATCGACCAATCCCATCCGCGGCAACCTGCTACAAATCCCCTGACCACCCATCATCGTCTGAGCCCGCCATCGTTCATCATCGCCATCACCAAATCATTAGTATGTTCGAGAGAAGAGCGGTAGCTCGGCGCAGTAGTTCCAGCACGAAGGGAGAAGACCGGAAAGAATACCAACCGAAGGATTAAAGAAACAGCAGTGAAATTCTTGAACGGGATTCTTTATGTTCTTCGTTACAAGTTTTTTAAGTTGGTTTTAATGCTTGTTTCGTTCTTTAACTATGAGTGAGTAGTTTTATTTAGCCCGGGGGGAAGGCGGACATATTTCATAGAATATCATGAATTATTTCACTACTTTTAGTAATGCAATAGAATGAGTCTAAGCGCGATCTCAGTAATATCAAAGAAAAGTTTGTAGTTCTAAAAAACGGTGGAGATTCTAAGAGAAAAAGGCGGTGGAATTAGTAACGAGAACATAGGAAGTTAAACCGGTTTCTTACTGGGTGTGCATGACCCCGCCTATAGGTTAATCTGTCTCAATAGGAACTGTTCTTAAAGCGGATGATTGTTTATTCCGAATTAGAGCATTAGTCTGCTGCTAGTTTTCCGTCAATTAGAATTCATTGTACATGATCCGGTCGGGAATTATTTATAGTTCCTGAGTTTATTGAAATGTTAGTGAAAATTGTTATTTTATAGAATTTTAAGAAATAGGGGAAGAACAACCCGGGGAGCGTTTTTTTTTCACGTTAATCGCTTTTAATTCTCACTTTATGTTCATTTCAGTTTATTGTTCGTGCAATATTTTATTTCTTTAGTTACAGTTAGATTAATTAAGTAACCAAAAAAAAAGTGACGTTTCCTGTTTTCTTAGTTAAGTTTAGGTTTCAGTAGTTAATAAATGTCAATTAATTGAACGAGGTCCCTGAGATCGACAACCCCCACTCAATTCACTATTCCGCAAAACGATAGGTACACTGCCTAGGAGAAGTAGTCACATATTTCTGCTAACAAGTTTTTGGCGCCGTTGCCGGGGACCTCTGGCACGGTTAATGACATATTTATTATTTGATTGAGTTTGTTTTAGTTTTTCTTCTTTTCATTTTATTCTAAGTATTTTTTTCCTTCTCTTTTTCTTTGTTTTCGTTTTTTATTACTTTACGTTAAAGTTGCTAGTTAGATTAATTAGTTTTTCTTATGTGTTTTCATTACGTTTGGCTTAGTACATGGTTTATTAATTTTTGCAGAGTATAGGCTACGTATATTAATTGACTTCTGAATCCAGTTTCTTCCTTTAGTTTTGTATTCGTTCGATATTTTGGCATAGGGGGTCCATTACCTGATTTGAACTGGAGATTGAGAGATATTTCATAGCAGACGACAGTTGCAATTCGACATGGATGACTGCACATTGAATGAGCATCAACAACCGTCAGTCGAGGGAGACCTTCTGCTATTGTTCTCCCCGAAATCACACCAACAGAGATGGAGGCCTGGCAGTTCAAGACTAGCTACATCACCACGTTGTTTCATCAAGGCCAGTTTAGTGGGGTCGATTCTGATGACGCTCCACATCACATCTCGAGGTTCTTAGACTTTTGCAATGCCTTCAACAAGAGGGAACCTGAACCAGAGGATTCGACTGCAATGTTTCCCTACTCCTTGAAGGATGGAGCTTCCAGATGCTAAGGAGTTTGCAGCCACGGAGTATCAATACCTGGGCGGAGCTAGCACGAAAGTTCCTGAACAAGTACTATCCACCATCCAAGACCAGAGAAAAGATTGGTGAGATTAATAGCTTTTGTCAGGAACCAGGTGAGTCGCTTTATGATTCATGGGATAGGTTTAGAGAGCTTCAAATTTTATGCCCGCACCATGGTATGATGATAGGATTAGTTTTGTCATTCTTTAATGGTTTAAGTGATTCTAATAAGCTTTTGCTAAATTCTGCTTCTGGAGGAAATTTTATGAGTAAGACAGGTGCAGAAGCAATTGAGCTCCTGGATTCGATGACTGAGAGCACCAGACAGGGTGCAAGAATAAGGGGAGAGGAGAAGCGGGAATTCACAGTTTTCCCCCGCAGGATCATGTTTCAGCTCAATTGTCAGCATTAGCAAAAGCTATTGAGAAGCTTACCTTGTATCAACCACAACAAACGTTGAAGGCACAACTACATCTTCCAATATTGGAATCTGTGCTGTGATATCTGTGGTGGAGCCCATGAGACCTTCAACTGCGAGGGAACTGGTTTTGCTGGAAATCCAGAGGAGGTAAATTCTATAAACAACCGACCAGGTAACTCTTTTCCTAATGCTTATGGTCAAAATAGTTGGAGAAAATAATCAGCAGTCCAGTGGCGAGGTAATGATCAGTCTATGGGCAATAATTCTTATAATCAGAATAATAGACAATCTCATTTTAATAGACAGCAGGAACAAGTTCAGGATCCCCAGGAAGGAAACAGCAAGATCGAGAGCATGTTTGCAGAGTTGCTGAAACAGGGCCAAGCTACTATTCCAGAATTGCAGACTTGGAGGCCAAATTTGTGATCAAGCATACATAAATCAAAGTGTAGAGAGGCAGTTGAATCAATGTCACAGCAACTAGCACAAATGCAAGCAGGGTCGCTTCCAAATCAACCGAAACCAAATCCGTTAGAACATTGTAAATCAGTAACATTGGACGGTGAGGAGCGACCAGAACCTAGTGCTCCTGAAGCTGCGCAAAAGAAACTCGCATGCATGAAATTGTAGAAGTGAGGACTCCGACAGCAAAGTAGAAAAATCCGAGGAGGAGTCTCCTGAAACTCAGCCTACTTTATTTTCTTTTCTGATTCTTCAAATTGCATTAATAAAATCATTGCCATATCCGGTTCCAGTTTTATGAGTGATTATGATAAGCAATTGAGAAATTTTTGAGCTCATGGAACCATTAACTGCTAAGTATTCCTTTGATATATATTTGTACTAGGATGCCCAATTATGCTAAATTTTTGAAGAATCCCATATTTGATAAGCATAATTTGCAGGAGCAGGGACAGTGGAGTTAACAGAGACGGTCTCATCAGTCCTTCTAAAGAAGCTCCCTCCTAAGCTTGGTGATCCTGGACTCCCCATCATACCTTGCTCTATTGAAAAGGTAAATTGGTAAAGGATTGTGTGATTTAGGTGCAAGTATCAACTTAATGCCTTTATCAGTTTTTAATAAGCTAGGAGTTGGTCAATGTTCTCCTACATCCATTCGATTGCAATTGGCTGACCGCTCCATAGTTCATCCAAAGGGTAAGGTGGAAGACTTAATAGTGACGGTAGGAAAATTTTCTTTCCTGCTGATTTTATCGTTGTAGACTGGAGGAGGATTCAGAAGTGCCTATTATCTTAGGTAGACCTTTTATGCGCACTGCTCGTATTTATTATAGATGCAGAAGAAGGGAAATAATATTGCGTTCCATGATGAGCAGGTATCTTTTGATATGACTCATAATAAGGGAATCTTGCAGGAGTTCAATTTTGTTCTGGTATAGCTGTTGTTGACTCTACAGTGCAGGAGATAGGATTGCTGAGAGAGCCAGAGGTGCTAAAAAATTTTCAAAGATCACCAATACACGTAAGAAAACTGAGACACTAGTCAAGAAGAGGACATTCTTCTGCTGCCTGCATGACTGAGGCGCCGGACAAAGGTAAGGATCATATTTATTTTGCTTATCCGGACGACTTTCATGATGGCGCACACCCCAAACGAGTACGACAAGAAGAAAGTTGAAAAAGTTTGGCGGGTTAAACGGATCCTTCAACCAAAAAGAAGATGTCTAGTGGATCCTGGTAAATGTAACCCTCCTGATTCAACACGTGGCAATGAGATGACATAATCGAGGGAAAGTCTAGCCAAAGACTATAAAGAAGGGCGGCTGACTGGGAGGGAACCCAGTGGTAGTTTTTAGTTTCCAACTTTCTTTTGATTTGTAGTATTTTTATTTTTATTGTTCTTTGTTGTCCAGTTTACTCACTCGAGGTTTCTAATGCCCATGTGTTTAATGAGTTGCTTTTAGCGTCAATTCTTGTTGCTTTTCTGAGATTGCTTACAGGTGTGGTGATCATAGACACTCCATAGGCTGGACACTTGAGGAAGATTCCTACCCCGGTAAAGGACTTAAGTGTGAGGAAGGTACCCTTCCTCAATCTGAAGATTTCTACACGGTGAAGGGACCTAAGTGTGAGGAAGGTGCCCTTCCTCAATCTGAAGATATCAGGGGAGTTTTCGTGTCCTTTCACTTTTATTTTAAGTCCAGCTTACGCTTTGCATGCATCAAGTCCATGAGATCTTTAGTTAATTTTGATGAATTTGCATATTTAGAAAGTCCTCTTCTTGGTTTGATTTGTGAACAATGAGGACATTGCTCCTCTTAAGTGTGAGGAAGTAGGAGGACTTTCTAAATATTGCCATTGCCGCTTAATGCCACATTTGTTTTTGTTTATCCTCTTATTTTGAAAGAATTGTCTCTTTTAGGTGCCAATAAATATTGAATCTCCAGGTGAAAAATTTTTGTTGAGGTTTTGAAAACGAGCCTGATGACCACCTCAAGAATCTTTCTGCTCTAGGCTGTTGTATGTATAGATTTATCCAAATTGAATCTATTTTCACTGAAATTTGGTGGAGTAGTTGATTATGAAAACTGAAGTGGTCTAGTTTGGGATCTTGGGAATGATAAGAAAGTTTGGTATGAAAAGAATAAGCAAGGGTACTCCGCTGATCTGAATTAAATTTCTGAACCAAAACAGGCCTCTTCATTCGGTTATTAAGTCCTTGGGGTGCTTCATCACCCATCTACCTAAGGTCTCGTGATCTGGGATAGAAGGCCCAAAGCCGCTACAAGGGTGAAGAGAAAAGTCTGAGGGGATGAATGAATGTGCAAATGAAAGAAAAATGTTAGAAAAGAAAAGAAAGAGGAAAGTTAAACATTTAAATCTTTTGCCTATTCTGATCATGAGTATGTGGTGTTGAAAGGTATCACGGAATAAGGTGTTACTTCACACCCCTTGTCATCAAAAGGTTAGAGGGAAGAAATGGTGGAAGATCCCAAACTATTCTGTTTCAGTTTCTATAATCTAACTTCTCCATGCTTTTAAAAATCATTCTTTTCACTGATTGCGAAAACCTACAGCAAGTAGCAGAACTATTCTTTTGATTGTCGTTTTGCTTGTTTTCCATCAACAGGTTGTTTTGATCTTGAGTTTCGATACTATGGCCCTTAAAGTAGTCATATTGCTTATTTGCTTGAGGACAAGCAAAAGCTAAGTGTGAGGAAGTTTGATAAGTGTTAAATATATCGATTCTTAGGGTTTAATTCTTCCTATTTTGATAACAATTCATGCCATATTTCTCACTTACATATGCTTTTCCTTAGATTTATAATATCACACATCAAAGTATTTTATTCCTTTCACACCATATCCTCACGATTCATACATAAACAATGCATGAAATATTGACGGTGCACAACGGAGTGCATTCACGCCACTAATATCATGTATCATTGATTTAAATTAAATATCATTACTAACCACGGCATACTACCAGTATATTATCGGTTGCATATAATATCAATTCTTGGCTGCAGATAAAAAAAATATAACATTAGGGTTTTATCGGAGGGGGATGTTTGGACTCTCCAAGCTACTGCACCGCAACGACAATTATAAAAGAAGATTTCATCATCACCGGGGGGGACTCGACTCCGGGATTTTTCCAACGCCAGCACATCACCCACCAATCTCCACTATCACCACGTCCATACCTTCACCACATTCAACATCGACCAATCCCATCCGCTGCAACCTGCTACAAATCCCCTACCACCCATCATCGTCTGAGCCCGCCATCCGTTCATCATCGCCATCACCAAATCATTAGTATTGTTCGAGAGAAGAGCGGTAGCTCGGCGCAGTAGTTCCAGCACGAAGGGAGAAGACCGGAAAGAATACCAACCGAAGGCATTAAAGAACCGCAGTGAAATTCTTGAACTGGATTCTTTTATGTTCTTCGTACAAGTTTTTTTAAAGTTGTTTTAATGCTTGTTTTCGTTTCTTAACTATGAGTGAGTATGTTTTATTTAGTTCCCCGGGTTGGGAAGGCGGACATATTTCATAGAATTTTATCATGTAATTATTTCACTACTTTTTATTAATGCAATAGTTTAATTCCTGTTCTTCATGCGCTTTGATTCTCTAGCTAATTATCAAAGTAACGTTTGTAGTTTCTAATCAAAATGCGGTGCTGAGATTAGTAATGAGACATAGGAAGTTAAACCGATTAACGACTAGAAGCATGACCCGCCTATAGGTTAATCTGTCTCCAATAGGAACTGTTCTTAAAGCGATTGATTTGTTTCCGAATTAGAGCATTAGTCTGCTGCTAGTTCTTCCCGTCAATTAGAATTCATTGTACATGATCCGGTCGGTGAATTATTTATAGTTCCTGAGTTTATTGCAATGTTAGTGAAATTGTTATTTTATAGAATTTTAAGAAATAGGTTAGCAGAACACCCGGGGAGCGTTTTTTTTCTTCACGTTAATCGCTTTTAATTCTCACTTTATTTCAGTTTATTGTTCGTCATTATTTTATTTCTTTAGTTACAGTTAGATTAATTAAGTAAACCCAAAAAAAGTGACGTTTCCTGTTTCTTAGTTAAGTTTAGGTTTCTCAGTTAGTTAATAAATTGTCAATTAATTGAACGAGGTCCCTGAGATCGACAACCCCCACTCAATTCACTATCGCAAACGATAGGTACACTGCCTAGGTAGAAGTATAGTAACACATATTTCTGCCAACACTAAGAACATTGTAAATGTATTTGGAAACACATCAAAACCGGCAAAGAACATTTGGAAAAAGTGTTCTATCTTTTGGGATCTACCTTATTGGCGCCATCTTCCTATGAGACACTGCCTAGACATCATGCACATTGTGAAGAACGTTGGTGAGGCAGGGAGTGGGACTTTGCTCAACATACCCGACAAAATAAAAGACGGACTGAAAGTCAGAAAAGACATGCAAACCATGGGTATACGAAAGGAGTTACACCCACAAGAGAATGGGAAACGAATATACCTACCTCCTGCATGCTACACGCTCTCAAAGGCTGAAAAGATTAGTTTCTATAAATGTCTGCACTCGGTAAAAGTACCATCTGGGTACTCTTCAAACTGGAAGAACATTGTATCGATGAAGGATTTGAAACTGTTAGGCATGAAATCTCACGATTATCATGTACTAATGTTACATCTTCTTCCAGTTGCAATCTGAGGGATATTGCCAGCTGATGTCTGAAATGCTTTAACTCGGTTATATTTCTTCTTCAACGCTGTTTGCTCCAAGGCAATTGATGTGACCTCTCTAGATGATCTACAACATGAAATTATTGTCACATTATGTCAACTTGAGATATTTTCCACCATCTTTCTTTGACATAATGGCGCACCTAATTGTGCACATTGTTCGAGAGATACAATTTTGTGGTCTGGTATACTTACGAAACATGTACCCTTTTGAACAGTATATAGGTATTCTTAAAAGTATAATGAAGAATAGATATCGACTAGAAGGGAGCATTATTGAAGCAACGGTGACTGAGGAAGTCACAGAATTTGTGACCGATTATTTGAGTGAGATGGAGTCATTGGTATCACAAAACCATGACACTACGGCAGGTTTAAGGGTAAAGGTGTCATCAGCAGAAAGATTGTACAAGTTCTGCGTCATCTTATTATCAAGCACATTTGTTTGTCTTACAACACCTTGAGGCTGTTGAACCTTATCTTGAAACCTATATGGTTGAGTTAAGACATCAAAATCCAACGAAAGACCACATTTGGCTGATAAAGGAACAAAACCGAGTTTTTATCCAATGGTTCAAAGATCATGTGTTTACATTAGCATCATTAGATCCTGAAGTTGTAAGTGAAGAGATCAGAAGTTTGGCAATCGGACCTGAAACTAATATTACATCATTTGAGGGGTATGATATTAGTGGGTATACGTACTACACTGCGTGCCAAGATGCCAAATTGATAAATCAGAATAGTGGGGTAAAAATTGAAGCTGCAGCCACTGAGTACCATAGCGGTAACCGATGTCAACCAGTTAGGAACTCTAGTTGGTATTATGGTGTCATCGAGGACATTTGGGAACTAGACTACCACATTGATTTTTTTCTGTTGTTCCGATGCAAATGGGTAGACAACCGACGTGGATACCAAAATGATGGAGGGCTTACGTTGGTTGATCTTTCACGTGTTGGTTATAAGGATGATCATTTTTTCTGGGAAAGGATTGTGAACAAGTGTGGTATTTTGAGGATCCGAAGAACTGTAGATGGTCTGTTGTTCTTCCGGGAAGAAGGTCGGTTGTAATTGAAAATGAAAATGAGGATGACGATGACAATGACAGTGAGACGGTAGAGGAAACACCCTTGTTTCTTACTGGATTACCATATTCGATTGATGTTACTGAAAACTATTTGCTTTACGCACTATCAGACCATGATGAGGGTGTTTGGGTTGAAAATATGAAATGATTTATGTTTTTGTGTCAGGTAATGTTGTTAGTAGAATGTAGACTGTAATGTTATCTTAAGTGTTACTGTTGTTATATATGCTTCATAGTATTTATGTTAATTTGTATAATGACTTTATCTGATGAGAATGCTTTATATTTTTCATAGTGGATGATCACCCTATGGATGACCCTGTTGGAGAGTTTCTCATGATTGGAGATGCTGAGCCACAACAGAAGAGACCAAGTAAGCAGGTCACAAGAGGCGGGAAGAAAAAGAAGAGCAATCAGTTAGCTGCACGTGAGACTGAGGCTGGCCCTTCACAACAAACTGAAGAGCCACCAGTTGCCCCACCAGAGGCCAAGAAGCCAAAGAAGAGAGGTCTCACACGTGATCTGTAGGCTAACAAGGGCCTCCTACAAAACCGGTGCAATTCAATGAGTACAAACAACCTCACGGCAATTGGAAGAATGACTTCACCGCTTATATTATCCATTTGGTGAAGACATACTATAACATAGACCACAATTGGAAAACAAGTACCTCAAGCGTTGAAGGATACCATGTTGAGCGTCTTCAGGTAAATCTCTACGTTATTAGTATGATTTTATAAAATAATAGAATATTTATGTTCATTTTGCTAACTGATTAATCATTTATGTAGGTTCGTTTCTCCGTGGATCCCACACTTAAAAAGGATGTGCTGTCATAGATGTCAAAATAGTTCCGGGACCACAAGAATAAGTTAGCTGACAAGTTCTTTACAAGATGCATGCTCCAGAAGATCCAGATGCTTCAGATCATGATCTCAGCGGTGAAAGGCCACCATGAGAGATTTACGAAGGCATCACCGAAAAGCAATGGGTATAATTTGTTGAGCATCATCACACACCGGAGTTCAAGGTGCATTTTATGTCATACATACATATGTTACACTTTCTTATGTATTTTTTGCGTTTAATTTCACATAACATTTTTTGTTTACATTTTTGCAGGCTCTCCGTGAGAAACAACAAGCAAATGCTAAGAAAAAGTTGTACCCTCACCGCTTAGGTGGAAAAAGTATTGCTTAACGGGTACCAGAATGGGAGCAAAAGAGATATCTGCCCACGAATGGCTCATTGGATACCAGTGGCAGAAGAATGAAAGTCTGGGAGTTAAGCCACATTCCGAAGAACTCGACTCCCGAAAATCCTCAATACGACGATGCCACAAGAGCAGTTATTGCTCAAATGGTAAGTAATATCATTTCATTTTTAGTCAAAGTGGTCATTTCATTTGTATATGAACTTATGATAAATTAATAACTATTTTGTGTGTTGTATTAGGGTGACTTAAGCTCTCATCTCACCCAGGGCACTTGGACTTCAGAGAGGAATGATGATCCTCTTACACGCACTCTTGGAAAGAAGGATAATCCAGGTCGTGCCATTGGGTTTGGTGGGCACATTGGTATCCGCGAGGCGTTTGGCGTACCCGGGTCTAGAAAAGCACAAGGGAGCACAATCAGCTGCGAGGAGAACCTAAGAGTGATCTCTGAAATGGAGCAGAGGATACCCCAGTTGGTCGACGAGAGGATCGCTCATGCTATGTCTATGTATCAGTCACAGAGGCCTAGCAGCCAAGAGGTTTCTCGACCACCAGTTGAGTCACCCATTCAACAGCAGAGTACTCAAGTATTGGGAAGTAGTGTCCACTCGGCTGAGTCGTTTCCCCATGCATCTCTAAAGGTTAGACCAACATTTAAATTGAATATATGACGATTAAAATTTTCACTTAATCACTTAATCACAATTTTCATCTAAACAAGTTCCACATAACATTCAGGCACCCACTGAGTGCACGTTGTTTTTACAATCTGGAGATGAAGAGGTCATGGTGGCATGGGTAAACTTTCCCCTCATCTTCAAATGATATTGTGCATGGTGAACCACTCCGACAGTACCATGCACAGGTGCTTCTGGATGACTTTGTTGCAGAGCATGGGTGACGTCTGTTTATCGGTGTCGATCCCAAAAAGACATACACTATGTTCTGCCCAAACTACGACAGTGCAGTGGCCAGTTCGATTGGTCAAACTCCACTGGGCACGTATTTTTAATTGTTGCTCTAAACTATGATAACCATATCTTTGCACCCATATACTTAATTAGTTAATATCAAAGGAAATAAGTCGACCAAAGACTGATAAGGGAAAGGGAAAAAAGAATTGTTGTACCTGTTCAATCGAAGACATCCACCAATTCCGTGGTTAGACCTGATTTGGTGGAGCAAAGGATATTGCCTGGCTTGTCAACTAATATGAAGATTTTGCACTCGACGTTGATCACTGTGGAAGATGACCAGGGGATATTTCACCATCAAGTTGAAGTAGGAGATACACATAGATTGAGATATATATGTCCGAATTCAAGAAGGTTTTCACGAGGGATTGGTTAAATGTGTCGATTATCAAGTTAGTCGTCATGTGAGTGACTTCTACCTTTATAATTTGAATGCATTGATTGGCGATGAATTAGATGTTTGAATAAAAAGTAAATAACTGATGTTATTGTCTTCATGATGTAGGCATGTGCATAATAAGGCGATCGAAGTCTACCAAGATCAAAGTTTCGGATTCTTGTGTCCTTCTAAATGATGTGAAACCCAGATACAAGTGACATTCAAGGCCTTATGCAATATCTGCCAAATGTCATCTTTGAATGTGCAAACAAGTCATATATTATGCTGCCATATCATCAAGGGTATGCTATTTGACTATTTCTCTTAGTATAATCTTTATTAATTATGCTAGTTGTTTAATGATTTCAATACATTGTTGTAATTTGTGAACAGACGACACTGGTCATTGCTTGTGCTGTGATGAAGCACCCACAGATCTTACAATTTGACTCACTTGGTAGGGGTGCCAAGAAACCGAAGATCACCAACACAATATTGAGGTATGTTTGTTATCTTAAACAACAATTGTTATCACTTAACAATTGTTTCAAAACTTCCTACTGATATTTAAAACTGTATTGTTGATGTATATAGTTCCATGAAAGCTGCATTCATGACAATGCAAAAACAATTGAAGAATAACATCCCTTGGAACCTAGTCAAGGTACTCTTAATTACGAAATTTGTGTGATAATGTCAATACTAGTTTATAATTGTCAATATGTGTGTATGTTCAAACGGTCTTTTTGATATATTAAAAACTACGAAATTAATAAATAAAATACACCTACGGGTTGCAAAATAATTCCCGGTCGTAGCAGTAAAGTAATATGAGCAACCGGGATATCGAACCAGGGGGCTAAGAAAGCAAATCTAATCCTAGCAAAAGCTGTAAATCGGGAGAAATTGTTGATCAATAAAATTAAGAACAAGCAAAGAGTGAATGATACTAATATAACGAAAACGGAACTCCGGGTTCACGTGGTCTTCCTAGTTAAATCATGCAGTTCTATCACCAGTTGATTAGGGAATAGGGGGTTCGGCAAATTCTAACAAGTTTCTAAATGACTAAATCCTAGCCAAATAAAACTAACCTGCATAGAACGCGATAAATCAAATCTTGAATACATCACAACAAGTGCAGAAGGATTAAGCGCAAGAATTTAAATCGCATCTGAAGGCTAAACTCATCAATCAGAAAGAGTTTTCCATATACTAACATATTATAAAGACCTATCTATCAATCACCGATCAGATCTTGACAGATTGGCAAAGCTAAAAATAAAGCAGCAAATTTTATTGATAGCGCAAACAAGATTTATAATCTGAAACAAACCCAAGAGTAGTCCAATCAACTGATAATAAAGCTACAAAACCTAACTATTTACAATCACCATTCCTCGGAGTTTATTCCCTTAGCCAAGCATAACAACATAAGAAACAACAAGAGAAGAAAGTGAAGAAGTCATCTCTATGTTAATCTGAAGATCTTCAAGAGTCAGGTTGAACAGGCTGAAGAAATCGGAGCGAAAATTCTCCTTGGTTGCACGGCTGCAGAGGAAAGGAAAAAATAGGTCACGGCTCACTTCTGAATTCTGAATATCCCTCTGTCTCGCACTCCCCTTTAAAATAGAAATTTTGGGCATAAAATACACACGTCCGGCTCACCTGTCCAGGTAGGAGAGCCGGACAAGAAATAGCTTTATCAAGCTAGATTTATTTCGTTTGTGAGACGTCCGGCTCAACGTCCAGGTCACTTAACCGGACAGTCTGGCTGGACGCGTATATGTATCAAAATCTCCGCGCTGCACTAGTGGTCGTAAATATTTCTGTCCTTCTGAGCACGTCCGGGTCACAGGGCCGGACACGCCACCCAGACACGTTAAAGCTTCGAGAAGTGAAAGTTCAGTCACGTCCGGGTCAGCGTTCGGGTGAGTTTACCAGACAGGTACACGGCGTCCGGACCACAGGGTCGGACAT
Source organism: Limonium bicolor (assembly GCA_023374045.1). Classification (NCBI taxonomy): domain Eukaryota; kingdom Viridiplantae; phylum Streptophyta; class Magnoliopsida; order Caryophyllales; family Plumbaginaceae; genus Limonium; species Limonium bicolor. The sequence goes on along the minus strand of CM041780.1, from coordinate 178,786,442 downwards.
AAGTCCGGACGTGACCCAGTTTTGCCCTTTTATACCGAATTTCTCCCAGATCACGTTCTAAGTTATAAAACACCAAAATAAGACAGTGTAAGGGATTTTCACCTTAACAAAGATATAAACATCATAAAATCATAAACTTAGGAAAAGACAAGAAAGATAAGGGGTTTAAACACTAAAAGGTATATCAATAATCGGTGCATCAAATTCCCCCACACTTATCTTTTGCTTGTCTCCAAGCAAATCTCTCAAACAAAAGCTCAAGCAAGCCAATAGATAACAACCAAAGAGAGAGGGCACAGAAGAATACTTTGCAAGTCTTTCGATCCGGGGGATTAGATTTTCCAACTCTAAGCAAAAAGAATTTTTAGAACAAACCAAGAAGTGCAAGAAGTCATACAAAGCTTTGAGAGAGAAGAAGAACCATAAGAACTGAGCCTTTAACCATGAGCCAAACAACCATTTCCTTCACATTCCTTTCGAACGACAAGGGGCATGAAGTAAGACCTTATTCCATTTTACCTTTCAATGCCACGCCACTCATGATCCCAAAGGTAGAAGTTATTGAAAACATTCAGCTCAAAAGATGCATAGATACTTTCAATTTAGTTCATTTGTTCATTCACCTCAAATTCTCTTCACCCATGTAGTGGTTTGGGTCAACTATCCCGATTCAGAGACCCTAGGTAGCTAGGTGATAAGGCACCCCAACAGAATTAATAACACGAGTAAAAAGAGGCCTGTTTTTAGGATAAAAAAAATGCCTTCTGAAAGGATCGCGGCACTGAGTTCACTTGATTTGTTCTTTTCAATCTTTCATTCCAAAGGCTCAAAGTTAAAACCAGGTTTAGCTGGCAAAAATTCTCAATCATATTAGCATTAGTAGACAATGACTTCAATTATAGCAATAAAACCACAATAATTAGAAAAAATTTCACACCCCCAAACCTGTCAACTTGCTTAGCTTCTTCTGTGTCTCTCTTTTAGTTATCTCCATTAACAAGACTCAAACAAGTGCAAGAAAGACAAACTCAAGAACAAGTTATAATGGAGTCAATCGTCCCCACACTTAAGGCAAAGCAATGCCCTCCATCTGAACCATGCTTTTAGCTTTGAGCCTTGGAATGAACTGGATTGAAATGGTTGGAAAAGGCAAGGTACTCTGCTGATCCTAGGCATGCTAGGTCTAATTCTGATCCAAAATCAGCCCTTGTCCACACGGTTTTATTAAGTCCTTTTGGGGTACTTTATCACCTAGCTACCTAAGGTCCTTGTGATCTTGGATAGTTGACAGGACCCAAACCGCTACATTTGGTTGAGCGAAAGTCTATGGTGAAAGAAATTGAAAGCGCTTTAATTTAAAATATTTATGCAAAATGCTATGCTGAATACAGATTAATTCTCTTATGGATCAAGAGTATGTGGCATTGAAATATGTAGATGGAATATGATCTTTAACTTACCTCATGCTCTTTGTCGTTTCTATGGTTTGTGAAGGAAAAAAGGTGGATTGGCTCAAGGTTAAAGGCAAGGCTCTTATGGTTTTGTTTCTCATTTGTTAACTCCAAATTACTTCATGTTTATGGAAAGAATGAATTGTTTTGAATCATTTGAATTGCCCCCTTGATTGGTAAAGCTTGCAATACCTTTCTTCTGTGTTCTTCCTTTTCTGTTGAGTTCCATTAGCTTGGCTTTACTTGTGCTTGAGAGTTTTGCTTGGGGACAAGCAAAAGACTAAGTACGGGGTGATTTGATAAGTGTTAAGTTGATATGGTTTATAGGTGCTAAATTCTTATTTTATGCAACCTTTTTATGCACTTTCTCACACTTATCGTATACTTTTCATGACTCTTACTTTGGGCAAAAGCTGATGCAAATTTATATATTTAAAGCAAGAAATGATGGTGAAAATGCATATTTCTCCTCAAGAGCTTTCTAACGCCGCAAACAGGGAGCAAATCGGAGCTCAAACGAAGAATCCGGACCCTGTCGAAGTTTGCGGAAAAAAGGGCACAAATATACAGGTGTCCGATTGACTTGTCCGGCCCATTGACCCGGACATGTTGTAACGTGTCCGGCTAACTGCCCCGGACAGGCCAGAAGTGTGTTTTTTCGAATTTTTCACATGTCCGGCTCTCCTGTCCGACCTTGTGACCCGGACGTGCTCAGAAGGACAGAAATATTTACGACCACGAGTGCAGCGTGGAGATTTCGATACATATACGCGTCCAGCCAGGCTGTCCGGCTAAGTGACCCAGATGTAGAGCCGGACGTCTCACATACGGTAGAAAACTCGCCTGACACTCTATCTCACGTCCGGCTAAGTGAGCCAGACAGGTGAGTCGGACGTGTGCATTTTATGTCCAAAAATTTCTTGTTAAAGGAGCGTGCGCGAGACAGAAAATACATTTAGAATTCACAATTCAGACACACCCACTCACGAACATTTCGCCCGTGCCTCTCTCACTGTTCTTGCCCTGCCGCCATCACCTCAATTCCGGAGAAGAAGATTTATGCTCCAGATTCGCTCTTCATCAACCTTCCTCCTAGCAGATCGTAGAACTGGATAGAGCAGATTCAGGAGTCATCCATTCTTACCAGATGAATTCTCTACTATCTCTTTCAATCTATTTTACGAATATGCTAGGCTAAAAGGATTTGACTCTGGGGAAGGCTGTAGTATTTTGGATCTGATTTAGTTTTATATTTCTGCAGTTTGTATACGAGATTTCTTAGATTGTTTCAGATTAATGTTAATTTTTGCCCTTCTCCTTTAATCTCATGAATTATCTGAGTTGCCTTGCGAATCTTATTACGAACTGATCGGTGAGTAATATGAAGGTCATATTAATCAGAAAACCTGTGAAGAATCGAATTGGATAGATTAGGTTTTCCCTCAGGAGCTAAATTAATTCTTTGTGCTTAATCCACCTATACTTGTTCTGCTTGTTTCTGGATTAGAACTCGTGTGTTCTGTTAGGTGAGCTTTTCTGAAACTAGGATTTAGTGCAGAAAAGAAAATTAAAGAATTCATCAATCCACTCTCGTGACAAACTGTAGGAATTGCTAGATCTATCCAAGAGAAACAGCCTGACCCGGAGTCCCATCTCACCCTTACTTTTCACCCAATTTACTTACTTGTTATTTCGCATATTTTTAGTACACCAAAAAAATAACAACCCTCTTAATTTGTTATTTTCTAGGATTAGATTTAATAACTAAGTCCCCGTGGATTCGACCCCGGTAGCTTTTAGTTCACTATACTCTTTGACCGGGATTTATTTTTGCAACCCGTGGGCATTTTTAGACTTATAGATTTTCTAGGATAATTTTCTTAGTTATTTCTATTTGTCTTCAATTTCCCGTTTGCACTCTCCAACGGAGGGCGATAAGCTTGAAAACCAGCCTTTCCTCTCTCCATATGAGCAAGTGTTGTATTCACCTCTGGATTGGCAGTCTTTTCCTCCAAAGAAACAACAAGAACTTGCTCCAATGGCTCAGAATCAGTAAGCGAAAAAGAAGTAAAGGAAAACATGTCATCATTATCTAACAAATCACAATCTTCTCCATCATCATTCACCAGACTTACCGACATCACAAAATGAGCAGAATTAGAAGTTGACCTCATCATCTTTTTCATGTCGAACTCAATCTTTTCCTCCTCATACCACAAAGTAATCTTACCATCATGAACATCAATAACAGCTTTAGCAGTACTCAGAAAAGGTCGACCCAAAATAAGAGGAACTTCTACATCATCATCCATATCCAAAACAACAAAATCAGCAGGAAGGTGGCATAAGGCATGATATTGATGCTGGAACCCAAGTCACATAAGCCACTGCCGCAGTCAACATCTCCAATGAAACAAGGGACAATGGGATTGCCTGGATCCTTTTGCTTTAGAGGAAGTGCTTGAAGAAGGGCAGCAGAGCACTCCTCTGTCAGGTGGACTGTTTCTTTGTTCTCTTTCTTCTTTTTCTTTGTCAGAAGATCCTTCAAGAATTTGGCATAATTAGGCACTCCTGTAAAGCATCAATAAAAGGAATGTCAAGTGTTATCTTCTTAAAAATGCTCAAAAATTTAGCAAATTGTTCATCCAAATGTTTCTTCTTCATCATATTAGGACATGGGAGTTCAACATGCTTAGGAGAGGAAGAAGAGACATCAATAGTAATACGAGAAGGAGATGTAGTAGGAAGAATAGGAGCCTGGATCTCCTCAGAATTTACCACATGAGGGACTGAAGACCCTGATGTACATCAACAGAAAAAGGGTTGATCTCTTCACCAGTTTGGTCTTCAGCCACTTGTTCTTTTTGCTTATCTTCCAATTGTCTTCCACTTCTCAATGTTACTGCAGCAGATGAGAGCCCATCTTCAAGATCAACCACAGGAGATACCACTTCTTCACAAACAACCAACACCTTAGCTGACTCCTTCGGGTTTGGATGAGGTTGGGAAGGAAATGTGCCAGTTGTCGTTGTTGTTGCTGATTAAGGAGTATCTGGTTCATCTGATTCATCTGCTGCTGCATACTCTGAACTGAGTTCTCCAAACTTATCCAACCAGCCATCAAGGATTGATTGATATTGTTCTGCGTCTCAGTGTGAGTCTTCTGGGTACTCGCCATGGATGCAATCAATTCCTGAAGTTGGTCCATCTTTGCATCAGAGGAAGATTTAGCAGGTTGTGGAGGTGCAACGGGCTGATAGGAACTCTAGCCCTGCTGAAACTGGCCTTGTGGGCGGGCTTGATTATAAGAAGGACGAGAGAACCCAAGTGGTCCCTGCTGATTGCCCTGCAAAAGGTTAGAATTCAAAGCATTATTCGGATTACCGTACCTAAGATTTGGATGTTTATTTTTGTTCCATGGTTGGTAATTCCCCTGCCCCACAAAATGAGCTTCCTCAGCTTATATCATCTCCTCCAATTGTGGGCACATCTCAAAAGCATGAGCGCCCCCACATTGACAACAAAGTGAGTCTGATGACCTGGTAGCTATCCTCTTTACTTGCTGCACTGGTTGTTGAGTAATCATAAAATCATCAAATCTTTTAACCAGAGAGCTTACCAGAGTAGTTTGCTGTGATTGGGTCTCCTCCATGTGTGCCATCTAAGGATCAAGATTCTACACACCCTTTGCCCCAACTGTCATAGACCTGCTACCTTCTGATCCTCACTGGCGCACCTCATCAATATAAGTCTCCATGGCTGCCATGAAGTCGGTGCCAGATCTATTGAGGATGTCACCACCTATAGCAGATCTCACCTCAGCTTTGTGTATGTGGTGGAGCCCGTGGAAGAACGTCATGGCAATGCAGGTCATGTCTTGGCCATGGTGTGGTGTGGGCACTGGCGAAACATCTCCTTAAATCTATCCCATGCCTCACATATCGTCTCAGATCCTGTCTGTTTAAAAGCAAGCAAAGCAGCTACCAAGTCAATAGTTCTAGAAATAGGATAATATTTATCGTAGAATCTGGTAGTCATCTGATCCCATGTTGTGATAATACCAGAAGGAAGACGATAAAACCAATTAACAGCTTGACCAAATAGGGTATTAGGAAAGAGACTCAACCGAACGAACTCTAACAAACCTTCAGAACACCCGATCTGATCTATATGAATGAGGAACCGATTTACATGATCTAGAGCGTCATTGGGATTGGTGCCATCGAAGGTGCCTCCAGGTAGCTCCTGAACAACCTTGGATTGGTTAAAAGGCTTCAGGCCCTTCCACTCCTCTGTAAGTGCAGGTTTGAGCACAGGAAGGGCTACCGGACTTCGTCTTGGCACAGCTTCATGTCGATTGAATTGTCTCATTGCCTGAGCACCATTTGCTGAAGCCGTCATTTCTAGTTGTCTTTGAAACCTTTGTTGGCGTCTATCTCGCTAAAAGGTATGCTCTATCTCTAGGTCCAAAACCTTATCTAAATCGATATAAGTATCTGACCGAGAACGGGTGTGTACCATCAACTACCTGCAAAAAGGTGAGAAAAAGAAATAACACAAACTTAAGTGGATTAGAACTGAAATAAAATAAATGATAGAAAAGTAATATATGAAAAATACCAAAATAAACAAAAATAAAAGTAAGCTAATAGATAAAATAAAATAAACCAAAAGAAAACAAAGTAAAATAAAACAAAAACAAAACAAAAAAAAAATAAACTAACAACCAAGGCTAAGGACTTGATATATTAAAAACTACGAAATTAATCATAGAAAAATAAATAAAATAAACCTACGGGTTGCAAAATAATTCCCGGTCGTTGCAGTAAAGTAATATGAGCAACCGGGGTATCGAACCAGGGGAGTAAGAAAGCAAATCTAATCCTAGCAAAAGCTGTAAATCGGGAGAAATTGTTGATCAATAAAATTAAGAACAAGCAAAGTGACTGATAATAATATAACGAAAGCGGAACTCCGGGTTCAGGTGATCTTTCCTAGTTAAGTCATGCAGTTCTATCACCACTTGATTAGGGAATAGGGTTCGACAAATTCTAACAAGTTTCTAAATGACTAAATCCTAGCCAAATAAAACTCTCCTGCATAGAACGCGATAAATCAAATCCTGAATCTATCACAACAAGTGCAGAAGGATTAAGCGCAAGAATTTAAATCGCACCTGAAGGCTAAACTCATCAATCAGAAAGAGTTTTCCACAAACTAACAGATTATAACGACCTATCTATCAATCACCGATCAGATCTTGACAGATTTCACAAAGCTAAATATAAAGTAGCAAATTTTATTGATAGCGCAAACAAGATTTACAATCTGAAACAAACCCAAGAGTAATCCCATATCAACTGATAATAAAACTACAAAACCTAACTATTTACAATCACCATTCCCTGGAGTTTATTCCCTTAGCCAAGCATACCAACAAAAGAAACAACAAGAGAAGAAAGTAAAGAAGTCATCTCTATGTTAATCTGAAGATCTGCAAGGAGTCAGGTTGAACAGACTGAAGAAATCGGAGCAAAAATTCTCCTTGGTTGCACGGCTACAGAGGAAAGGAAATAGGTCGCGGCTCTCTTCTAAATTCTGAATGTCCCTCTGTCTCACGCACGCCCCTTTAAAATGGAAATTTTGGGCATAAAATACACACGTCCGGCTCACCTGTCCAGGTAGAGGTAGGAGAGCCGAACAAGAGATAACTTTGTTAGGTGAGATTTATCTCGTTTATGAGACGTCCGACTCAATGTCTGGGTGACTTAGCCTGACAGTCTGGCTGGACATGTATATGTATCAAAATCTCCGCGCTACACTCGTGGCCGTAAATATTTCTGTCCTTCTGAGCACGTCCGGGTCACAGGGCCGGACACGCCATCCGGACACGTTAAAGCTTCAAGAAGTGAAAGTTCAGTCACGTCCGGGTCAGTGTCCGGGTGAGTTTTCCGGACAGGTACACGGCGTCCGAACCACAGGGTCGGTCGTAAGTCCGGACGTGACCCAGTTTTGCCCTTTATACCGAATTTCTCCCAGATCACATCCTAAGTTATAATAACACCAAAACAAGCCAGTGTAAGGTATTTTCACCTTAACAAAGATATAAACATAATAAAATCATCAACTTAGGAAAAAGACAAGAAAGATAAGGGGTTTAAACACTAAATGATATATCAATAATCGGTGCATCAGTATGTATAGTGTCTGGTGCAGCCTGGGGGTTCGGAATGTGGATACTATTGATAAGTGGTGAAATAATGTTATTTGAAGGTCTTTATTCACCTTCATTTTACTTGGTGCATAACCTATTTCACCACTTTATAGAGTGTTTTTGTGATTAATAGTGAACTTATATAGTTTGATCTATTGATAGGTAAAAGCTCATTTTGAGCATACTTTTGGGTTCTTTTAGAGCTAGTGGAGTGCATCAATAGATCCCCCATCTTTCAAGCTTTCCAATGCCACAAGAAGATTCTAGGCCCCGCACAAGTTGGAGAAAATCATTTCTGGTCTCGACTGACCCTAGGGTGGATCGGTCGGATGGAAATTTTAGCCTAGTTTTGTGTTTTAAAAAGCTGGATTTGGGGCATTCCTTGTCATCACTTATTCCACACGACTCCAGCCAGAATGAGAGGAGAGAGAGAGAGAGTGACCAAGAAGGAGAAAAGAAGAGGAGAAAAGAAAGAAGAGGAGGAAAGAAAGTGAAGATTCTACCTCCGTTGAAGCTTTAGAGCTCCTCTAATGGCTAATCCTTCGTTTCCCTTCTCTTTTCCTTTTCAATGGTTGAGTAGTCCCATTATGTATCCTAGGATGGGGTTTGACCCTAATATTGCACATTGAATGCTTGTGACCTAACTCATTGAATGCTCTTGTTTTATTCCCTTCTATACCAATTAATGCTTTAAATTGATCTCTTATTGCATTTATGGTGGTTCCATTCAACATTTGAGTTTGAGTTTGGAATTTGACTAAAAGGTGGATAAACCCTAACTTTTGCTCTCTTGATTTTGGGGGTAAAATCTTAGGGCTATTATTTAAGAGTTTTTGCTTAATGCTACTTAGTGATTTAAACCTTCTTTAATCAAGGGGTTTGGCTAATTAGGTAAGAATTGGGTTTTCCATGATTTGGGGATTCATGAATTGAGCTCTAATAGACAATGAGATAATGAGTTATGGTTATGAGATTCTTTGGGTGATTTAGGTGATTCCCCACTACCCTAGGGTACTTTTCCACCCATTCCATCAAACAATCAATTTACTGTTTTATTGTTTTTCCGTTTACAAACAACTAAGCTTGCCTCCGGCTAAACCCCCGTTTACAGTTTTTATTTGCATTTTACTAAAGTACCAAAGCTTGGGATTTAGAAACCAATTTCCTTGTGGATACGACACTTTTTATATTGCAACGAATTAGGTGCACTTGGCCGTTTAGCTAGGTTTAATTACTTATGTTGGTAATTTTCCCAACAACTATTGTAACACCCCAACCCGAAACTCCACAACATGTACGATGATAGCTCCCAAAGATAACTAGAAATGCAGCGGAAAATATATACATAACAACGGGTGGTGCTACAACGCCGCTAGTCACCCATGTGACTAACAAGGCTGACTCCAACATAAATTACAAATGATGCGGTCTGAGCGCTGAATACAAACCTCTTAAAAAACAAATCAATAATGAAAGTACAATGGAGTAAAAATGTGGTATGAAAGATAGTACGTCTTAATCACCGTAACTCCCCTTCTTTCTACCCCACTACACTCGGCCGGGTAATCTCTCATTCTTCAGTACCTGGAATTGTTAGCCTTAATGGCTCACAAAATAATTTGCTGGTATGAAAAACGTGCAGCCCACAAGCTACTGGGCCACACCAACTATTTTGTCGAATACATACAAGTCATTTTTTGTAAAGCTGTAAATAAGCATCATAACATAATCATAACAAGCATCCATACAAGGATAACAATATCACACAGAACAAGACCTCAGAAGGTCAAGTTAGATGATCGGAGTAGCTTGATAGTAGTCAGATCCTCACAATGGGACTAACATGTATATAAGTGAACCTCACAGCAGTGGAGGTATAGTGACCTCGTTAAACTCCTTCATGGAGTAAGTTGGTCGGGTATGATAAACCCTTAGACGAGATGGGACTCTCGTGCAAGTTGGTGGGTAATAAGTCCCTCAGATGATAACGTAGTTAACTCCTGTACTGATAATGGTGGGAATCGAACCCTCGAGAGAAGTGAAGTCTTCCTCTTAACTTGAACTGTTCCGGTACGCAGCCGGTGAGTGACATAGTGCACCCAAAACTCCCGTCGCGACGTAAATTGAATAGGAGACGACCTGTGACAGGTACAACTCCTGTAGCATGCATGGCCAGATCCAACTGGGCTCCTCGTTCTCGTAGTATAGAATGGTTAAATGTCACTCAAGGACGTTAAACAAGAACACAATGTGTATTGTCAATTATCACGTTTAGGATAACGACGTCTGTTATAAAGTGAAGTTAGTGAGAAACTTGAGTACAAGTTCTCGGTATAGTAAAACGCAGGTATTTAATCCACTGGTAATGTAGTGTTGTATGCGTGGAACATACACGTTCAGTTAGTAGCATCACGCACATAAAGTAACACAACAGTGCACAAGAGTAATACAACATTTTACAACAATTATCTTGGTCGTTATTTCAAACAACAGATAGCACACAAGCCGGTGTAATCCGGTAGAAAGGAGACTGCAAGAATTCCATACCTTAGCCTATCGACGTTTGTCCACTCCTGGACGACGTCTCGACTATTCTGGTCACCTACTCCGCTCCTATAGTTCATTAGGACGGCGTGGTTAAATAACTTATTTTCGTATTTTTACTATTCACGTATTTTACTATTCACCGTATTTTACATTCACATATACATTTACTATTCATATATGTATTACTATTCACGTATACGTATTTACTATTCACGTATACGTCTATTTGATGTTCATATATACGTAGTTACTATGCATTTATACGTATTTACTATTCAGTATACGTATTTATTTCTTTATTTCTTTCGTTTATTTTAAAATCCTTTAATGTATATATCTATATATTCATGTACCATTTATGTTACATGTTTTACAATTGTCTAATTGATATAACAACTTCATAATTTTCCCAATTTATTTATATGTCACACATGGACATAATATTCTTATAATTCTTTGTTATTCTCCACTCAACCATAATTAATATTTATTGGTTACAATTAAATTCCTTATAACTATATAACCATAGTTTTAATTCCATAATCACTTATTTTCATCTCCTTTTGATTTATTTGAAAATCTTAACTGTGTAAGTTTTATGCACATGTATTATTTATGATACATTTTTATATTTGTCTAAATGACATAATAACTTAATAAATTCTCAAATTACACTTACGTGTTACACATGGGCATATTTCTCCCATATCCTTTATTAATTACAAACTAACTCCAAATAATATTATTTCTTTTACAAGTGAATTACTTGTACTTGTATATCATATAGTTTTATTTCATAAATCCTTAAATCATAATTTCCTTTTCTATATTTCCTAAATATTCATATAGGACCTACTAATATTTTTAATCCCATAAATACAACATACTTTTCGGTCATTATATTATAACCACATTTATTTCTTAAACTTTACATTATACTCCCAAAATACATTATAATACATAGTTTTATTTCCTTAATTAATTAATTCACTAAATCACCACTTTAATTTCAGTAATCATTACTCGAACACAATAATTTTTATAAATTACCAATTCAACCCTTAACCTTTCGGTTTTGACAAATGACTTTCTATAATTACCTTTTAACCTCAAAAATCTTATAACCTTTACATACTAACTTATAACCTATAGTTTTAATATTAATTTCCTTTAATTACCAAAATGTATATATATATATAGTTTCTTAATTACAAATCTAACCCCAAGTATTTCGGCTTTAGACATATACTTTCCATAATTTACATTTTCACCCCAAAACCTTATAATAGTTACTTAATAACTTATAAACTATAGTTTAAATATTTAATTCCTCTAAATTTCGGAAGTGTACTTTATATTCCTCCTAATTATGGATTCGCCCCATACTAAACTCCATCCTTTCATAATAATTTTTATAAATTCCAAAATAGCCCCAAACTTTATAAATTGTTAATTTAACTCTTGTTTAAATTAACTAAAATTCATAAACTTAATTCCTACCTTTATATTATATGATAATTATTCCAAAGAGGCCTATAACTCTCGGCTTTTACTATATATACACCAATCTTTTCAAAATTTACAATGTTACCCCTAAAGTTAATTTAACTTAACTTTTTATTCTTTTATCCTTTTAATATCTAATCTTTTGCTACAAATTTCATTTTAGCTTCTCTAAACATTTTACAAACTGCCATTGACCAAGTTTGACCACGTTTGACCAAGTTTGACCAGGGAAATTACCATTCTACCCTTGTGGTCTTTTCTTTTATCCTAACTCATTTATTAACCAATTTAACTCTAATTAATTTCTAATTTTCGTAACTAATTTTCCTACAGATGTTTGAACATCAAAAATCTTTTAAACATCCTAAATCACCAGATTTAATTATCTAATGTTGTAGATATATATATATACTATCTTTTATTAACTTTAAATATACCAAAAACCTTATAAATTCCTTATAACTCTTATAAACTCTTTATAAATTGTAAACTTAATTTCTACAATTATTTTCTCATCACTTAAACTCTCAAAAATACATATTAACTCATATATATTTTCGGCAATTATAATATGTGACCAAAACTTCACAAATTTTACATATTACACTTAATTATACTAATTCCTTTAATTTAACTTAGTTATATAATTTTCCTAACTCAAATAAGCCCTCTTAATTTTCGGCCACCCCTTAAATAATAGTATATGAACTTTTCTTATATATTATGATAGCTTATATTAAAGCTTATAACATAAGGATTGTAAATCTAATTTTAGATTTACAAAATATTAACATTTTAGGTGCTAAAATTAAATCTAACACCTACTAAATTCGGTAATAATAAACAAAGTATATGATAGTTTAGATCATATATAGATCAACATTTAGAACCATGAAATAGGTAGTTTTAGAGTTTACCTTGTATATTAACCTTTTAGCTTAATATTTAAGCTTGAATTCCTTAGAAATTTGGCCAGCAATTTGCTAAGGGATTGTCCCCAAAATTATACAATAAGATGAAGAATATGATGGGTTAGTATCCCATGCCAATCGGCTGTAACAAAAACCAAAGAATAAGAAGTTTTCAAGAAGGTAATGTTTTACCTCGAGAATCAAAGGCACTTCTTAGTGGTTTTTCCTGAGAATCTTGGGGCTCATGAGCTATGGTTGTAAATATCTTGAAGAGAGGATTCCAACGAGCTATCAAGCTTGTGATTTGGAGCTAGGACGAGAAAGTTATGATTCCTACAAGGAAGGGTGTTCTTTAAGGTTCAAAACTAAGAACTTTGGCTTTGTTTTGTGTTCTTCCTTCAAAGAGAGGATGAGATACGAATTTGGGAGCTCTCATTTGACAGGTAAGAGTCTCAATAATGATCCACTAAGGGGACAAGATGATAAGGCAATTGAAGAAAGTCTTGGTAGTTGAAATAGTGAATTTAAAAGCAAATTTGGACATGGTGACTCATGCTTGAGGTCGGCCAGCATATGCCTCTTTTGACCTGAATTTTTTTGTTTCTCTAATGTTTTTATGTAATATTTGATACATTAAACTCGTGCCTAATGACTTATACCATGTGATAGGTATGTTACAAGGCCAAAAATGCCTTAAAACACATTTTATGTGCTTCCGGGTTCACATTGATTTTGCAATTTGTTTTGGCTAGTTTAAATGTGTTCTTAGTACATTTACAACCTTTAGAAACTTTGTTCATGAAATAGCATGTTGCTAATTCCAATTTAAACCAAGTCGTTTAGTGGTTTCTCCTTGACTCTCGTCAGTTTAGTACCGGTTTTTGTGTGGACTTGTATACTTAATTTGTGTGTATACGCTATGGCTCCTGTGACCATTTTATTGTTGTTCCCTTATTCCTTATTGGTATTTAGGCTCATTAGCCTTTTAATTCCATGTATAAATGCTTAAGGCACATTTTCCTTTAAAGCACATTTTTCTTTAAAGCACATTTTTGTGCTCTAAGGTACATTTTCGGTTTAAACGCTAATTACACTTAATGTGTATTAATAATCTTAGAGGTATTTCACATTTGAAATCTCTTGGGAACTTATTGGTAGTTCCCTAATTTATTTATACTCTTTAAAGTTCCTTTTGCTCTAATTGTTCCTAAAGCATGTTTTGGTGTAAATTGTTGTTTAACACTTCTTCTAATGTTTCTAAGGCACGTTATAGCCTTAGTATATCCTAATTAGATAGTTCATCGTATACTAAGGTTTGGGGTATTTCAATATAGGAGTTCGTGCCGCCTCGGCACCTCTCCGGGCTTTTCATGCTTTAAGGGGCGTGCGTGAGCACTCCCGAGCGTTTTACATTTTTGACTAAATATAGCCTAGGGACTATGTTTGTATAATCATATAATGAGGGTATGACCATTTGGTTTGAGTTTTAGAAGGTCATACAAGGTCTTGATTAATCACATGTTTCTAAGGCGTTTTAGCGTTTATGGTGAAACGACTGTTTTTACGTAACGTTTTCATGCAAGGGTTTGCATGCGTACGTGAAATGATTTATATTTGGATTATTTCCCATTAAATAATGGTTTTATAATGTTAATTAGATTTGGGGTATTTCAACTATGTCATGAGAATTATGCATGACATAGTAGCAGCGTCATCCCTTTTACCAGATCACTCGTTAGACAAGGTATATAACATCCTTTGAAAGTTTTAGTTAAGCTCTTTACATGTTGTTAGACTTGTAGGTTTTAAATTAATTTTCATTTTTTTCAAGGCTTACGAAGAATTACTCCAAGGTGGTCAATATGAAGATACTCAAATAGTTGAGATGCTTGAGGAATGGTCGGAGTTCGTCTGCACAAGTTTAGTGACTTGTTGATGATGACAATTAGTGTACTTTTTTATTATGGAATTGTAATTCTATACATTTGTGGATGGTGTATTGGTAGATTTGAAGTGTGATTTGGTTATTTCTTTGTAATGAAAGTGTTTGCATTGGTTTGTTTACTTTCAAATTGTGGCGCGCCATTGATATTGGGAGCTTTTAGAACTTTATGAATGTGTGCTGGAGCGCCCTATTGTGGAGGCAGCTATATTACAGGTCTTATTGAATCATTTAGTGTGTTAGGGTGAATACATAAGCTATAATAGAAAAAAGGGGATATTTCGGAGGTTCTAAGCTAAGAACCGCCGAAATAGATACGAATGTAGGGCCTATTTCGGCGGTTTTTAGCTTACAACCGCCGAGATAGACCTTGGGGCGGTCCGTCACAGAAAATGTTCTGGTATTGACTGCCCCAAGGACCGCCCAAGGTACTACCTCGGCGGTTGTAAGCTAAAAACCGCTGAGATAGATGTGGTTAGTTGTTGATTTTGGCAAGCCTCTATTTCAGTGGTTTGTTGTTACAACCGTCGAAATAGGTCCTTATACCTATTTCAGCGGTCCTCATTTCGGCGGTTCACAACCGCCAAAATAGACCCTTTAGAACCGTCGAAATAGGTCCTTTTTCGACTAGTGCTAGTTGATTGTTTTGACCCCATATCCTAAAGCTCTTTATCTCTTATGAGGCGTTATGATGCTGGTTATAATTGTGCACCAGGGGTCACTAGGATTCTTCTTGATATGAGTCATAGTGACTTGATCAAACTCTTTTATATTCTACTTCGATAGGCTTAAACACAATTGATTAAAATAGACATATATGACCACTCATATACAATGAAGAAATTTCACATCTAATTGTATCGGAATATGAGAACTTCACATGTGAAGCACTTCACTTACGTGTCAAGTATCAATTCAACAAACACATAACAAAGCTACTTTAGAAAACTCTCAAACTCTTAAACTATCTCATTATAACTCAATTAACTTCTTTTTTTCCCACTCTTAGCCCCTAAAATCTAATAAGGTTTTATTCGATGAGTGTCAAAATGAGCATGTTTTGGGGGTGTGTTTCATATGTTTTATCAACACTTTTCATACTCATTTACCCACTTTAGTTAGTCTTCCTCTAGTTTTGTGTGTTTAGAGGTGTTCTTACACATTTATTGTTTAAACTTGAATAAAACCTAAGTAGGAGCAATGTAGATGAAGAGCGTGACGTGTGGGCGCAAAAGGATCTCAAATCCGAGTAAAATGAAGAAGATAAAGTGAAAACAAGGCCGACCTCCCTATGGGTCGGTCAAACCATTCTAGAGCTGAACGACCCATCTGACCACCCCATTTGGGTCGTTCGAACTTGTCTTCACACCTACTAGAACCGATCGACCCATGGGACCACCCCAGCTGGGTTGGTCAGGCTGAAATTTTGCCTGAAATCACGTTTTTAAAAAGGGAAAATAAAAGGAAAGAGAAGGGAGTCGAATAGCAGCAGAGCAACGACGGAAAGGAAGAGAAAAGAAGGGAAAGGAAGAACAAAGAAGTAGAAGAATAAATTGAGGAGAAATCTCACCTCCATTGAAGCTCTTTTTCAACCTCCCATGGCTAATTCTTCTCTCTTCTCTCATTTTATGCGCTAATGGTTGTGTAGTCTCCTTGTACCTTTGGGACGGGGATCTTTGCCCCGAAATCCCTAAAACTCTATTGTTGAATCTTGAACTTGTTTTAATACTTTCTTTTAGTTCTTGTGCTTAATGGAAGATGATTATTGAGTATTTATGCTCTTAAACTTGTTGCTCATGATTTAGGGATTTGTTAAGGGTTTACTAAATTTGTTTATGTGTTGAAGTTGATTGGCTTGATGTTGCTAATTAGTTTAGCATTAATGTGGTTTTCTATGGACGGGTTTGCGAAAGTAGGAACCTATACTGTGGAGACTAAATTAATGTACTTGAACCTTGAAGATTTTGAGTTATACTACATTGAAACTTAGGGGAACTTGTGTTTAATGCTATCAATTGACTCAAGTACTTGGATGATCCGTCGGGTTCTGACTTAATTGGTTATGATTAGTAGACCATGATTTGGCTATTAATTAAGTGTTCCTGTTGTTTAGCTTTGAGTTCATGAATCAAAAATTGGTGGAAAAGGGTGAAGGAGGCAAAGATCCATCCCGGGGTACAATTATCCTAGATTAATTAGTTTAGTTTGATTGTTTTCCTTCATTCCAATTATCAAACAAAAAACCTAAAACCCCCAATTTCGCATTTACGCACTTTTGTATAGATTTATGCACATTTGCTAAAATTATAATTAGTTAGATAGTTACGAAGTCCCTGTGGATATGACCTTGTTGGATTACAATGACTGGTTCACTGCCCATAAGTTAGAAGATACTTTTATAGTATTTTGTACTAAATTATTATTATATATATGTAAAACATACATTAGTTGAGTATCTTAAATATAGGAATAGACCTGGCAAAAGTAACCCGAACCCGAAAACCGAACCGAACCAATCTGACCCAAATCCGAATCTCAACCGAAAACTAGAACTTGAAAAATGACCCGAAATCCGAAACAAACCGACCGGGACCAAACCGAATAGTAATATTGTAAAACCGAGAATAAACCACAATCCACAACCATCCGAACCGAAGTCATCCGAACCAAAATCAACCGAACCGAAGTCACCCATAACCCGACGATGACCCGAAATCTGAAGTGACCCGAACCGAAATCAACCGAAAACCAATCGAACCGAACCCGAACCAAATCCAGTGTGACCCGAATAAATATATCCATTGTGACCCGAAAGAATATATTGCATTAATTATGGGAGACAATGAAAATAAAATAGTTAATACTTAATAAGTGACGTACGTATAAAAAAGTATTAACAAACTTATATACAAGACAATTATTTTAAATATACCACAAATATTGCATTATAAAATTTTAAAGTAATTAATTATCATGTATCTTCATTAATCACACAACTAATGATAATTGATGATAATGCGTTACTCATCAATGATAGATTCATAAGAACCTAAAATATTTTTATATTTAGACTCCAATTCTTCAGTGATTCGTATCATTTTTGTATTAACTATTCATATATTGAAGGTGTTTTTATTAATTTGAATTTTTCAAGCCTCTATCCAATCTTGTGAAAAATTCTTCCTTATAAGCAAAATGCATAAATATTTAATATACTAAAAGGTTTTTACCTATGTAGCAAAATTCTTACACTTTTGAATAGTTCTCCATCATTAACAGTTTTTTAGTACTGTAAAAAAACTCATCAAAACTTATTAATTAATTTCATTCGCTAACTATTCATATATTGAAAAACCAAGTTACTACACTTTGATACAAATTTAATAACTATCCACAAAAAACTTTATTTGTACTCATCTCAAAATAATGAAACTACTAAATAATCTAAAGCTACATCAATAATTATGTTAAGTTAAGAGTTGGTTACTAAAGTATAACATGATGCAAATTATAATTATTAGTTTAAATAAATCTTTTATATGCATTCATACTTGTTGAGATTGATTGAAGTCAAATTTACATATCATGATTATTGAGTTGTTTGATTCTGTAATGTCAACCGAATTTAACCAAACAATTGACCCGAATTAGATCCATGACCCGAAAAAACCGAATAAACCTGAGGCTAACCCGAACCAAAAATTACCCGACCCAAAGTCACCCTAGCCGAAAGTCAACCAAACCAAAAGTCACCCAAGCCGATCCAAACCGACCAAAATTTCAACAAACCAAACTCAACCCGAACAAACCGAATTCACCCGACCCAATTCAACCCGAACCAAATACTGACCGATTTGAAATCAACCCGGACAAAACCGAACCGAACCCGAACAGATTGACCCGAACTGCCACCTCTATATAGGAACAATCTAAACAAGTTGGTTTATCCATCACTTACTTAGCCGGTAGTTATTAATTTCATGTGTGTTGGATATTTGTGACATATTTGTTGACATGTTTATAGCAGTTTGAGTTGGCCTTTACATGGGTCTCACTTGGATCCCATATGGGTCATGTGCCCTCCTCCAATAATATTCTACCATTAACAGGAAAAAAACCACACATATGTCAAAGCGAACATAGCCAAAATCTTCTTAGAATAAGGATTTTGCTTTCCTTCAGTGCATTATCTAAGCCAGCCATCAACTGGGAATCTGCTTGAAAATTTGGTTAATGTGTTTTGTTCGGGTTGTCACTTGATTATAGCAAGTCCTCAAAAGAACTATATTACCATTGGGAGGTCGCTGATCAAGACAACCTTTGTACCTAACAAAACATACACTAAGACTTCTTTTTCATCTCTTGAACGTACGCCACTTCTAATTCTTTGATCCTTTCTTCATAAGTGTGTGGGACTTTCACTTCAAGCCTTTTACTTGGCCCAAGAGAGTAGAAAGAACATTAATGGTTCCCTATTGACTAGTAGCTCTAACACCCTTACTCGTTTAAGTGTGCAACAATTTAAGGTATATAATTATGACATGATAATCATCAAGTCACTTGTGTTTAAAAAATACATGATTTATTAGTTATGATGTATTATAGCTTAACATTTTACTTGAGGTGCAAACTAATGTTAGCTCATACTAAAATAGATCTTACCTAAATATTAATATAAGATTACCTACCTTTTTCATAGATCATTGTACTTTGTCATTGATTCAGTTTTAGTTGTGGTGAACACTTTTTTATTTTGCAACCTTATTATAGGTTTCTTTGAGTTTTCGTTAAATGTCAATCGCATAACTTATGCTTGGTATTGGGGAAAAATTGTTTAATAGTATAAGCCTTTGATTACCATTGATCATTCATTATAGTTACTGCTTTGATAGTTATGGAGTGTCTTTGAAGGCTTCCGGTTTAGTAAAGTAGGCCATAACCTTTTTGTGGACAAATTCCAGAAAAAGGCCACCATGCATGCCATTCTTGTTAGAGGGCCATGGGTTATCAATAGCGCCTCGCTTGCGTTTTAGAGCTTGGAGGTGGATAAAGATTTTACGGCTTATAACTTCACATGAGTCTTGTTCTGGGTGCAAATATATGTCGCTCCAAGGGCCTGTTGCAACATTGATTTCGCCCAAATAGTGGCAATGAAAGTTGGCCGTTTCACGAGTCATGGAGGACGCAACGTTCTCTAATTTTAGGTATTTGCGACTCAAAGTTTTTTTGAATATCAATGAACCTATTATGCGTACTCTCCCACTCCCTATTGTTGGTAACGATCTGTTTTTTTTTTGAAAGAAAAGGTAAGCTTCATTTAAAGATAAGTAAGAAATACATCCTAGAATACCACTCTATACAAACTGCAACAGCGATCTAGTTTTTACAATAACATAGAATCACATGCTTATGATCTACTGATGAGTGTATAAATGAGCATGCTTTAGCGGTGTATTTCATATGTTTTATCAACACTTATCATGATAATTAGCTAGTTTTCTTCCAGTTGTGTGCTTCATTGGTATTGTTACATATTTATTTCTTAAACACGAGGAAAACCAAGCTAGGAGCAAAGTAGACAAAAAGAGTGACCCGTGGACACAAATGAATCTCAAATCGAAGCTGTAACAAAGAATTTGGGGCCTATACAAGTTGTATCCAAACATGCGTTCGACCTTGCATTTCTGAACACAAGACGAGAACATCAATACTTGAGTTCAAATTATGTATGTTCGCACAAAAGTCTAGAAAGAGCTCCATAATTCAGCAGATTTGCGTTTTAAAACAGAAAAGAAGAGAGGAGTTGGGGGCATACGACAGAGCATGATCCAGAGAAAATAAAAGAGGGAAAGAAGAAAAGAAGAGGAAAAATAAAAATAATTGCTCGTAATGTATGATGGTTATTGAAATATCCCAAACTTAAATATAATGATTAAGATAATTCTAATCCTTATTTAAGAGCCTAATAATGCTTGAGTAATATTGGTAAGGAAAAATAAATCAAAAAAAAAAACGCTTTAAAAGCGAAAGACGCTAAATAAGTGTTAAATAACCATAAGAGGTGCGAGACCTCGGTTGGAGTATTATATGGATTCTTAAGGCTTGATAATGCCTAAATAATATGAGGGAACAAATCCCGAAGGAAACGGACCTTTAAAATGGGTTAAAAGCATAAACGAACCTTAAAGCGCGTGTTTCGAGGAAACCGGGAAAACGTGACTTTAAGCGGGTCAAATAGACTCGTAACAATTTTGGTCAACTAAATAGTCACTAATAAATATTGGTGAAGCTTGGGAACCAATAAAATTAATTAAACGAGAGAATTCCGGAAAACGGGTCTCCGTTAGCGAATACCGGAAAAACGAGAACATACGGGGTACAAACTGCAATAGCAACAAGTTGTTGTGTCCCAATTGTAAATAAAGAAATTAAAAATCTGTGTGTGAGGGGGGTGTGGACCGATTTCCCCTCCCTCTCTCATTTATTTAATAGCTCCTAATACACTAGAAGACAAGAACTATAAACTAGAAAAGAGGAAAAAGAGAGAAATTACAAAAGTAAGAGTGAGTCTCTCTCTTCCATCTCTCACCCTCTCTCACGTAACTCCCTCCTCCTTCCTTCTGAAATTTCTCCTCTCTCTCAGCATGTCAATGGCGATTTCTTGAACCCCCACCAGCTCTCTCCTTCTCTCCTCTCTTTGACCACTCAAACCTTCTCCAAACTCAACAAAAATTACACCATTGTAATCCCCTTGCAAAGGAGAACACATTCCCCCTTTCAAAAATTGAAAACGACCGTTTTCATCTCCATGGGTATTCTCCAATTGAAGCTTGAGTACCACCATTAGAAGCACCTTCACCACCTTGTCATTTTGAGGTAAAAATATTCTTGAAAACCCATCTTTTTCTAGCCCTTATATTCAAAACGAAAATTCAAAGTGAGTCTTGTTTTACTCCTTGCATTCCAGCCGATTTTGGCTACTCATTTGGGCTAGGAATCTTGTTCATTTGCTAGACTAGGACTCCACACATTGGTTGGAAGGTAATACTCTTTTTCTAAACCCTAAAACATCTAAATTCTAGGGTTAGTTTAAGTTAAGGTGCTAAACTAGTATGGGTATGTATGGCTTGCTGTAGCATTGCCATTCTTGAACAAAAACCGAGAACAAGGGAAGAAGGAAGAGGAAAAGAAGATAAGGAAAAGAAAGAAAGAAAAAACTAGCAAGACAAGGTAGTTGCTCTTACCTTGAACTAGTTTTGTATTGTGTAATGTAACAGATTTTGAGTAGTCAAAATGTGTAAGGTATTGAGTAATGAGTAGTAAGTATGTTGTAGTATAATGAGGAATGATATTGTAACAGTTTTGAAGTTCTTAAATGGTGTTTAAAAACTTGGGAAAACATTGGGTAGTGAATGTGTATGTGCAGGAATTTTAATGTGTGTAATGGAGTTGAATTGTGTGTATAGTGTATTGAATAAACAAGTAGGTGAATGAGCAATTTGTGGGCTGAAATGATGTGTGGAGAATGTTAAGAATATAGGGGAGACTATGTCAAATTTCATCTAGAAATTTGAAGACTCAAGTTGTTAAGAAGAGGAAGTATTTGGAGAGTTTAAAAGGAGTGTTTAGTATCTTGTAACAGATTTGAATATGAGTATGTTAAGGGAATGGGACTAGGATGTGAGTAATGTATTTAAGATGCTAAGAGTGGCATAGGATGAGGGAGTATTGGAGTATAAGAGTTAAGGTAAAAATCTGTAGCATAATGTGGAAAACCAAAATCTGTAGCATTAGTGTGAAGAAAAATAATGTAAGTGTTGAATTGAGATGATGAAGATTGGTGTAAGTTGTGTAGGAATTGAGTAGCAAGTTTGGTGGATGAATTAAGGTGATTTAGACCATCTAAATGAGTGGTAAACATGTAGGGAAGTATTGGTAAGGATTGGGGAAACAATGGGTAAAGAAAACACCCAAAAACAGATTTTAAAACTGAAGTACTGGGCCGGACCGGACTTGCAAGTTCGGTCGAGCCCAGAATTACAAAGATGGGAAACCTTCTGGAACGGACCGAACTTGCGACCGGACTTGCAAGTTCGGTCGGACCAGAAAATTCTCCCGTCTGAAACCTTCTGGAATGGACCGAACTTGCGACCGGATTTGCAAGTTCGGTCGGCTAGAAAAATTCCCGTAATGCAAGCTACTGAAATGGACCGACCTTGCGACCGGACTTGCAAGGTCGGTCGGGCTAAAACGTTCAAAGACGAAACTTACTGGAATGGACCGACCTTGGGACCGGACTTGCAAGGTCGGTCGGCCCTGAAATTTTCACACGATGTAGCCTACTGACTTGGACCGAACTTGCGACCGGACTTGCAAGTTCGGTCGAGTCAAAACAAAAAAAAAGTTTTATTATATGATTATAGTTATCATATGTATATATATATGCCTATACAAATATAAGCATATATATGTGGTAATACACCATTAATGAAGTACTAATGGTAAGAAAGTAAGTGAATGAGTAAGGGAATAAGTTAAGAAGTAGTAAAGAAAAGAATGGTTTTATAACCAAGTAAGAAAGTAATAAAGTAGTAAGTATACATTGAAAGTAATGATGAAGGAGTAAGTTAGATCAACAATAGATCATTGATCATACTACTTCATGTATGTATAGGAATCAAATAGTTGAACGTCGAAGGAATCCGGTAACACGAATACGACGGTGAACGGTATGATTTCTTCATGCTCTGTATCCTAACCTGGTTACCCCGATTTGTGTGCTTATGTGATCACCAATAAGATAAATACACGAATCGGACTTTTATTGCACTTAATTGTGTTTGAACTATTTTGTTCTTGATTGTATCTTCTTGAACATTTAGTTTGTATAATTCATGAAATGTATGAATGAGAATGAAGAGTATGTATATGTAGTGTGTACTTGTGTATTGTATGGATGTATGGAAATGAAGTACTGACTTCTACTAATTCCTAACAATCTAACTCCCGACTTGAGTAATGAGTAAATGGAATGAGTAGAAGTCCGATATAGTTTCGGCCACGCGTGAGGATAAGGAAACACAAGAGGTTGGATCCGAATCCTGGCTGTAATCTTCTCCATGGACCAATTCCCTTGAATGGGTAGCATCCTGGATTAGTGGGCCACCCTAAAGCCCGGTGGTGGGATGTAGTAATCCCTGCCCGGAGGTCATACCGACTTAACAAGTAAAGTAAAGTATGTAAGAAGTAAGTATTGTATTTTCATAGTTTCATCTTTACAACAGACCAAGAATAACTAAAAATTCTTATACATGTAACAACAAACAAAACTGGAACTTATTGGGAGTAAAATAGGATTACGATATAAAGATATTTAGAATATCTTAACAAACCTTGTTATCTTTATTTATTTATTTTTCCTTTATCTTTGGGGTTAGTTACAAATTGTTAGGGAATTGTTCTCTTTATATTCATTAGTTGCAAACAGAAGTCTTTACACGTTGAATACAAAACAAAGCTTTCTCTTTTACAAAGTTCACTCTTCTATCAATTCTAACATGGTATCTAGAGCAAGGAAAGAGTAGTTTTTCTGGGCGTTTCTTGTACAAATGGCAGACGACAAAGGGAAGAAGGATGCTGCCACAGCCGCTTCTTCGACAAGCGTCATCGACGTCAACGATCCTATCTTCGTTCATGCTGCTGAGAATCCAGGTTTGATGCTCACTTCTAAGTTTAGTGGAACCGGATTTCTCGGCTGGAAATTTGACATGACAACAGCATTAAAATCAAAAAATAAGTATGGTTTTGTAGTTGGTAAAGTAGAGAAACCAGATGAAAAAGATACCTTGCGTTATTCTGCTTGGCTGAGATCGAATTCTCTGGTGGTTTCGTGGATTAAGAACACACTTTCACCCAACATACTTGAGAGTGTCCGCTACAATGATGATCCGATAGAGGTTTGGGAAACCCTCTGTCTCACGTATGAGCATAGCAATCTTGCTGTGGTTCATTCTCTCAAACGTGACCTGGGGGAGTTAAAACAAGGAGAGTTGTTAGTGGTGGATTATTTCAACAAACTAAAGAAAGTATGGGGGGAACTTCAGCAGGCACGTCCACCTCTGAGGTGCTCTTGTGGTGGATGCACTTGTGGTATTAATAAGGCAATAAAGAAGGCATCAGATGAAGACAGATTAGTGCATTTTTTGATGGGTTTAAACAGGGAATACTTATCTATTCGTGGGCAGATTTTGGCTATGCAACAGTCACCGGAGCTTGAGAAGGCTTTTTCCATTGTTATGCAGGAGGAAGAACAGAGAGGAGGTAAACCGGAAAAGGATGAATCTTCCATGTCTTTTTACAGTCAGAGGAACATACACACAGAGGGTTTGAAAAACCCTAACCCTAACAGTCGTGAGCCAAACAGAGGCAAGGTACAGTGCACATATTGTAAGAAACCCGGGCACAGTGCAGAGAATTGTTATCAGAAACAGCGGTGTAACCATTGCAAGAAGAATGGCCACATCGAACAGGACTGTTTTTTCTTGCACGGACGCGAGAATATACTCGCACGCAGAAAGAAGGCTTATGCCAGTCTAGTTCATACAGAAGAACAGATAGAGAAATCGAACACAGAGCAGGTACAATCGCACAGAGATGATGGGCTTACTCCCAGACAGATACAGCAAATTACAGATTTAATACGCAGTGCAAGCACAACAGCCAAACCAGAAGACCCAAATTTTTGCAATTTCGCAGGTACCGATTCTTACTGCGCTACACTTTGCTTGCTAAATTCACAAAACTTACTTGCCAAACAGTGGATAGTCGATTCGGGAGCCACCGATCACATGACAGGTGATGCGGGGTTGTTTCTGAATTGGAGGCATTTACGAAATGGTAAAACCGTTCTCTTACCTGACGGTCGACCGCAGTTGGTAAGGTTTATCGGTGATATTCAGCTGGGAAAGAGGTTTCGCCTTACCGATGTGTTGTTCATCCCTGAATTTCAGTTCAACTTGGTGTCGGTGCGCAAGCTCACTCTCGAGCTTGATTGTACCCTAATTTTCGGTGTTGATTCTGTCTCTGTCCAGGACCGCTTCACAGGGCGAATTGAGAAGGTTGGGTGCGGCTTTGACGGACTCTACACGCTGGACCCAGAGGATATCGATGCGCGCCTTGGAGATTTGCAGGCTGGAGTTCTGGGCCGGCGCAGTTCCAATCCAGCTGCAATGTTGGGCCAGCCCGTGGCGTGCAAGTCTGTAGCAGAACCAGTGGGGCGGGTCGCAGCATCTGGTCCAGTTACAACGGGCTGTCATAGTTCTTTTTCATTTTCTAGAGCAGTTCAGTTACATTTTGCACTCGGACATGTTCCTTTTCCCAAACTCGTTTCGATGCGTTTAATCAAAGATTCAGAAATACCGGTTGATTATGTTTGTGATATTTGTTACAAAAGTAGAGCTCAGCGATTGCCTTTTGCCAGTTCGTTTATTAAAACCAAACGGGCCTTCGAGATGATACATGTGGATATCTGGGGACCGTTTCGGGAGGATACATATAATGGTTACAAGTATTTCGTCTGTTTTGTTGATGATTTTACTAGGACAACCTGGGTACAACTTATCAAACAGAAGAGTACTGGGTGGCAAGTTCTTGTAAACTTCATCAAGATGGTAGAAAGACAGTTTGAGACAACAGTCAAGGTTGTTCGGACGGATAATGCAAAAGAACTTGGTAGTTCTATTGAAGGTCAACAATTTTTTGCTAAAGAAGGGATTGTACATCAGACTACCTGTGCTTACACGCCGCAGCAGAATGCTGTAGTAGAGCGCAAGCACAAATATTTGCTTGAAACGGCAAGAGCATTATTCTTCCAGTCCAATGTACCTTTTTCTTTTTGGGGCGAGTGTATTCTTCATGCCACTTACTTGATCAACAGGCTTCCTACGAAGGCGTTGCAAGGTAGAACGCCGTTTGAGAGTTTATATGGACAAAAGGTGGAGTATACTGATATTAAACCTTTTGGTTGTCTTTGTTACAAGACGATTTTGCATGGTCATTCAGGCAAGTTTAGTCCGAGAGGTGAATCTTGTGTTTATCTTGGGGAGGATCCCAGAAAGAAAGGACACAAAGTCCTTAATGTTCGCACTCAGGCAGTGGAGATTAGCCGCGATGTTAAGTTTCATCCTTCTGTTTTTCCATATATGCAGAGTTGTCTTCCTGTGCCACAGACAAGCGCACAGCCTTTGTCTGATGATGTTTCTTATGCCGTTTTTGATGATGATATGCAGCCACAACCGTCCGTTACTACTGATTTGCAGGAGCAGGATGCTCCGGTACGACGGTCTGGTCGTGTGAGTAATCCACCGAGTTATCTCGCTGATTATGTTTGTAATACTGCATTTCAGGAGGTGCTCGATGAGAGGGTTTATAAGACGGAGGGTGATCACAGTAACCTGCTCGCTGGTTGTGACAGCCTCACTAACATCACACCTCAAACTTCTATAGCTCTCTTGTCTTGCCAGTCTACGTTGTCTGCTGTTGATATGAGTGAGCCTAGCAGCTATCAAGAGGCTGCACGGCATGATCACTGGAATACAACAATGGATGCTGAGTTGAGGGCTCTCAAGCAGAATGATACCTGGGATGTTGTTACTTTGCCTAAAGGCAAAAAGGTTATTGGTTGCAAATGGGTTTACAAGGTAAAACTTCGATCGGATGGCACTTTGGAGCGGTATAAGGCTCGGTTGGTCGCTAAGGGTTTTACACAACGACATGGGTTGGATTATAATGAGACTTTTTCGCCGGTTGTCAAGCTCACTACCATCCGGGCGCTTATTGTTGTTGCTCTTAGTAAAGGTTGGACTATTCATCAACTTGATGTTAATAACGCATTTCTACACGGTGATCTTGACGAGGAGGTATATATGAGAGTTCCGCCTGGTCTTGATGTTGATGGGCATAACAAAGCTTGTTTACTCAAGAAATCCTTGTACGGTCTCAAGCAAGCTTCTCGTCAATGGTTTGCTAAGTTAGCTACTTTCTTGCGTAGTCTTCATTTTTGTCAGTCGAAGAATGATTATTCTTTATTCTACAAAGACACACACAGAGGGCGCCTTTTCCTGGCTGTTTATGTGGATGATATACTGGCAGTTGGTGCGCATCAGGAGGAAATAGATGCGATCAAGAAGGCGTTAGATTTGAATTTTAAAATCAAAGATTTGGGACCATTGCATTACTTCCTTGGGATTGAGTTTGTTCCTACACCCCAGGGGTACGTGTTGTCCCAACGTAAGTTCTGCTCCGATCTTCTTAAGGAATATGGGTGCGAGTCACAGAAGAATGCACAAGGACCTATGGTAGTTGGTCAACGGTTATTAGCTGACGATGGCCCTTCCATGCATGATCCCACGGTTTATCGACGACTTGTGGGCAAACTCAACTATTTATCCAACACCCGGCCTGACATCAGTTTTACGGTTCAGCATCTTAGCCAGTTTATGCAAAGCCCTTCTGCGTCTCACATGGAGGCTGCTTTGCATGCTCTTCGTTATGTTAAAGGAACTCTGAACTATGGGATTGCTCTTCAAGGTAGTTCTTCCCCACTGGAACTCCTCGCATACTGTGATTCAGATTGGGCAGCTTGCCTTAATACTCGACGGTCGGTTTCTGGGTACTATATTTTCTTGGGCAATAGTCCTATTTCATGGAAGACTAAGAAACAGGGCTCTGTATCTCTTTCTAGTGCTGAGGCAGAATATCGGTCTCTTCGTCGTGTTACTGCAGAGTTAACTTGGTTGACACGCCTCTTGTGTGAATTAGGCGTGGACAATATTACACCAATTCCAGTTAAATGTGACAATCAGTCCGCTATACATATTGCGCGGAACCCGGTGTTTCATGAGAGAACAAAGCACATTGACATTGATTGCCATTTCGTTCGGGAGAAAATCCAGCAGGGTTTAGTTGACGTTGTTTATACTCACACTTCTTCTCAGTTGGCGGATATGATGACTAAGGCGTTACCTGGGACGCGTTACAGAGAACAAATCCAGCGCATGGGTATGCATGAGAGTATTCCTCCAAGCCTTGGTAACCTAGCTTACCTACGGCTTGCGGGGGGGTATTGGGAGTAAAATAGGATTACGATATAAAGATATTTAGAATATCTTAACAAACCTTGTTATCTTTATTTATTTATTTTTCCTTTATCTTTGGGGTTAGTTACAAATTGTTAGGGAATTGTTCTCTTTATATTCATTAGTTGCAAACAGAAGTCTTTACACGTTGAATACAAAACAAAGCTTTCTCTTTTACAAAGTTCACTCTTCTATCAATTCTAACAAAACTGGACTATGCATCTGCTGTAGACTCTTTTCTATTGCTCTGTTTTCTGTTACCTAACCTATATCTAACTTCCCCAACTCCTTTCGTTACTTGGTTATATATTTTGATACAGCTCTAACTCTAAGAAAACCCAAGGTGGTAATACAGAACTGCTGTGAAGTCCTCAAACTGACTCGAGAAAAACTGAAATCATATTCTGTTGTACTCTCTGGTTTTGCTCTCTTTTTTTTTTGTTCTTTCTAATTTTCCAACGTGTCCCTACTTTTAATTAAGGGTATTAGCAGAGTTTAACTTCATTTACCGACCCATCAACATCCTTAAAGCTTATGCGCTTCCTTGTACAGAACCTACACATTCATGCCCACTGAAATAAACAGAATCGGTGCATTCTGTTTGACCATTACTTGCAGTTGGTTATACTGATTTCTAACCTTCCCTTCAGTACTTATGAACTTACTAGGGTGTATTAGATGTGTTTCAGATTCATTAGGAGTTCATTACAGCCCCATCAATTCCCTCTGTGGCAATGTTACTCGGACACTCAAACTTTCAGCAGGATTATAAAACTGAAACGTCACTTTCTGATATGTTTGCTTTTATTCTCTTCTGTTATTTCACCAACTGTCTTTCACACTATCCCAATTTACTTGTTCTGTTCATTAAGGTCTTGATCAGGATTCTAAACTCAAAACAAACCTACAACACCTGGGTTTATGTTACGGATAAAACCTCACACTGAACTGAAATCTGTAAACCGAAACCATAATCTGTTGCACTTCTCTTCTGTTGCTTTTATTAATCTCACCTTTCCACTTCTCCCTCTATGTTTGCTTACATAGTTAAGTGTCTCATTAAGAACCTAAATCCCAGCACACCCTTGGTCATATCACAGACACAACCCCAAAACGGAAACTGGACAGAAACTGATAGAACTGAGACCTAAATAAGAACCTGCTAACTCTCTTTTATTTTCTTTCAGTTCTTGAATCTGATTACTGACTTTCCCCCCCACTTGACCTAAGTGTGTAATAGGTATTATAACTCTTAGACAAACGAAAACCACATGGGCAGAACCTCTGAAACGTAGTTATACAGAAATTGACCCATCTGAGAACTGAACCTTAAAACCTGAGAACTGTAAACTGAAGTAGAGACTGAAACATAAATCCATGGCTTTACTTTCCTCTTAATTCTTTTTTTTTTGTTGCTAACTGTTCCTTCCTAAGTATCTGTACTTAGTTAGTGTGTTAATACTTTTCTAAAGTTCAAGATCAGACCAAGACTACATTAGACAGTGCCCCCAAGTTCCCTCTGCACAAAAACCAGAAATCAAGAAAAACCAGAACTGATGCTTCCCTTTTACTTCTCTCAGTAGACTCTCAATTGTGTCTTTCCATTTTTTTTTCAAGGTACTTACTTATCTAGTTGATGCATTCTACCACAAATTTTAAACTCGAAACCACTCCAACTACACATTCACTCACCCCCTGTACAGAACAGAAAACCTGGGGTTAATTTAAAATTGCTAAAACTGAAGTTTGATTCTGTTCTGTTTGTCTTTCTATTTAGTTTCTTATCTCGGTTTTCATTTCCCCAGTTTATTTAGCCTCTTAGTTAAGTGGCCTGGTGTGGTATTAAATCCCTATACAGAACCTAGACCAACAAGTTACGTTTCTGAAAGAAGGATCTGCTACACAGACCTAGAACTGAAAACTGAGAAACTGATAAACTGATAAACTGATACCTTCTCCTCTATTTCGCATCTGTTCTTTGAATCCCCTTTCTGTCTGTTATTGATCTCTTCTGTTTCCTTTAATTTGTTTTCCTGGTTCACTCACTTAGTTACGGGTTCCATTAACATTTTAAACCCATACAACCCTTAAATCCCTTCTGTAACAGAACCCAAAACAGTCATTCAGAATCAGAATCTGGAAACTACTACATCTTTCCTGTCATTGTTTCCTTTCTGTTCTTTTAACCCAAAGTATTTTCTTACTTCATCAAGTGGTTTGGCTACGTTTTTAAACCCAAGGCATTGCTGTTGCACCCACCGAAGCACACTTATACAGAAACTCATTTGGTTATTAGTTTGACAGGGACTCTTTTTTTTTTTTTACATCAGGTTGTTCAGGTTCCTTCTCCCTTTTCTTTCCAGTTTCTTTAGCCTGGTTTATAGATTCCTTTAGGTTGTCTAACTACGTGTTTAAGTATTCCCAACCCAAGCTGGAACTCTAACCACTCAAACAGTAATAACTCAGCCTCGGGACAGTTGTTATACAGGAATAAAAACAGTTACAGATTCGCATGTTTTGGTTTCTGGTTAGAGAATTTGCAACTACATGGCTCACCTCCTTAGCCTAGTTGTTTAGTTATAGTTAAAACTCAGAACTACCTAGAACACCCTGTTAGTTCTACAGAACCATTTTATACCGAGACTGAAACCAAGTGCAAAAACTGAAACAGAAAACTAACTCAAAACTGGTAAAACTGAGATAAGACCTGGTTCTACTTTGTCTTTCTATTTGGTCCCTTGTTCTGGTTTCTATTTCCTCCACTCTATTTCGCTCCTTAGTTAAGAGTCTTTGCATAGTTTTTTTTTTTAAAAAAAAAACATCAACACAGGCCTAAAACAATACAACTTAGCTACTAGAACTGCAGTAGAGCAGAAAATGAAATCGGTGTGTCTGGTTCCTAATCTCTGAAGTTGTCTTCTGTTTTCTTTTTTTTTTATTCTTCAACATTCTCACATTTAGAGACTTTGTCAGGTGTGTTTATAATGTAGTGGATGCATGATTGACTCAGTATCCTTCCCCAACAGTGATAATACCGAGGACCATGTTACAGGGTTGGAATAATCACAATCGCATTCGACATATGGTTTATCTGTGTTTTTCTTTTCTGATCAGGCAGCAGTTTAAGAGTAGCTCACCAGTTTAACACCCTAGCTGTCTCTCCTTGTTGATCCTGGCTCAATGTGAGGCTTCCAACACTTGGGTTATTCCACGGTTACTGAGACCAACACGTTAGGTTTGGTAAGACAGAGCTAAGGAAAAGGACTGAGGTAAGCAGAGACAGATTTGGGAAAGTTTTACCTTGTTGGTTTCTTTTCCTATAGATCTGTTTCAGAGGTTTCTCTAGGACTTGCGCAGCTGGGGATCAGTAGCACTTTGAATCACTGCTCATGTGGTAGAAAGGAAGGAGAGGAATCAGGAACAACAGAAGGACAGAAATTAAAAACAGGAACACAGAAGAAAAGGAACAACTTCGTTCGCTGGGCTTACCTACATGCAGAAGTGAGACAACAGAGACTCTAGGCTTGGAGTTGCTGTGAGCAAGCAAGTCAGAGGAAAGGAAGGTGACTGAGGTGGGGGTATTAATCGGAGCATGGCATCAAGAGGAAAGGATTGCATGCAGGGAGTAACTCTCTGCTAGTGGGTGAGACTAAAAAAAAATATTCGTGGAAGTTTGTAAAAGTATATAGTCTCGGGTGCGTGGAGATTCCAGTTACAAGAGAGTATGGCTCTTGAAGAAAGGAAGAATTTCTGTCGCACAAGAGTGGGAGTAAGGAGGTACGGTGGGACACTGCATGGAATTCTGTCTGTCGGTTCACTCGGTTTTGCTGTATCGAAGAAGGAGAAATCAATACAGTTCCAGAGATGCGATGATACGCTTTGTTTTTTTTGTCTGTGTAGTTAGTTTAGTTGTTTTACTACTAGTTCTAGTTTGTTAGGTTAGTTACCGAAATTGAGCATAGCTCAGCCGGTTAAAGCACTCGGGAAGGTACGGGATGTCTTGGGTTTGAAACTCAGCGGGAGCGTCCTTGCCCCTTTTTCTGTTTTTTTTTTGTAACTATATATACATACTTATTTATATATATGCAAGACTATATACTATATCGTTTTGTATTTATTTGCTTATTGTTACAAGGTTATGCGACGTTATCATTTTATTACAACGTTACGATATCGTAACGTTACATATTTGTAGTTTTCGTATTCGTACATACACATGTATATACATATACTAGATTTAATTATCCGTACGTTATTTTATGTCCGTATTATAAAACGTGTTATGATTTAATACGTTTAATATTTAGGGGTGTTTCAGCTTACCCCCCTTAAAAGAGACTTCGTCCCGAAGTCTTACTTCTTTAACTTACAATTTCCACTCCTAGCAATCTTAGGGATCCAGTCCATAACTATAACGCTTAGTGCTTCTAAGCACCATGCCACGTCAGTGGCTTCATACAAGTTTTCATAGCAGACCGAGAAGCTAGCAATGAGTATAACATGTTAAAGTACCAGCCAAGACACACAATACTCATTCATACAGAGCATACAACATGCTAGAGTGCAAACCATGGCACACAACATTCATTCATACGAAGCGTACATATACGTACAGAACATTTCCACAGATATACGAACGCAGTTCACACACCTAGCATCCAAACATAGCACATCATACGAGCAACAACATAGCAAAAACGAAACACGCCTACCCCCCTTAAAAATGGATTACGCCCACGTAATCCTTTTTATACCATCCTAAAACCTTGGTTCAAGATGTTTTAACTCTCATTGAGCATTCTAGTTTCTATGTATTGTAGCTTACAATATGCTCTCATCATAGGCCTTGATCATGTTAAGGGTCTTGTCTCTGTATCCAAAAGGCTCCTATCGGTAGTCGTACTGATCTGGAAACGGATTTGGGTTTAGTCTCCCTAGGTTTAAGGTATTGGCCGATGGGTCACTTGTTACTCAACTGAAAGATATGCGATATGGTCCACCAGCTTCTGCTGCGCGACTCTGATTACCTTCGGGTTTAGCTTTCCCTTACTAAGTCTTTCAAGGTAGTGGATGGTTTAATTGTTTCTTTCGCCTAGTCTCTTGGCTAACATGGGGTAATTTAATTTGTACACGGTCTCTGTGGATTGTATTCTGTCTATTCAGTTCCTTTGGAGACTGGATATTCATGCTTTTGGTGCGCTTTTTAAGCGTCTAGATTTTTGTTTCTGGCTGCCCCTTTTGGGTGTTAATGATTTAGTTCTTGTTATTTGAATGTTATCGACGTGTCACTGTTACCATGATTGGTTTAGTTTTTTTTTTTACTACCGCTCATACTTATGTTTAGTTTTTTTTTACAACCCGGTTAGACGTCTTTCGTCTCTAAGTATCTTTATTTTTTCCAGCCCAATTATGGCTTTGATCCTGTTGGTTGACTTCGATTGGTTTCAGTCAAAAGGTTACTAAATTATATATGTTAGAAATTTCTGTGGTTGCAGCCTCTAAATTTCGAATCATGTATCAATGTATTCTACCCGTTTGTATTATCTACATCGATATCGCATCCTTCTTATTTTGTAGTTCATGTGTCCACTTGAAGGAGGTTTCGGGAGTTATCCAACCCTTACGTGGTCAGCGTAAGTGTTGGACTATCCTTCCACCCCAATTTGTGCTCAGTATCACTTAACCTGACCAGGGTTAAGTTCAACCTCGCACGTCCAAACAAACAATCATTCAATTAATTCTTTTCCAACTATGCATATATCTAAATGTGTACATATATACATTACCTCATTCTTGTATCCATAATATGTATACTTATGTGTTATAAGTTCCAAGGTCGTATTTGAATTATACTACCATTTTGTCTTGAATATGCACATATGGTTGTTTCCATTAATTAAATGGTATATTGGTACATACATTCGTACCCTTCTGATATTATCATTTCTTTTTCATTCCAAGTTCTCATATAGGGAGATGTAGTATGGATATAGGTGATCCATCCGCACCGTATTTATAGATATGGATATAGGTGATCCATCCGCACCGTATTCATAGATATAGTATGGATATAGGTGATCCATCCGCACCGTATTCATAGATATAGTATGGATATAGGTGATCCATCCGCACCGTATTCATAGATATAGTATGGATATAGGTGATCCATCCGCACCGTATTCATAGATATAGTATGGATATAGGTGATCCATCTGCACCGTATTCATAGATATAGTATGGATATAGGTGATCCATCCGCACCGTATTCATAGATATAGTATGGATATAGGTGATCCATCCGCACCGTATTCATAGATATAGTATGGATATTGGTGATCCATCCGCACCGTATTCATAGATATAGTATGGATATAGGTGATCCATCCGCACCGTATTCATAGATATAGTATGGATATAGGTGATCCATCCGCACCGTATAGATATAGTATGGATATAGGTGATCCATCCGCACCGTATAGATATAGTATGGATATAGGTGATCCATCCGCACCATATAGATATAGTATGGATATAGGTGATCCATCCGCGCCGTATAGATATAGTATGGATATAGGTGATCCATCCGCACCGTATTCATAGTCTCCCCATATTGATGAACCTTTTTGTCATGGTTGTTGTACTAAATAGGGGAAATTAAATTATACGATATTGTATAATTGAATTTAAATCATAAGGTTGGAAATTTCTTGGCTAAGTGATATTAATCTTGACAAATATTTGAAGTAAGAAGATGTATATATAAATACTTCCACATATACAATTGGTACTTAAAGTGGATATAGTACATGTATAAGTAAGACTATTCACATAAAACCAATGGGGTAATAATGAATAAATGGGCTTACAAAATAATGAGTATAGTGAATAAACTTTAAAAGTTTATTATGGTATTATACAAATGTTACATGATATCAAGATAGGAATCTCAATATAAGTTTGTATAATATATTACAACTAGTGAGAATAATCGCTTTACATAAAATAATGAAACGTAACATCAAATAAAGGGAGTTTGGTAAGTTATATATATTGTACGTGCATAAAGGCGTGACTAATATTTGTAGGAAAATACGTATAAAATATGGTTGAGAACCATGCAATATTAAATGATGGGTGTTATAAATGAAATTAGTTGATAAACTGTAATTTATACAAACCAGGGTAGCATA
>CM041780.1:178626239-178750046 GCA_023374045.1 Limonium bicolor | reverse complement strand
CCGTCACAGTACGAGGCCTATGCCAGCTCTTCACTGCCTCGATCTTAGCTGGGTCTACAGAAACTCCCTCAGCCGAGATCACGTGTCCAAGGAATGACACCTTGTCCAGCCAAAATTCACACTTGCTGAACTTGGCGTACAGCTGCTTCTCCCTCAGAGTCTCCAAACTGTCCTCAAATGCCGCTCAGTTCTCTTTGCTCTTGGAGAGATCAGAATGTCGTCTATGAATACGACCACCGACTTATCCACTTGCTTGGAAGACTACTCTGCTCAATCAAGTCCATAAATCTCGCCGCGGCATTAGTCAGTCCAAACGGCATTACTGTGAACTCATAGTGGCCGTATCTGGCCGGAAGGCTGTTGTCTTCTATGTCTGGCTCAGCTACAGCTATCTGATGATATCCGGAACGCAGGTCGATCTTGGAGAACACCTTGGCTCCCCTCAGCTGGTCGAACAAGTCCTCGATCCTGGCAGTGGGTACTTGTTCTTGATCGTGACATTGTTCAACTCTATATAGTCAATGCAGAGTCTCATGCTCCCGTCCTTCTTCTTGACGAAAACAGAGGAGCGCCCCAAGGTGAGACACTGGTCTGATGAAACCTTTATCAGTAGCTCCTCACTGCTTCTTTCAACTCAACCATCTCTCAGGGCCCATCCGGTAGGGGATAGCAATCGGCCCGTACCAGGTATGAGGTCAATATTGAATTCGACCTCTCTCAGCGGTGGTAGTCCAGGTAGCTCTCTGGAAAAACGTCGGGGTACTCCGACACAATGGG
Organism: Limonium bicolor; assembly: GCA_023374045.1. Classification (NCBI taxonomy): domain Eukaryota; kingdom Viridiplantae; phylum Streptophyta; class Magnoliopsida; order Caryophyllales; family Plumbaginaceae; genus Limonium; species Limonium bicolor. Next base: position 178,749,269 of record CM041780.1, on the reverse strand, counting down.
AACATTGCTCTGGAACTTCGGATCCGTCCTCAGATCCTGGGCATAACGTAGTAAGCAGTCGCGCCCTTGGATACCTCCTTCATCAGGGATAGAGCCGATACAACCTTCACAGTCGGCTGCTTAGGCTGCATTCGGTACGACACGGTGGTCCCTGTAGCTGACTTCAGGAGGAGACGGTGCTCTGCACAATGTAGTCTGCCTCGATACCGCTGTAGCGTGTCCATGCCCACAATAATGTCAAATCCCATGCCAGGGAAGACTATGGCATCCAGAAGGAAGTCCGCTCCCTTGATGTGTATGCTCAAATTCTTGCACTGCTTACTACACTTATCCGTTCTTTGGATGGCAGCAAGACTGAGCAGTCGTGGATATCCTCGGTCGAAGCATCGATCTTATCATGAAACGCTTGTGATATGAAGGAGTGGGAGGCACCAGAATCAAACAGGACTGTGGCCTCCACTCCATTAACTAGGAACGTTCCTGAAATTGTAGAATAGGTTTTTAAGATTTTGGGTAAACGTTCCAAGGTAATTACTCAGGGTTAACGTTTATACCTGTGATGACCATTCCATTGCTCTTTGCTTGAGCCTGGTTCAACACATTCAGCTTGATTCAAAATTTCCAGCGCCTACATGAAGAAATGAATTCTTAGTATTTCCATTCTTATTGCAAGCTTGAGTAGTTTAATGATTACAATGCTGAATTGTAAAATACATAGCTAGATCTGTCTAAAGGTCAGGTTCAATCTGCCAGGTTTCAGGTGAGTCTGGTTAATAATGGATGTGGGGGCTGTGTTGGGTTTGATTCTCTTCACTCCATGGTAGATGAGTCTAGCTGCCCCTCCAAAGATCAGTACATCACCTGACTTTAGGATGATCTTGGTAGCGAGGTCCATCCTCTTCTGGTCACCGAATAGGAACTCCGCGTCGTCTCCAAGTGATATGGAAACCACTGGAACTCCTCTGGTGATGGATTCTAGGGATTCATCCTTATCTTGATGCAACCCTAGCTTACCTTCTTTCCCATAAAAGTTGATGATGCAGACGTCTGAGGTTATGTCTGGGACGGGCTCATCCTCCAATTCTTGTGCGATCTTCACTGCAGCTCCAATGATGGTCTGCAACTCCTCCGGGATCGGTGGCACCTCCGCCTCTTCATAGCTTTTGGTGGTGTGGTTCCACTTCTTGCCTAAGCACATGAGCTTCAACTTCATGTTTGAACCATTCTTGAAGGTAGGAGTGTAAAAATTCCCTTCCTTCACACCTAACTCCCTGATCTTGAGGATCAATGCATACTGGACTGCTGGGGTCAGGTACTCTCGTAGTAAGATCATCCCGGGTCTCAAGACCTCACATTTCTCTGGTGGGTGTGGTTTGGCTTCAAAGGGGATGTTGGGTGTGGAGATAGGTAATATGGGAAAGCAAATATCAAAAGCTGAATGAAAACAATGATTCTTATTAAGCAGTTTAGGATAAGGTTCACAACTTGGTTTCGAACAAAAATATAAAGGAAGGAGGGATTTATAGTTCATCCCTTTACAATACGAAGAAACATGAGTTTAGAAACAAATGGAATAAAAGTCTAAGCTCCTTCGATAGGAAGGTATTCCTCACCAGATGAACTCAGGTCATCCCTCGCTGCTTCCACCCGGTCCACCAGGTTGAGGACCGGTGCTTTGCCTGGCCTCTGAGGGTAGTTCTGTCCCGGCCTCTGTGTCTGGGCAGGGCGGTTGGTAGATGGTCCAGCACCTCCCGTACTACCTCTACCTCCTCCTCCATTAGTGTTAGTAGGTGGGGCTTCAGCCGCTGACCCGGTGCGTGGCTTGTATCTCCTGGAGTCCGGGTTCATGATGCATTCAAACGATCTGTGCCCCATCTTGCCGCAGTAGTTGCAATTCACCAGGTTTCCCTTACAATCCTTGCCCGGGTGGTCCTTCTTACACCACTTACAGAAGTACCTTCTCACAAATTGATTTCCTGTTCCTGGTCAGAGTTAGTAACGAGATAGGAAAATAAAATGTAACATATTGTAGATTCCAACCTTTCTCACCCTTAGGTGGTTCGTGGCGAAGAGGTTTAGCATTAGCGTTAGAAGGGACGATGGCCTTCTCATTCCCCCCCTTGAAAAATTTGCCCCTCCTTTCGTGAGTCTGAGGGGGTCCTCTCCCATCTCTTCCTCCATTGTCATTCCTCCTCTTGCCTAGCACAGAATTTTGATAGGCAATAGTGGTCTCGCAATCGTTTGCGTCCTCAGCTAGTTCCTGTCGTTACAATACATGTTAATGGAGAATCTTAGCATACCAAATTTTCTAAATCATGTTCCTTACCTGTAAGGTCATCCCTCTGGTGGAACCGATCATGTTCATGATCCTGAAGTCCAAGCCAGAATGGAATTTATCCACCAGGTACCTCGGAGCGTAAGCTCCCTCTCCAATCACAGCAAGTAATTCCACGAACTTGTTATAGTAGTCAGCAACAGAGGAATTTCCTTGCTTCAGCTGCTCGAACTCGCTCCTCATCCTCTTCTGGAGGTAAGATGGGTAGAATTTAGCTCTCAAGGCCACTAGAAATGCCTGAAAGTCGAAATTCGCCAGGGCCGTCAGCTCGGCTCTAGCAGTCTGCCACCATCGGTGCGCGGGTCCCTGAAGGAAGTAGGCCGCTATGTCCACCTGGCGATTAGCTGGAACGTGCATAGAGGTGAAGGCCTTCTGCATCTCGTCGATGTACTTCTCTAAGGTCTTCGGTTCCGGCTGGCCTTCATAAGTTGGAGGGCGAAGGTCATTGACTGCCTTCAGCCAGTTGAACTCTCGGGGTCCATTAGGTGGTGGTGGTGGCGGCTGTGGGATCTGAGCCTGCTGCTGCTGAGCTAGTGCAGCCGTCACTATCTGAGCTATGACCTCTGGAGTGACAGCGTCGGGTCCAAGGCCTCCTGAAGATCCTGCTCCTGAGGAACCTGCTCCTCTTCCTCTTCTTCCCGACATTTAGCTGATATTGACATTCGTTACTCAGAGGCGTATTGTTGAGTCTAAATGTCTATGTAGTAAAGTAGGTAATTTTTATAACGTCCTAAGGACGGTTCGTAGGTACGTGCAGTGAAATGTAAATAATAACGTAAGTATGGGGTAAAGGTCACGCGCCTTTCTGGAATCCTCACTTCCCAATTCTACCCCGGTTCCCCAGTTTTAAGTGCACCTATAATCTAAGTATTTCACTCGGCTTGTTTTCTCGGGTTCAAAGCGTAACTACGCTCTGATACCACTTTCTGTAACACCCCTATTTAGCGTATTTAAAGCGGAAATAAAAATACGAAGGGCGTACAGACCATCGGGTTCCAAACACCCGGCACCAACCCTCACCAATTACAACTTATAACTTACAAAAGCTACGGTCTGAACTCGAGAAAACTCAACATGAAATAAACATAAATAAATTACAACAACCTCTCCAAAAATCCTAATACCATCCCAGTTACTCACACTCTTCGTGGTTACCTGTATAATAATTTGTACCTGCAAGATTAAACCAAGCAGCCCACCCCGGGAGGGGTGAGTCAGTTCCCTGGAATGGAACTGGTACTATTCTCTAAAACAAAACTTTAATATAACTTGAGAATAAACAATAACTTGAAAACAGCACTTAAACAAAATAGCGAAACAAAACACCCTTTTAAAACACCAAGTCAAACATAACATTTCAAAGGACAAATAACAGAAGAGTAAAGTTAGTAAATAACACCACACCAAGAATTAGTGAACAATCATTACTTATGTTAGATCCATTTCCAAGTTGGAGTAGAAAGACCCATGTAGTCACGAGGACTAGGAATGAATGAGAGAAAACCAAAACCAGCAACTCAAGAATGGAATGAAACCAACTGGGAGAGATGGCCCCCACCGCCAAGAACGTCCATTAAGGACAGGGGATATACAGCCCCTTACTGTTAACTACGTCCTCTCAGGACAAGGGATATACAGCCCTTTACTGTTTACCGATGAAGACGCGCGCACGTCACAGCAACGACCCCACTCATGGATGAAACAAATATCCAGAGTCAAAGAAAGAATACCAAAGATGACTTTTTCCAAATTCCCACCAGATCACCAACTACCCAGAGCAATACCAAAACACTCAGTCCTACAGAGTGCAGAGCGTAAACCCCAAGTAATCAATGTCCAGTGGAACAACCGAAGGGAAGGAACCAATACCCAAGTGAGTTTCACATACAAGGCTCAGTTAGTCAGACAAGCTGAGTTAATCACACAACCATTTCTTTTTTTAAATTCCTCTTAAAGTCAGTTAGCGTTTCTCGAAAACGACTCATAGTCAACATCAGAAATATCGGAGTACGAGAGATCGTACCTGGTACGTGTAGAAGCAATAATCCAAACTTGACCAAATGTGCAAGTGCAACTCCCACTAATAACCTATGATTAAGGTATTCCAAGTGTCGATTAGTTAAGAGACTTATAAACTTAACAGTCTTCTTCACTTACTGATTACTAGTTTCAGGTTGACCATTATTCTCTTACAGAGGTTTGGGCTTGACTTGTTAACTAAATCCTTTGTTAGGCCCATCTCGTTTAGTTTGGAATGATTTAGAATTTATTCCTGAGAGTGGCCCAAACTCTCTTTGAATTGTTAAAGTGGGCTTTCGGAGTTCACAGGCTTGGGCCCAGTAGGTTAGCCCAAGCCCGCGCTACGTTTTCGTTGTTTTAATTAAGTTCCCTAAAAGGATTATGCGAGGTTTCGAACGTGCAACCTCGACTCAGTTCCAGATTAAACTTAACCCACTACGCCATCGAATTTTCTTGTCTAACAGATACAACTAACGTAATTTTAAATTACTTACTCTTAGACATGGGGTTAATTTAATTAAACCTTTAGATTAACGTTGGCTAATTATTACAACATTTTATTAGAGACCTAAAGTTGAGTAGGTACATATATACACTCTACTAATTATTCTTCCCACAAGAAATGTTATTTCCCTCTGCTATTCTCAATATATTAATATATATGTAAATCCATAAATATTAAGATTTATCCAGAACATTCTTTAAGAAATTTATTAAACTAAATCACCTTTACAACTCACACACATCTAGTCTTCAAGAGGCATTTTATTTGCTTAGGTATTACCTATAGGATAAGGTATTTTATTTCCTCTAATTATGTCTAATATATGTATAGTTATACTAGGATTTAATTAAAACATTATTTAAGTAGTTTTATTTAATTACCTCGATTAACCTTACACTTATTAACGTATTATATAAATAGGTTATAAAATAAAGTATTTTCCAAGTTAACGTTAAGTATATTAACTCCCAACTGTATAATAGAATAAATGTAAATTAATTTAAATCCTTGATTTAACATAAGCTTCTATTTAATTCCTCTCACATGAGTATATATATACATTAGGTTTTCCCCAAAACATTCCTTAAGAAGTTTTATTGTATTTAATTACATTATTAACCTTTAACCAAATCCACCTATAACATAAAGTTTATAAAATAAAATATTTCCCTTAACCTCCATAGGTATATATACAACTTCCATATTATATAGTAATCAGAAATGTAGATTAATTAGTTTTCTTAATTTAATATAAGCTTCTATTCCTTTTCTATATTATAAACATATATATATTATATATAGTTTTTACTTTACTTAAAAATGAATAACCAAAATATTTATAAATATACTGCTACTAAATATTAATTTAGTCTTTTCATATTTTCCAAACCCTAAAAGTTTATTAACAAACTATACCCTAATTTTTGTTAAATTAAAAACCATATATTATAAGAAAATCTCATGAAAATTTCACAAATACAATTTTTAAACCCATTTACCTTTGTCCAAAAATTCCCAAATTTAATATATAGTAACTATAACATCTTAGACATATTATAAAATTTTTATTTCACAAAGATATCCTTTAAATTTATCCAGATAATTCCACAATAACCGAAACTTGCAAAAATTATAACTTACGTTTAAAAACTCAAAACCCATATTAATTTATATCAAAATAAACTAGACTTTATAAGGAATCTGTGGTTAAAATTTCAAGTCAAAATACATTCGGGAAGATACTTAAATTAATTAAACAAGTTAGGGTTGATTCCTGGAAACAATATAAAAAACTTATACTTTAAAATCGTATGTTTTAATCGTGGCTGTCCATCTTTATTAACTGAGATCGGACGGCCTATATTGCGCGAGTTCTTCAGAGAACACAAATCGACTCGAGTACTAATTCACCTATATCTCTCGATCTACAGAACGAAATTCAACGATTTTTGTTTCTATGGATTCGAAATCGAATTCCGGTTCTAATGGTACCGATTTCCCCAATTATCATGCAATATTCATCGAGTTTCGAATTCAATTCGAAGGTTAGGGTTTATATTAGTTTCTGAGTTCGATTCGAACACAAATCCGACAAATTCCCTCAATATGGTACGTAATTGATTCAATTAAAACATGGGTTAGGTCGAAAACAACACTACCAACAACATTATCGGAGCAATTCGATCGGAAACTCACCGGAATTGCCCGAATCGAAGCGATTCGAAATCGTTTTTTCTGGAAAGGTTCCGACTTCAACCTGTTCGAGTAGCGAACTTTGGAGGTCTGTAGATTACGTTCTAGATCGAGTTAGGCCATGTTTTTGGGCTCATTAGAAAGAAGAAACATAGATCTACACATTGATAACTAGAACTAATCCTAACTCGCATTATACAGAAAGAAAATTGACCCGAAAGTTACGAGTTTAACTGTCGTTTTTCTGTGATTTTATGTGCTGACAAATCAGAGACTTTGGGCGACTATAACTTCCAAACGGTTACGAATCAGGCTTGGGAATAAACATGAAAGTTGTAGATGGATTAGAGATCTACACAACGAGCTAAAGAAATCAAAATTTTGTTGAGAAACGAAGGATTTATGGCTAGACGAATTTACCTGAATTCGAAGGGAACTGGAAATCTGGGTTACGACTATGAAAAGTGCCAACTTGAGAACGATTTTCCCGTTGATGTAGAAGGAGTTAGGGTTTGTATGAGTTACGGTTGTGAAGATGATTCAAAGGAGGAGAGAATAAAGAAGACGACTTTGAAAAATATTGAAAGATGAAGAAGATATAGCCGTCACAAGTTAGGTCAAGATCGGTTGTTTGCTGGAGAAAAACAAGGAGGTAAAATCAGCTAAGTGTTGGGACGCACGAGGGCTGACACGTGGCACTTTATGAAATTTTGGCTCTAAACTTCAAACCAGCATAACTTTGGCTAGGATGGTCCGTTTTTGACGTTCTTTTTATCGATCTTCGTGGTTTTCCATAACCTATTTATTGGTATAGATTTCATGGGCTAGTTTGACCATTCTAAAAAAAGTCAACCCTAGCAAGGCTTAATAAGCTTTAGGGTTTCTAGGATTTTATATTGACTTTTGTGTTTCAAATCAATGTTCCAAATGTTTCTAACATCTTTATAATATAATTGGAGTGTCTAGGAATTTTCCCAAGATTTATTGACTTGTAAATATTTCTATTAAATTCATAATACCATATATTAATTAATTTAAATTGTATTTAAACATAAGAAATCCTCCAAATAATATTCCATAACTCCATATAATAATTTAATGTTTATCCCATAATAATTTAACGTTTATTATTATAACAATATAATAATTTATTGTTCAATAATATTATCAAGGGTATTTAATAAAAGAAATACCCTAAAATTTAAATTAATTTAGGGATATTTCATGCTTGTCCCCAAGCAAAACTCTCAAGCACAAGTAAAGCCAAGCTAATGGAACTCAACAGAAAAGGAAGAACACAGAAGAAAGGTATTGCAAGCTTTACCAATCAAGGGGGCAATTCAAATGATTCAAAACAATTCATTCTTTCCATAAACATGAAGTAATTTGGAGTTAACAAATAAGAAACAAAACCATAAGAGCCTTGCCTTTAACCTTGAGCCAATCCACCTTTTTCCTTCACAAACCATAGAAACGACAAAGGGCATGAAGTAAGATCATATTCCATCTTACCTTTCAATGCCACATACTCTTGATCCATAAGAGAAATTAATCTGTATTCAGCATAGCATTTGCATAAATATTTTAATTAAAGCGCTTTCAATTTCTTTCACCATAGACTTTTCTCTCCACCCATGTAGCGGCTTTGGGTCAACTATCCCAGATCACAAGGACCTTAGCTAGGTGATAAAGTACCCCAAAGGACTTAATAACCGAGTGGACGAGGCCTGATTTTGGATCAGAATTAGAACTAGCATGCCCAGGATCAGTAGAGTACCTTGCCTTGTTCTTTTCCAACCATTTCAATCCAGCTCATTCCAAGGCTCAAAGCTAAAATCATGGTTCAGATGGAGGGCATTGCTTTGCCTTAAGTGTGGGGGACGATTGCTCCATTATAACTTGTTCTTGAGTTTGTCTTTCTTGCACTTGTTTGAGTCTTGTTAATGGAGATAACTAAAAGAGAGACATAGAAGAAGCTAAGCAAGTTGACAGGTTTGGGGGTGTGAAATTTTTTCTAATTATTGTGGTTTTATTGCTATAATTGAAGTCATTGTCTACTAATGCTAATATGATTGAGAATTATTGCCATCTAAACCTTGTTTTTAACTTTGAGCCTTGGAATGAATGGAATGAAAGGTGGAAAAGAACAAAGGCAAGGTACTCCGCTGATCCTTTAAAGCATTTTTTTAATCCTAAAACAGGCCTTTTTTACTCGGTTATTAATTCCGTTGGGGTGCCTTATCACCTAGCTACCTAAGGTTCTCTGAATCTGGGATAGTTGACCCAAAGCCACTACATGGGTGAAGATAAAAGTTTGAGGTGAATGAAACAAATGAACTTCAATTGAAGTATCTATGCATCTTTTGAGCTGAATGTTTTCAATAACTTCTACCTTTGGGATCATGAGTGCGTGGCATTGAAAGGTAAAATGGAATAAGGTCTTACTTCATGCCCCTTGTCGTTCGAAAAGGAATGTGAAGGAAATGGTTGTTTGGCTCATGGTTAAAGGCTCAGTTCTTATGGTTCTTCTTCTCTCTCAAAGCTTTGTATGACTTCTTGCACTTCTTGGTTTGTTCTGAAAATTCTTTTTGCTTAGAGTTGGAAAATCTAATCCCCCGGATCGAAAGACTTGCAAAGTATTCTTCTGTGCCCTCTCTCTTTGGTTGTTATCTATTGGCTTGCTTGAGCTTTTGTTTGAGAGATTTGCTTGGAGACAAGCAAAAGATAAGTGTGGGGGAATTTGATGCACCGATTATTGATATACCTTTTAGTGTTTAAACCCCTTATCTTTCTTGTCTTTTTCCTAAGTTTATGATTTTATGATGTTTATATCTTTGTTAAGGTGAAAATCCCTTACACTGGCTTATTTTGGTGTTTTATAACTTAGAACGTGATCTGGGAGAAATTCGGTATAAAAGGGCAAAACTGGGTCACGTCCGGACTTATGTCCGACCCTGTGGTCCGGACGCCGTGTACCTGTCCGGTAAACTCACCCGAACGCTGACCCGGACGTGACTGAACTTTCACTTCTCGAAGCTTTAACGTGTCCGGATGGCGTGTCCGTCCCTGTGACCCGGACGTGCTCAGAAGGACATAAATATTTACGACCACGAGTGCAGCGCGGAGATTTCGATACATATACGCGTCCAGCCAGACTATCCAGCTAAGTGACCTGGACGTTGAGCCGGACGTCTCACAAACAAGATAAATCTAGCTTGAGAAAGCTATTTCTTGTCCGGCTCTCCTACCTGGACAGGTGAGCCAGACGTGTGTATTTTATGCCCAAAATTTCTATTTTAAAGGGGATGCGCGAGACAAGGGTATATTTAGAATTCAGAAGTGAGTAGTGACCTATTTCCTTTCCTCTGCAGCCGTGCAACCAAGGAGAATTTTCGCTCCGATTTCTTCAGCCTGTTCAACCTGACTCCTTGCAGATCTTCAGATTAACATAGAGATGACTTCTTCACTTTCTTCTCTTGTTGTTTCTTTTGTTGTTATGCTTGGCTAAGGTATAACTCCAGGAATGGTGATTGTAAATAGTTAGGTTTGTAGTTTTATTATCAGCTGATATGGGACTACTCTGGGTTTGTTTCAGATTATAAATCTTGTTGCGCTATCAATAAAATTTGCTACTTTATTTTTATCTTTGCTAAATCTGTCAAGATCTGATCGGTGATTGATAGATAGGTCTTTATAATATGTTAGTATATGGAAAACTCTTTCTGATTGATGAGTTTAGCCTTCAGATGCGATTTAAATTCTTGCGCTTAATCCTTCTGCACTTATTGTGATATATTCAAGATTTGATTTATCGCGTTCTATGCAGGAGAGTTTTATTTGGCTAGGATTTAGTCATTTAGAAACTTGTTAGAATTTGCCGAACCCTATTCCCTAATCAACTGGTGATAGAACTACATGATTTAACTAGGAAAGACCACGTGAACCCGGAGTTCCGTTTTCGTTATATTAGTATCATTCACTTTTTGCTTGTTCTTAATTTTATTGATCAACAATTTCTCCCGATTTACAGCTTTTGCTAGGATTAGATTTGCTTTCTTAGTCCCCTGGTTCGATATCCCGGTTGCTCATATTACTTTACTGCTACGACCGGGAATTATTTTGCAACCCGTAGGTTTATTTTATTTATTAATTTCTAAGATTAATTTCGTAGTTTTTAATATATCAAAAAGACTATTTGCACATACACACATATTGACAATTATAAAACTAGTATTGACATTATCACACAAATTTCGTAATTAAGAGTACCTTGACTAGGTTCCAAGGGATGTTATTCTTCAATTGTTTTTGCATTGTCATGAATGCAGCTTTCATGGAACTATATACATCAGCAATGCAATTTTAAATATCAGTAGGAAGTTTTGAAACAATTGTTAAGTAATAACAATTGTTGTTTAAGATAACAAATGTACCTCAATATTGTGTTGGTGATCTTCGGTTTCTTGGCACCCCTACCAAGTGAGTCAAATTGTAAGATCCGTGGGTGCTTCATACATCACGCACAAGCAATGACCAGTGTCGTCTGTTCACAAATTATAACAATGTGTTGAAATCATTAAACAACTAGCATAATTAATAAATAGATTATACTAAGAGAAATAGTCAAATAGCATACCCTTGATGGTATGGCAGCATAATATATGACCTGTTTGCACATTCAAAGATGACATTTGGCAGATATTGCATAAGGCCTTGAATGTCACTTGTTATCTGGTTTCACATCATTTAAAGGACACAAGAATCCGAAACTGTGATCTTGGTAGACTTCGATCGCCTTATTATGCATGCCATACATCATGAAGACAATAACATCAGTTATTTACTTTTTATTCAAACATCTAATTCATCGCCAATCAATGCATTCAAATTATAAAAGGTAGAAGTCACTCACATGACGGCTGACTTGATAATCGACACATTTAACCAATCCTTGTGAAAACCTTCTTGAAGTCGGACATATATATCTCAGATCTATGTGTATCTCCTACTTCAACTTGATGGTGAAATATCCCCTGGTCATCTTCCACAGTGATCAACGTCGAGTGCAAAATCTTCATATTAGTTGACAAGCCAACCAATATCCTTTGCTCCACCAAATCAGGTCTAACCACAGAATTGGTGGATGCCTTCGATTGAACAGGTACAACAATTCTTTTTCCCTTTCCCTTATCAGTCTTTGGTCGACTTATTTCCTTTGATATTAACTAATTAAGTATATGGGTGCAAAGAATATTGGTTATCAATATTTTAGAGCAACAATTAAAAGTAAATACCTGCCCATGGAGTTTGACCAATCGAACTGGTCACTGCACTGTCGTAGTTTGGGCAGAACATAGTGTATGTCTTTGTGGGATCGACACCGATAAACAGACATCACCATGCTCTGCAACAAAGTCATCCAGAAGCACCCGTGCATGGTACTGTCGGAGTGGTTCACCATGCACAATATCATTTGAAGATGAGGGGAAAAGTTTACCCCATGCCACCATGACCTCTTCATCTCCAGATTGTAAAAACAACGTGCACTCAGTGGGTGCCTGAATGTTATGTGGAACTTGTTTAGATGAAAATTGTGAAATCATAGTTCTATGATGATATTACTGATTAAGTGAAAAATCTTAATCGTCATATATTCAATTTAAATGTTGGTCTAACCTTTAGAGATGCATGGGGAAACGGCTCAGCCGAGTGGACACTACTTTCCAATACTTGTGTACTCTGCTGTTGAATGGGTGACTCAACTGGTGGTCGAGAAACCTCTTGGCTGCTAGGCCTCTGTGACTGATACATAGACATAGCATGAGCGATCCTCTCGTCGACCAACTGGGGTATCCTCTGCTCCATTTCAGAGATCACTCTTAGGTGCTCCTCGCAGCTGATTGTTCTCCCTTGTGCTTTTCTAGACCTGGGTACGCCAAACGCCTGGCGGATACCAACGTGCCCACCAAACCCAATGGCGCGACCTGGATTATCCTTCTTTCCAAGAGCGTGTGTGGGTGGAGAAATATGTGACTACTTCTACCACATAGGCAGTGTACCTAATCGTTTTGCGGGATAGTGGATTCGTGGGGTTGTCGTACTCTTGGGGACCTCGCTGTGGATAACTGATAGTGGATTAAACTTACTGAGACTTCTAGTAAATAGATTTTATCATTTTTTAAGGAGAAGAAATAATCGAAAACCTAACCTGAACAAAAACAGAATAATAAAAATAGAAATTATAAATCTTTTTGTCTTTGAGAAAGCACCCCGGGTTGTTCTGCTCACCTATTTTATCAATTATATTAATATAAACTTTACCACTTAAGTAATAAACTCAGAAACTATAAATAATTCGTTGACGACTAAATCTAACGAACCCTAACCAGTTGCTAGAACTAGCAGCAGACTAATGCTCTAATCCGGACACAACCAATCGCATAAAGAACAGCTTCCATTTGAGACTAATTAACCTATAGGCCGGATCAGGCTTCTAGCTGTTAATCAGGTTTATCTTCCCACGTCTTGTCATCTATCTCAGCTCTCGCATGTTGATTAGAAAACTACAAATATTGCTTTAATAATTGATCAGAGAATTAAAGCAGATGAAGAACTGGAATTAAACTACTACTTTAGATAAAATCATAGTGGCAAGCTTAACATAACATAATTATATAAAATAGGCTCGCATCCCAAACCTGGGAGGGCTTAAGTTTATTAATTAAACATAACTATATATAAACAACGTTTTAACAAAATAAGAGAAAGGGTAGAGAAAACTCCAGCTAGCAAGTTGACTCTGAATCCTAGCTCCGCCTCTGTATCCACGTCGTCCGTAATAATAATACTAATTAATGGCAGAGATGTGGTGTGGTGGAAAAACAAATAAAAATGGAGAAAACGGGGAGAAGAGAAATGGATGTGGTCGTATGGTGATAAATGCTACGGAGAGCTGATGAAGTGTTGGTGAAGAGCGTGGTGAGTGAGCTTTGGATTTTATGAAGGGATGATTAATACTGAAGGGAACGTAGCTTATTTATAGGAGAGGAAATGAGAAGCAGACAACGGAGAAATCAGGGACGGTGCAGAGTGAATCAAGATGGCGGTGGAGTTGGTAAGCAGATCCGTGAAAATCGCAGTTAGAGGGTAGCAATTGATTGCAGAGGCGGCGTCACGCGTGAGTGAATTAAGGTAGGCGTCTGCAATTAATGAAGGAGCAGTTCGACTGCGACGCCGCGAACGAAGAAGGAAAAACGGAGAAGAAAACTGTTCGTGTGCGCTGATGTCCGTGTGTCCGCGTCCTGTCCGCGCCCGAATTCACGCGGATGCGCCTGTGTTGTCCGCGCCCCATTAGGCGGACGCCTCTGTCTCGTGTCCGCGCCATTTCAGGCGGACGAAGCCCTCGCAACCGCCCTAATTCAGGCGGACGTGTCTGCCCTCTCTTGTCCGCGCAAATGGAGGCGGACGCCTCTGCCTCTCTTGTCCGCGCTGATTCAAGCGGTCGTGAGTGATGCCCTTGTCCGCCTACATGAGTCGTGGACTGCAATATTCAACCGGCTTCAGATTCTTCGTTATAAGTCCGTTTTACTCGCCGTTTGTTGCGTTAGAAAGCTCATGAGATTATCTATCCATTTACATGGCTTTTTCCTACATTTAACACATAAAATATATCAATTCATATCAAAACATAAATCTAGGAAAATCATATGATAAGTGAGAAATACGACACAAATTGCTATGAAAATAAGAAGAATTAAAGCCCTAAAAGTAGATGTATTTCTCGCTTATCAAACTTCCTCACACTTAACTTTTGCTTGTCCTCAAGCAAATAGAGAATAAATATATCTCTAAGGCCGTAGTATCAAACCTCAGGATTAAACAGATGCAAAACAGAGCAAGCAAAGTGACAATCAAAAGAATAGTTCTGCTCCTGGTTGTAGGTTTTCACAAACAGTGAAAAAGAAATTTTTTTTAAAGCATGGATAAGTTAGACTACAAAATCTGAATGTAGATTAACTTGGGATCCTCCACCATTTCTTTCCTTTAACCTTTGGATGACAAGGGGTGTGAAGTAACGCCTTATTCCGCGATACCTTTCAACACCACATACTTATGATCAAAAACAAAAATTAAACTGCAATTAACTCTTTTCGTATGCAAAAACATTCTCCTTCAAGAAATATATACAACACAATTGAATAATTGCGAATTGCAGAGTTTTTCCATAACCCAGACTTTTCTCTCTATCCTTGTAACGGTGTTGGGCCAACTATCCCAGATCACGAGACCTTAGGTAGATAGGTGTTAAGGCACCCCTTAGGACTTAATAACCGGATAGACGAGGCCTGCTTTTGTTAGGAAAATTTTTGATCAGCGGAGTACCTTGCCTTATCCTTTCATTCCAAACTTTCATATCATTTCCAAAATCCCAAGATAAACTAGTTCAGTTTCCCCAATCAACGTAATCCACCAAATTTTGGGAAAACAGATTCATTTGAATAAAACTATATTACAAACAACCTAAAGCAGAAAGATTCTTGAGGTGGTCACCTGGCTTCACTTCAAAGTTTATGCAAAAATTTTCACCCAAGAATTCAACATTTATAAGCACTCAGAGCAGCTTTTCTCTTTATCCTTGTAACGGTGTTGGGCCAACTATCCCAGATCACGAGACCTTAGGTAGATAGGTGTTAAGGCACCCCTTAGGACTTAATAACCGGATAGACGAGGCCTGCTTTTGTTAGGAAAATTTTTGATCAGCGGAGTACCTTGCCTTATCCTTTCATTCCAAACTTTCATATCATTTCCAAAATCCCAAGATAAACTAATTCAGTTTCCCCAATCAACTTAATCCACCAAATTTTTGGGAAAACAGATTCATTTGAATAAAACTATATATACAAACAACCTAAAGCAGAAAGATTCTTGAGGTGGTCACCTGGCTTCACTTCAAAGTTTATGCAAAAATTTTCACCCAAGAATTCAACATTTATAAGCACTCAGAGCAGTGATTCCCTTAATGCAAGAAGACAATTAAAAACATGTGTGGCATTAAGTGCAACTGGCATACTTTCAGGGAAAGGTCTAAACTTCCTCACACTTAAGAGGAGCAATGTCCTCATTGTTCATAAAATAATCAAGAAAAGACCTTTCAAAATATGCCAGACTCATGAAGAATTTCATTCAGGACAATCATGGACTGATATAATAAAAATCATTAAGCGTGATAGACTGGACACAAACATTTAAAATAAAGAAACTGAGACTCCCCTGATATCGTAGATTGAGGAAGGTGTCCTTCCTCACACTTAAGTGCAAACAATGGGGGTAGTAGTGTTTCTCACACTTGCGTTCAAGCAAGTGTCCAGCCTTGGAGTTCTTCAGATACCATGATAAGAATTTTACCTGCACACACTACCCAAAAATAGACGCTAAAAAGCGTTGCATGAAAGCATAGACACCATTTCCACTTCTTTTTGTTAAAAATTAAAATTAAAATAAAATCATGAATAAAATAAAACCATATGCTCCCCTATTAATTGAAAATTTTTGTTAATAATTTTTTTTTAATTTTTTTGAAAAACATAATATAGAAATAATGTGGGGTACAAAATTAAAATAATAATAATAATAATAGGATAATAAAGTTTAACCACTGGGTTGCCTCCCAGTAAGCTGCCCGTAGTTTTAGTCTTTGGCTAGACTCCTGCTTCGTTATCCTGGATCAAAAATAAAAGTAGACAACACCTTCGCCAGGAAAATGAAGTTAGTAATAATAAAAGGCAAACCACCTGGATCAAAACAAAACGTTACTTCGGTAAATAAAATAGGAAAATGAATACTCCACAAAACCTGGTGTTTGAGGAGGTACTGCC
Source organism: Limonium bicolor (assembly GCA_023374045.1). Classification (NCBI taxonomy): domain Eukaryota; kingdom Viridiplantae; phylum Streptophyta; class Magnoliopsida; order Caryophyllales; family Plumbaginaceae; genus Limonium; species Limonium bicolor. The sequence continues at coordinate 178,732,843 of CM041780.1, read as the reverse complement.
GGTAACGTAGTTGTAACAGGAGACCAGGTGGTGATGACTTTTCTTCCTCAAATTGGAGGATGTAAACATCCTCCTCTTGCTGTTGAGGCTTATGGAGGCAGGACGGAAGTTGATGAGAGACCGGTGGTAGTGGTGTTCCTCCCTCAGATTCGAGGATGTAAATTTCCTCTTCCGGTTGGCGAGGCTTAACAGGATAGCGCTCTTCCAGCTGGTTGACCGGCTCAGACACAATATCTTCGAATTTTAATTGCTCCTCCTGTGTTGGGGATGGAGATGGAGGAAGATTGTAATTCTCAGACATTTGTTCCAACTCGGCGTCGGAGAAAAATGTACTGAGAAGTTTCTTTATCTCCTCATCAGAACTTGTTGTAGACACCAAAAATTCTCACCCCATAAAGCAAATTCCGAAATAATGAATAAAACAAGAGGGTCGTCGCCTTTCTTTTTCAAAACATATTAGCGTGCTTGCCGAAATGAAACCATTGTTTCATAATCTTTTTCAAAGCATTTCATAAAAACACAATTCTTCAAAAATAATTTTCCGATTACACTCTCTCTCATCACATTTCATTTTGATACTTTTTTTTTCTTCTTTTTTCTTCTTTTCTTTTCTATCTTAGTTACTGCTATTCGTACATATTTGATTCGTTTTCTATTTTAGGATATTTACCTGTATTTTATATTTTATCATACTAGTACGATTTCATTATTTCATGTATCTGTTATTATAGTATATCATCATTTTATATTTCATTATGTTTTGTATTTCGTTATTTGCATTCTATTATTTTTTTGATTCTTGGGAAGAAAACATTTATGTAGATAAAACCGTTGTTGTCTCACTGTATACATTCATTTAAACGCTAGCATTTTAAAGCATAGCAACCATTTTTTTGTTTCACTGCCGGTCAAACCAGACCATTACTCAGTCAATTTCAAACCCGGTCTACCCCGCAGCCCAAACCTGGCGAGCCCACTGTTTGAGTGCAGGCTTCTTCCCCCGTTGCCCCTTTTGCTAAACCGATTCCTGCTCCCTTCTCCAACCCAATTACCAGATCAATCCTAAACCCTACTCTTTCTGTATAAAACGTCACATTAAAACCCTACAGTAGGACAAGCTACAGTGGCCGCCGATCCCAAAAAAATTCTCTCGCAATAACTTCACTCTCCTTCCCTAAGCTCTGCACTCCTCTCATTCTCACGTTCTTCACCATAGCAATTTTACACACCGAACCAGTGAATAAGGGAGATGCAGCTCTCTACCTCTCTCATTTTTCCTTCCTCTCGTTAAATTTGCAAACCAAGTTCGCGAACAAGGGACACAGCTCTGTCCTATCTTCATTTCACTTCTTCACGGCAAATGAGTAACATACATGCTGATGTCTCTCTTCATTTTCTCCTCACCGACGGTAATTTTGTAACTTACCCGACAAACAAGGAACGAACAGCTCCGTCCTCTCTTCAATACCATTCACCGACGGTGATTTCACAGCTTTTTCGGCGACAAGGAACGTCTGCTCTTCGCCTTCTCCCATCTCTTGCTCAAGGTAACTTTGTAAAGCAACCAACTGGATAAGGAACGCCTGCTTCGCCTTCTTCTTCAACCTCTTGTTCAAGGAACCTGTCATTCTTCTCACCATCGGTAATCTCGTAAATCCGACTGGTGAACATTCTCCTCTATCATTCTCTTCACTCGCTCCGGCGAATAAGAGGCATATATGCTCTGCCTCCATTTTTCTTCAAACTTCAACGGGTGAACAAGGACATCACGCATCACTGCACATTTCTGAAGTCCGACAAGGGAATAGAGATGGAACCACCATGTCGGTTTCTGGAAAATCATTATCCAAACAGCCATAGCTCACGCAAGTAGAGTTTGGATTCTTAAACCTTTCATATATTTTTTTCTCATTGTTCATTTCCCTATTTTTTGGGGGCTAATCTCCTCATCTAACGACAATCTATATGTTTTCCTTTTCTCTTCGTTTCAATCTGTTATATTTTGTTTCGCTGGAAAATTTTGTCTATCCATTCCCGGTTGTTGATTTCATAATTCAATTATGTCTTGGTTTCTTTTGACTGATGGCGTAATTGGATACTATCTCGACACGCATGATACTCTTAATTTACAAACCCGATGATGTATGCGTGTTAAACTAGCGTTGATTTGCGTATCTTGTATGTCTCGTATGATTAGGCGGTATTTTGGTTTGGTAATGACAATAAAAAGCACGCGTGAAAACGGAAACAAAAAATATTAACTGTCCAGATTCATGTTAAGAAATTAACAAAATGGATTTGTAGTAACCCCGGGATCTGACTCATTTTTTTATTAATTTTTAACTTGAAGCTTTGGCCAAAATCGAGAATAACTAAATACATTTAAATTTCTTCAATTTGTTAATAATTTGGGTTTAACTGCATGTTTGTTTCTTGGTTGTTTAACTTCAATTTCAAATTCAAGCTTATCTGTATCATATGTTCATATTGTATAGATTTTAACTTGGCAATTGTTAGGCCAGCCCAATATAGAGGCCCAAGACAATAAAAACCTTAGATAGCCCATAGGTCATCCATTGTAAAAGCTTTAGGATTGGGGTATCCTCAATGCATACGGGTCCTAGACACGGTCCATGTGAGGAATACCCGTTTCCTCAAAACTTTCCAAATCATCCCTTATTGTCAGAATAAACCTACAATCAATAAAGATCCAATTCAAAATTCAATTTCAAAATCCAAACATCCATTCAATTCAAATGCCAAATCAAGCCCAACATCCTAAATAAAAAGGCCCAAGCCCAAATCAGCCCTATCACAAATAAAAACAATCTTCGGCCCACTTTCCAAGGCCCAACCCGGCCCAATTCCAAGGCCCAACCCGGCCCAATTCCAAAGCCCAATTTGAGGCCCATTCCAAAGCCCAATTTGAGGCCCGTTCCAAAGCCCAATTTGAGGCCCATTCCAAAGCCCATTTGAGGCCCATTCCAAAGCCCAATTTGAGGCCCGTTCCAAAGCCCAATTTGAGGCCCATTCCAAAGCCCAATTTGAGGCCCGTTCCAAACAAAAAACCCTTTCCCCCTCTAAGGTGTTCTTTCCATACCTCTCGAAACTCGCAAGCCTTCTTCGGCTCCCACAAACTTTAAACCATCAGACTTCAAGTCTTGTCTACTCACTCAACCTCTGCCTCTTTCCAAATCTTCATTCTATACTCATCCGAATTCGTCAATTCTTCTTCTTGGCAAAAAGCTTGCCTCATCCACTCGTTATCTCTTCCCATCCTAATCCTATCCTTGGCTTTTAATGAATCTCTCTAAAAGGTTTTGAAAGAAGGCAATCCCGACAATTGGAGACCGAGGTTTCCTCGGGCACCAATCCGAAGTGTGGTCGTTGCCACTTCTAAGGGGTGTAACCCAGTGCGAACCCACACAGAATCTCTGACATGACCAGATAAGTCCTATCCATAGGCAATAATCTCAGAGTCAATTAACGGTTCTTAGAACCCTTCTCCTCCTTCCTAGTTCTTAGGTCAAACTAGGTGGCGACTCTAGTCAATTCCGCCTTATAGAGGCATAAGTCCGCGTGGCCATTGAGAGCGGGTGTAGTGCACACTTACTCCCCTTTATGCTTTCTGGGAAAGACGGACGATTAGTAGGTATTTGAGGGATGCCAGAATAACGGGTTTTCACCCTCCACAGAATGGCAATTTTAGGATCTAGGCTTTTCAGTCAGACCATATTTAGATAGACCCCCCTCATACCGAAAAATCACCCTCCACAGAATGGCGACTCTGCTGGGGAAAACTTGAGTAAGTTTTTCTCAAACTCAAGGAAGACTGAACTCCATTCAAAATTGTCGAGATTCCCTACTTCTTTCAAAACCTTAAGAGATTCATTCAAAGCCACTAGGACTACTCTACTCACACTTAGAGTGTGTCTGAGAAATAGTTAGGATGAGAGTTCAGAGTTCGAGATTGGCCTTGAGTGCCACATGTGTGTTTGATTTGCATGCTTACTTTTGTTTATTGTTGTGAGTTTACTGTCTTATGTTTACTGCTCTTCATGCATGACATATTATTTTAATTGTTATTGCGTATGTATTGCTTTTGTAAATGGGGCCTTCCTAGAAGGAGTCAACCCATTGTTGCATCGGGTAGTTTAGGACATGCATTCCTCTGTGTCACCCGCTTCATCCACATGTCACGGGATCCCAACCGGTCCACGGTTGATTCCCCATGAGTTGGGTCCTTCCTAGAAGGAGTTAACCCACGAGGTAATACGGTCCAAGACCAACGCCTTGAAGCTCATGATCCAAAAATATCCTCCATTACCCGAGTCTAAGCCAGCATATAGCGAGCCATGAGCCTTCAGTGTCCAGCTGCCTGGTCCAGTGTCTAGGACGGGTTTTATGGGTAGTCACCCCCTTGGATGCCGCCTGTCTGACCACCCTCTTCCTCACCCTGAAGATTGCATGGGCTCAGTTCTCCAAGTGTCCTCTGCACCACGGGTGTCTCTAAAGCCCGATGTCACGCTGCACGTCCATAGAGGATCCCGTATTTACCGGATACCCATACATGCACAACGTAGTCAGTGAATAATTTGGACTTTAGACACACCTGACCGTGCAGATGACGAGAGACCCGTTCCCATGCAGTACTTCTCCAAGTTTTCCAAAAGTGAGTATTGTGATAATCACCGGCCGTGGCTCGTGCGACTGTATCACTTCGGGTATCCTGACCTTTCGAACTTAAGCACTCCGGACTTTCTTGATGACGTGCCCCACAAGGCATAACAGAGATAAATCCCGAGAGATGAACAGTGAAGGGACGATGGTTCCCCCGGTGGTATGGAACCATTGATTGACCTGGAAGGTGATTATCCCAATCATTCGCACTCAGCTCCACATAAAATCAGCCACGATTTTTTGCACTTACATCTATGTGTGACCACATTTTAAAAATGAGCAAAAATCAGAAAATGAATCATGTCAAACACTCTAATGAAATATCTTCAAAGTCGTTCATCAATGATTTCAAATTATAATGATTTTCAAAATTGTTATTTCTAAAACAGTTTTCAAAACCGGTTTCAATCAAAGTCTTCCATAAAACAACTTTGTCAAACAGTTTGCAAAGAACGGATTTAAAAAAACTACTGTTTACAAATGATTTTCAAACATCACTTTTCACAAATGCTGTTTAAAAAACTTTTTCAAAAACAGATTTCAAAACCCTTCTTGTTACAAATGAATTTCAAACAACATTTTTCACGGAATTAGTTTCAAAATAGTTCCGAAAACAGTTTTCAAAGTCGGTTTTCTCAAATGTATTTCAAAAGAAATGATTTAGTCCCCATGCTGTGATCCGTTATTTTTGAAGTTCAACCCACCTTCAAAAGCAGCGGTCATTACCGTGGAGCGTACTACTCATTTCGTGTTTTCACAAAAGTGGTGGATTTTCACAATGACTTTGTGCTCGATCATTCACCTTTCCTTTCTCAAAAAGCGCCCCTCATTTTCCTCGTCGGAGCAAGGAGCGCATGGAGATCAACAACAGCAGTCTGAACCGAAAATCAGAGGTGCACTAACCCGGGTCGAACAACATGAAGACTAGCAACAACCACTCAAGTTTGAAATTGCTGAGAGCCAGAAGAGCACCAACCCGTTTTGCTTGATAGCAGTGCCACTTTGTTGCTCGAGCCCGAAGACGAGCGAATAGACAATCAAGAGCCGAAGACGAGCAAGCAGCCAACCAGAAGTCCGAGTGCGAGCAGTCAATTAGAAGCCCGAAGACGGACCGGAAGAGTTAAGAAGAAGTTTTTAAGCTCAAACTCCCCTTTAATGACTTTTAGGCTGACGTTGTATAGGTTTTCCCCTATGATTCTTTTCTCTCTTGTCATTTCTGAATAGACTACATGTATAGGTCAATACTTCCCTCTGAGTTTTCTTTAGATCATAATGTGTATAGGGTTCCCTACTCCCTATTTTATTTGTGAATGACCGAGCGTCAAAATTCATATTGAGAAAATCCACCACTTCGAAAACACGCATCTTCAAAATTGTTTTTCAAAAACTTGGTTTCTTTTTGGAATACACGTCTTGTTTAAAGAAAAAACAACAACATTTGACCCTTCACGTTTTATCCATCATTCTTAAAACTTTGCTTCATAGGATGAAATCTGCAGTATCTGGATACATTCCCTCAAAATGAGATAAATTGATACTTATCATACACTCGCATCCATGACATTCATACAACATGAATCTCCCAACGTTTTTCAAAATAAATAGAGGTTGTTCTTTCCATCAACAATCATTCACACTCATAACACTTTTGTTTAACAAAGCATACTGACAATACCTCTCCTCCTTCACTCTAATCCTTGTGCGTGCAGGTGTTCGTGACAATCAGCAACCATAAAGAAAGAAGACCAGTCCGCTTGAAGTAACGAAAAAAAGATGGAGCGAGCACCCCGAAATGATCAAGCGGTCAAAGGCCAACTCGTCCACGAGGGACTGAACCTTGACCTTGCTGATGACTTGAAGAAAAACCTGAGGATAGAAGAATGTGTCCAAAGAAGAATAACTAGGGCCCCTTCAAAGTTGGATAGCAGTTACAAGGAGACCCCAACTTACTCGGCATACGATGCCTATGAGTTCCAAGCAATGGACCCTCATGCTCTCCCTGTCCAAGTTCGAACGACACCAAGCATGCCTTCTTCACCTATGTTTAGTTCCACTCTGAGAACCCCAACCGCCACCAGAGGAAATTGGCAACCACAAATAGTCGGTGACAAGGGAAAGACCCAAGCTCCATCTTCCCCCATGGTGCATTCGGGCCTAAACTTCCCCTTGCCCACACACAAACATATCCTTCCTCGCCAAGCACATCCTCATTCGTCAAAGTCTAGCCAACATTTTCATTCGGGAACAACCCTGCCCTTTCAATCTCTTGACACCAACCACCCTGAAACAGCTTACACTTCAATCCAAAACCCTGATCTTAGAGCAACTCCAATGAAAACTGGTGCAAGAACTGAAGGCGGAACTGGAACTGGCTCGACATTTTAAGTCAGCAGGTTGGGAACCAACTAACCCATACCCTAATGCTCGTCTACAAAAAGGCATGAGCTTGCCTGAGATGGAGAAGTATGAGGGAATTGGAGACCCGAGACATCATGTCGACAAATATGATAAACTCATGAACCTTCATGGCCTTTCCGACGAGTTGAAAGCTGCATGCTTTAGATTCTATCTGCAAGGACCTGCTTACTCCTGGATCATGAGCATAGATCTAAATGGAAAGTCAAGCCAAAGCCTGTACTTAGAGTTCCTCTCTCAATACGGCGACAACTTTCATCATGAAGTTATGCGTAGAGATTTAGAGATCACACGCCAGAGTTCTGACGAACCTGTGAGGGAATTCATAAAACGCTGGAGGGTGAAGGCCGGACAAATGAATAATCGACCTACTGAGGAAGAGCAAGTGCATATGGTGATTTCTGGGCTGAAAGACGTGTACCGACAACAATTGAAATATCTAGGGATATGTGATTTCAGACGACTGATGGCAATTGTGGCTGCCTGGGAAGATGCTGAAGCCAAAGATCCAAAGCCAAGAGAATACCACCAACCCGGACAGGACTCTCAAAGACAGAATTTGAGTCTAGGAATGTCACTTGGTGAAGCCTGGAGAATTTTAACCAAGGGAGGTTACCTAGCACCTTACAACACCAGTTCGAGGGTGAAGAAGCTTGGGTCACACCCACATGAATATTGTGACTATCATCAGATTCGTGGGCACGCCACAGACGAGTGCACCACACTCAGAAACGCAATCCAAGAGCTGATAGACAGAGGAGATGCCTCTCCTTTAGAGCTAACACGCCCATCCTAGGCCACGAAGGCACACTTTCCTGAAGCATCACTGACCTAAGCATGGCCATGTGCTAATCCATGGCGATAGTGGAAAAAAGTAGTTGAGTCATGTATTTATTTACAACTGTAATGAAAGCGTATGAAGGGTTGCATCCCATCCCTCCCCCTTTCTATTCGACCTATCCAGGAATCACAGGAAGAACAAGACAGTTTTATCATGTTGACTGGTGTAATATAGGAATTACCACTCCTTAAGCGGTCAAGGTTCAATTTACAGCTAAAACATGTGGGATCACGTTTCTTCCGGGACCCACTCTGCAACTGACTGCGTAAAGAATCATTGGTGGCGAGATGAACTTCATGGATCCTCCACTGAAACCGACTCAAGCGAGATTAGGTGTAATCTTACCGTTCATGCATTGCATAAAAAAAAAACAAAAACAAAACACATTCAAACTCAGCAATTTTCATCATCATCGTCATCAGCATCACTTCATTCATCGTACATATAGTAACTCCATATTACCACAACATATTGCATTGTAGATAGTTGCATTTGCATACTCCCATATCGAAACGATGTCTTTGGTGAAAATCTTGATTGATTGTTTGAACAGAGTGTTTGAACCACTTAACTCTCAACCTGTCAATGAGTACAAGGGTCCAATCAAAATCAGCACCACAAACCAAGTGATTGTGTAAAGAGCGGTATTTTCCTTTGAATTTCAAATGAATGTTTCGGACAATCCAATGAGTGATGATGAAAGATAGAGCGAGTCCACAGAGGTAAAACCACGAGCGACTTGTGCTTTCTTTTAGCACATGGAGAGGCACAATTTTATAGCGAGATCAATGTCGATAAACAGGATACGAACTGTGATTCATGCAAAGATCCGAGAATAGTAAGAAAACAATCATTAACTAATGAGGATGACGAGGCACATAGGAACAAAAATCTCCACAAACCAAAAAAAAAAACTTTGACTACCCTGTATATAATCCCTTAGTGAGCCCCGCTGAGCCGTTTTCGATAAACCTTTTTCTGTGAACTCCACAACATGCCAACCCACGTACATATACTTACCTACCTTTGCAATAGAGGATTATGAATGAGCTGGAGCCATGGTCCTCCCCCACCATCTTTCACACAACAGCAAATGAGAATGTTTGAAGAAATCAATGAGTCAATGCAACTCCGAAGCCAAACACCAAAAAAGAACACCGAAAATGTTGAAGAAGATCAATGAGTCAATGCAACTCCAAAGCTGAAAGCCAAAATACAAAGAACGCTTGAGCACGTCGATGAGCCAATGCAATTCCAAAGCAGGTTGCAAAGAAGCGAAAATCATACACCGGAAGGGAAGGAGAAGAATAAGAAAATTGTACACCAAAGAAGAAGGAGAAAATAAGCAAAAAACCAATGATGTCCCACTGAAACCAACAAGGATTCTCAAAAATCGTCCATCTAATCATTCCACCCATGGCAAAGGCGAAACATATCCTCTATTGCGCAAAATCTCCACAACTCCTAAATAAATCCTCCAGTCCCATGTGACATACATCATACCCTTCAGCCCCGTCATAACCCAATAAAAGACCACCGACTCGCTAGTTGATGAGCGTTAACCGAAAGTATCGGATCTGAAACATGAATCATAAGATTCATGCTTGTTATCAACATGTCCCGTCATACCAAAGGGACCATGAGCGAATGAGTGTGACCTTACCCCACAAGGTCTTCTGAGTGTGAGTGACTCTTTGATCCAAGCACCAAAACAAAAACAGCCTACCCTATTGCAGGTGAGGAGTTTGTAAGGATCGGAAAGTCCAGAACCTCGAATTCTAAGGAAAATACTGCTCCGAGCATCGAGAGTATCATCACGACATTAGCACACACAACCATACTCACGAGAGATTGACCCATATCCCTCCAGGAAAGGAAAGTGATTCACGCATTCGAGTTCAACAATCACTCAAGATCGAACCAAAGATGTCTTATGTTCGTAAACCTCATATTAATAGAGATAGAACCACACTCTCTCCAAAAACTGCATATGCACTTTGCACCTAGCATTTAGTGTCTGCATGCATCATAATCATTTCATCTTGAAAATCTGACCAGGTAGAGCTATGCATAGTCTCGCTGAAAGTCGACCTCAGTTGTGGTCGTTGAAGCATAACTTCCAATCAAATGAAGTCAAAGCGGGAGCCATCCAGTGTCATACTCGAGTCTCATCGACACCACTCTCAAAGCCAAGCTGAAGCCATGCGGGAGCCATCCTAACAGTTCGAGAACAATACAGAAGCCATCCTCAGACATTGGAACCATTCCTAGAGCTATCCAGAAGCCATCCCATGAGTCGAAGAGCCATACGGGAGCCACCTCTGAACCATACTAGAGCCGAGTCATCACCAAATCCTTGCTCGCAAAGTGATCGAACTACGTATGGTCTGATCTCAATATGGAATTGAGTACGTAGGCAGCCCGTCCAGGGTGCGACCACATCAAAGGCGAAAACTTCCCTTTTCCCCTCGGTGCATAAAGTGAACCAACCAAAGCATCGTCATGCTCAATCAGCAAGGTCACCCGAGCATCCTGGAAATCCTGGACCATAGAGATGATGAACCACACTAAAGACATCCAACGTGTTTATCATTCACCCATTGTAGCCATTCACACTACAAATCCAAAAAATCCCATCAAACTAAATCCATCATCGGAGCCATCAAACCACCCTAAAAAAAAAAAGCTCAAGGCAAATCAAAGCCCATAAACTGCCACAAAATCACCAACCATGTCAAACCCACCAACCACCCCGAGACCATTGGTCACACCGGAGCCATCAGTGCATACCGGAGCCATCAGTGCATACTGAGCCATCAACGCATGCTGGAGCCATCTCAGATCCTTGAAGCCATGCCGGAGCCACCAGAGCCATCCCGAAGTTTTGATGTAACTCTAGAGCCATCTGCTCCACAAAAACCTCACCCACAAAAAGGGAGTTCGATTCAATTATTTCATTTGTTAACCATCTCACATCCATATCACTTACATACCCACAAAATTTGTTCACTATCTAATGCATCTTCACCCGCTAGGCAGCTATTGCGCTACTAGTGCGGTCGCTTTTCGTTTTACACCCACTAGGCAGCTATTGCGCTACTAGTGCGGTCGCTTTTCGTTTTACACCCGCTAGGCAGCTATTGCGCTACTAGTGCGGTCGCTTTTCGTTTTACACCCACTAGGCAGCTATTGCGCTACTAGTGCGGTCGTTTTCGTTTTACACCCGCTAGGCAGCTATTGCGCTACTAGTGCGGTCGCTTTTCGTTTTACACCCGCTAGGCAGCTATTGCGCTACTAGTGCGGTCGCTTTTTCGTTTTACACCCGCTAGGCAGCTATTGCGCTACTAGTGCGGTCTTTTTCTTTACACCCGCTAGGCAGCTATTGCGCTACTAGTGCGGTCGCTTTTTCGTTTTACACCCGCTAGGCAGCTATTGCGCTACTAGTGCGGTCGCTTTTTCGTTTTACACCCGCTAGGCAGCTATTGCGCTACTAGTGCGGTCGCTTTTTCTTTACACCCGCTAGGCAGCTATTGCGCTACTAGTGCGGTCGCTTTTCGTTTTACACCCGCTAGGCAGCTATTGCGCTACTAGTGCGGTCGCTTTTCGTTTTACACCCGCTAGGCAGCTATTGCGCTACTAGTGCGGTCGCTTTTCGTTTTACACCCTAGGCAGCTATTGCGCTACTAGTGCGGTCGCTTTTCGTTTTACACCCGCTAGGCAGCTATTGCGCTACTAGTGCGGTCGCTTTTCGTTTTACACCCGCTAGGCAGCTATTGCGCTACTAGTGCGGTCGCTTTTCGTTTTACACCCGCTAGGCAGCTATTGCGCTACTAGTGCGGTCGCTTTTCGTTTTACACCCGCTAGGCAGCTATTGCGCTACTAGTGCGGTCGCTTTTGTTTTACACCGCTAGGCAGCTATTATGCTACTAGTATGGTACTGAATTTTCATTCTAGGCTCGTCATAAGCCCTAGGGCTGGATATCAAGAGGTCCAGTTGAGGCACTCCTAAGCCCTCGTGCACCTTAAACCAATCGGATTGTTAGTATTATAGGCTCGTCATAAGTCCTATAGCTAGATATCAAGAGGTCTAGTTGAGGCACTCCTAAGTCCTCGTACTTTCAATCGCATCCATACACTCACGGTCGCATCCCAATACATCACCAACCGCAGTGAGAATTTTGGCGCCTTCTCAACCTTGATCCAATTCTGCAAGGGCTTGCAAATTGAATCAAGGGGAGCCATCTGTAGACACCAAAAATTCTCACCCCATAAAGCAAATTCCGAAATAATGAATAAAACAAGAGGGTCGTCGCCTTTCTTTTTCAAAACATATTAGCGTGCTTGCCGAAATGAAACCATTGTTTCATAATCTTTTTCAAAGCATTTCATAAAACAACAATTCTTCAAAAATAATTTTCCGATTACACTCTCTCTCTCATCACATTTCATTTTGATACTTTTTTTTTTCTTCTTTTTTCTTCTTTTCTTTTCTATCTTAGTTACTGCTATTCGTACATATTTGATTCGTTTTCTATTTTAGGATATTTACCTGTATTTTATATTTTATCATACTAGTATGATTTCATTATTTCATGTATCTGTTATTATAGTATATCATCATTTTATATTTCATTATGTTTTGTATTTCGTTATTTGCATTCTATTATTTTTGATTCTTGGGGAAGAAAACATTTATAGTAGATAAAACCGTTGTTGTCTCACTGTATACATTCATTTAAACGCTAGCATTTTAAAGCATAGCAACCATTTTTTTGTTTCACTGCCGGTCAAACCAGACCATTACTCAGTCAATTTCAAACCCGGTCTACCCGCAGCCCAAACCTGGCGAGCCCACTGTTTGAGTGCAGGCTTCTTCCCCCGTGCCCCTTTTGCTAAACCGATTCCTGCTCCCTTCTCCACCCAATTACCAGATCAATCCTAAACCCTACTTTCTGTATAAAACGTCACATTAAAACCCTACAGTAGGACAAGCTACAGTGGCCGCCGATCCCAAAAAAATTCTCTCGCAATAACTTCACTCTCCTTCCCTAAGCTCTGCACTCCTCTCATTCTCACGTTCTTCACCATAGCAATTTTACACACCGAACCAGTGAATAAGGGAGATGCAGCTCTCTACCTCTCTCATTTTTCCTTCCTCTCGTTAAATTTGCAAACCAAGTTCGCGAACAAGGGACACAGCTCTGTCCTATCTTCATTTCACTTCTTCACGGCAAATGAGTAACATACATGCTGATGTCTCTCTTCATTTTCTCCTCACCGACGGTAATTTTGTAACTTACCCGACAAACAAGGAACGAACAGCTCCGTCCTCTCTTCAATACCATTCACCGACGGTGATTTCACAGCTTTTTCGGCGACAAGGAACGTCTGCTCTTCGCCTTCTCCAATCTCTTGCTCAAGGTAACTTTGCAACCAACTGGCGATAAGGAACGCCTGCTTAGCGCCTTCTTCAACCTCTTGTTCAAGGAACCTGTCATTCTTCTCACCATCGGTAATCTCGTAAATCCGACTGGTGAACATTCTCCTCTATCATTCTCTTCACTCGCTCCGGCGAATAAGAGGCATATATGCTCTGCCTCCATTTTTCTTCAAACTTCAACGGGTGAACAAGGAAACATCACGCATCACTGCACATTTCTGAAGTCCGACAAGGGAATAGAGATGGAACCATGTCGGTTTCTGGAAAATCATTATCCAACAGCCATAGCTCACGCAAGTAGAGTTTGGATTCTTAAACCTTTCATATATTTTTTTATCATTGTTCATTTCCCTATTTTTTTGGGGGCTAATCTCCTCATCTAACGACAATCTATATGTTTTCCTTTTCTCTTCGTTCAATCTGTTATATTTTGTTTCGCTGGAAAATTTTGTCTATCATTCCCGGTTGTTGATTTCATAATTCAATTATGTCTTTGGTTTCTTTTGACTGATGGCGTAATTTGGATACTATCTCGACACGCATGATACTCTTAATTTACAAACCCGATGATGTATGCGTGTTAAACTAGCGTTGATTTGCGTATCTTGTATGATCTGTATGATTAGGCGGTATTTGGTTTGGTAATGACAATAAAACAGCACGTGAAAACGGAAACAAAAAAATTAACTGTCCAGATTCATGTTAAGAAATTAACAAAATGGATTTGTAGTAACCCCGGGATCTGACTCATTTTTGTTATTAATTTTAACTTGAAGCTTTAGGCCAAAATCGAGAATAAATAAATACATTAAATTTCTTCAATTTGTTAATAATTTGGGTTTAACTGCATGTATGTTTACTTGGTTGTTTAACTTCAATTTCAAATTCAAGCTTATTGTATCATATGTTCATATTGTATAGATTTTAACTTGGCAATTGTTAGGCCCAGCCCAATATAGAGGCCCAAGACAATAAAAACCTTAGATAGCCCATAGGTCATCCATTGTAGAAAAGCTTTAGGATTGGGGTATCCTCAATGCATACGGGTCCTAGACCGGTCCATGTGAGGAATACCCGTTTCCTCAAAACTTTCCAATCATCCCTTATTGTCAGAATAAAACCTACAATCAATAAAGATCCAATTCAAAATTCAATTTCAAATCCAAACATCCATTCAATTCAAATGCCAAATCAAGCCCAACATCCTAAATAAAAAGGCCCAAGCCCAAATCAGCCCTATCACAAATAAAAACAATCTTCGGCCCACTTTCCAAGGCCCAACCCGGCCCAATTCCAAGGCCCAACCCGGCCCAATTCCAAAGCCCAATTTGAGGCCCATTCCAAGCCCAATTTGAGGCCCGTTCCAAAGCCCAATTTGAGGCCCATTCCAAAGCCCAATTTGAGGCCCATTCCAAAGCCCAATTTAAGGCCCGTTCCAAAGCCCAATTTGAGGCCCATTCCAAAGCCCAATTTGAGGCCCATTCCAAAGCCCCAATTTGAGGCCCGTTCCAAACAAAAAAACCCCTTTCCCCCTCTAAGGGTTTTTCCATACCTCGCGATACTCGCAAGCCTTCTTCGGCTCCCACAAACTTTAAACCATCAGACTTCAAGTCTTGTCTACTCACTCAACCTCTCCTCTTTCCAAATCTTCATTCTATACTCATCCGATTCGTCAATTCTCTTCTTTGGCAGAAAAGCTTGCCTCATCCACGCGTTTACTCTCTTCCCATCCTAATCCTATCCTTGGCTTTTAATTGAATCTCTCTAATAAGGTTTTGAAAGAAGACAATCCCGACAATTGGAGACCGAGGTTTCCTCGGGCACCAATCCGAAGTTGTGGGTTGCCACTTCTAAGGGGTGTAACCCAGTGCGAACCCACACAGAATCTCTGACATGACCAGATAAGTCCTATCCATAGGCAATAATCTCAGAGTCAATTAACGGTTCTTAGAACCCTTCTCCTCCCTTCCTAGTTCCTTAGGTCAAACTAGGTGGCGACTCTAGTCAATTTCCGCCCTTAGGGCATAAGTCCGCGTGGAGCCCATCGAGAGCGGGTGTAGTGCACACTTGCACTCCCTTTATGCTTTCTGGGAAAGACGGACGATTTAGTAGGTATTTGAGGGATGCCGGAATAACGGGTCTTCACCCTCCACAGAATGGCATATTTCTAGGATATCTCGCTTTTCAGTCAGACCATATTTAGATAGACCCCCCTCATACCGAAAATCACCCTCCACACTTGTAGCTTCAATAATATCTGCTCGAATTGGTCACTCCTTGGAGTCACCACTGGAATTTCTTCTGGTGGCTCGGCCTGACTCAGGAGAAATTGTCTAGCCTCCGTGTAGATTGTTGTTCGTTCTGATTGAAGTGAGTAATACCCCAACTGAGTTTCGTTGTACTGTGCATTAGCCTGGTCGACTTCCCACCAATACGGCTCACGATTTGATTGTTGAGGTGGTTGATAATCCTGACCAATCTTTGATATGAGGATATCTCCTCTTGCATTTGTGTCCATTCCAAATTGATCAACATCTTCTCACCTCATCGTGGCTGTCTCCATTGTCAGTAATTATCCTATAAAAACAAAATAAAAAATATCAAGTAGAAAAGAAATGAAACAGAAAAGAAAACTAATAACAAAATTAACTAGATAGAAAAACAAATAAAAATAATATAGAAATACAAGAATTTTTTTTTAGTAAAATTAAATAAAGCGAAAATAAAATAAAAGTAAATAAAAATAGAAATCCCATAAAATTTAAAAACTATCAATTAACCGTGCTGGAGGTCCCCGGCAACGGCGCCAAAAAACTGGGTGGAGAAATATGACTACTTCTACACATAGGCAGTGTACCTAATCGTTTTGCGGGATAGTGGATTCGTGGGGTTGTCGTACTCTTGGGGACCTCGCTGTGGATAACTGATAGTGGATAAACTTACTGAGACTTCTAGTAATAGATTTTATCATTTTTTAAGGAGAGAAATAATCGAAAAACCTAACCTGAACAAAACAGAATAATAAAAATAGAAATTATAAATCTTTTTGTTTTGAGAAAGCACCCCGGGTTGTTCTGCTCACCTATTTTATCAATTATATTAAATAAACTTACCACTTAAGTAATAAACTCAGAAACTATAAATAATTCGTTGACGACTAAATCTAACGAACCCTAAAACCAGTTGCTAGAACTAGCGCGACTAATTCTCTAATCCGGACACAACCAATCGCAAAAAGAACAGCTTCCATTTGAGACTAATAACTATAGGCCGGATCAGGCTTCTAGCTGTTAATCAGGTTTTATCTTCCCAGTCTTGTCATCTATCTCAGCTCTCGCATGTTGATTAGAAAACTACAAATATTGCTTTAATACTTGATCAGAGAATTAAGCAGATGAAGACTGGAATTAAACTACTACTTTAGATAAAATCATAGTGGCAAAGCTTAACATAACATAATTATAAAATCGGCTCGCATCCAAACCTGGGAGGGCTTAAGTTTATTAATTAAACATAACTATAATATAAACAACGTTTTAACAAAATAAGAGAAAGGGTAGAAAAACTCCAGCTAGCAAGTTGACTCTGAATCCTAGCTCCGCCTCTGTATCCACGTCGTCCGTAATAATAATACTAATTAATGGCAGAGATGTGGGTGGTGGGTGGAAAAAAATAAAAAGGAGAAAACGGGGAGAAGAGAAAATGGATGTTGGTCGTATGGTGATAAATGCTCCGGAGAGCTGATGAAGTGTTGGTGAAGAGCGTGGTGAGTGAGCTTTGGATTTTATGAAGGGAGATTTAATACTGAGGGAACGTAGCTTATTTATAGGATAGGAAATGAGAAGCAGACAACGGAGAAATCAGGGACGGTGCAGAGTGAATCAAGATGGCGGGGTGAGTTGGTAAGCAGATCCGTGAAAATCGCAGTTAGAGGGTAGCATTGATTGCAGAGGCGGCGTCACGCGTGCGTGAGTGAATTAAGGTAGGCGTCTGCAATTAATGAAGAGCAGTTCGACTGCGACGCCGCGAACGAAGAAGGAAAAACGGAGAAGAAAACTGTTCGCGTGCGCTGATGTCGTGTGTCCCGTCCTGTCCGCGCCCGAATTCACGCGGATGCGCCTGTGTTGTCCGCGCCCCATTAGGCGGACGCCTCTGTCTCGTGTCCGCGCCATTTCAGGCGCGAAGCCCTCGCAACCGCCCTAATTCAGGCGGACGTGTCTGCCCTCTCTTGTCCGCGCAAATGGAGGCGGACGCCTCTGCCTCTCTTGTCCGCGCTGATTCAAGCGGTCGTGAGTGATGCCCTTGTCCGCCTACATGAGTCGTGGACTGCAATATTCAACCGGCTCCAGATTCTTCGTTATAAGTCCGTTTTACTCGCCGTTTGTTGCGTTAGAAAGCTCATGAGATTATCTATCCATTTACATGGCTTTTTCCTACATTTAACACATAAAATATCAATTCATATCAAAACATAAATCTAGGAAAATCATATGATAAGTGAGAAATACGACACAAATTGCTATGAAAATAAGAAGAATTAAAGCCCTAAAAGTAGATGTATTTCTCGCTTATCAGTGTGTAAGAGGATCATCATTCCTCTCTGAAGTCCAAGTGCCCTGGGTGAGATGAGAGCTTAAGTCACCCTAATACAACACACAAATATAGTTATTAATTTATTATAAGTTCATATACAAATGAAATGACCACTTTGACTAAAAATGAAATGATATTACTGTAACACTCTAACTCAATCCAGATGTGGTCTCGCAACTTAACAGTATATATATAAACATGTCATAGCGGAATTCTTTACAAACCAGGACCTTGCCACGGTCTGACTACAGAATATACCGAACATTAGTACAACAACCTTAACCAATTCCATATCCTTCTTACAACCCCCTCACATCCTATACATCTTTCTAACTCCAATTGCCATACGAGTGTACACGCACAACTCGTAGGCCACACTTAACCCGTAACACTTGTACCCCTTCTTACTCTCGCGACGGCCGCTTCCTGATGTACTTGTGTAGTAAAAACAGCCCCCAAAGGGGGTCAGCACGAATGCTGGTACGATCCCCTCATGGGCCCCAAGCTAACGTGGCTACGACGACTAATTGTCGATAGCATGGAGGTTGATTAAATGCACAACATAATAGTAAATGCTGTAAACAACAATCCATATATGAACAATCAAAGTTCACACACAATGAACGACTTAAATGCGTTCCCTTAATTAGAGAGTTAGTTATTTAACTCCTTAAGTAATGTTCCCTCTTAATCTTAGTCCATCCTTATCTCACCTCAATCTTAGTCTTATCTTAATCTGAGAAACAACCATCCTTTAATAAGGAGTGGATGTCGCTTATCTTAATCTTAATTATACAAACCATCCTTTAAAGAGGAATGGTTGCAATTCATCTTAACCTTACCTTAATCTTAAACTTAACAATACAAACCATCCTTTAAAAAGGAATGGTTGCAACTTATCTTAACCTTACCTTAATCTTAAACTTAACAATACAAACCATCCTTTAAAAAGGAATGGTTGCAACTTATCTTAATCTTACCTTAATCTTAATCTTAACTTAATCTCAATATACAAACCGTTCCTGGAAGGGATTGGTTGTAGCTTAATTCGAACCTGGGATTTAGGTGATCCCACCGCACCATCTTAACTCCACCTACTCTGGACGGGAGTCCAGCGCAGCTGAGCCGGCAACCGGCCCTAGGCTACAAGTCCGAAGACAAGTCCTTAAGCGGAGGGCGGATCTGATTCAGATACCGTCCCCCTTTTTCCTTAGCATGCATGACCGGAGATCGGTCCCGAGTTTCCTCACTCAAGTTCCAGTTAGTAATAGTCTCAAGACCATGTTTGTTGGTTAACCTCTTTCGGTTCATATCGTTCCATATTAGGGAGCGTTCCTTAGTCTCACTCAATTCCTTACTACACGTTGGTTAGTAAGTTCTCACGGTATGTTGTGTTAATTTTCAAACATCACACAACATACAATAAATATAATATTCCGGTTGCATGCTTTATCTTGTTTAGTGAGCACACAAAAACAAATAGCACACAAGCCGAGGGACACCTCGTTAGCAAGCAGGTCACAAGAGAACTGTACCGTTCACCGTTGGTCGTTCGGCTGCTTACTCTCTTCCGGAGTCCAAACTCCCAAGTCCTAAAACATTCATTCAGTTTTAGGTTGTTAATCACTTAACTTAATTCAACTTACTTAACTTACTTAACCCTTAACAATCCCCACCTAACACCTCTTAAGTCTTACAACTTAATCTTGCAAACTTAATCTTAAACTTTTAAGTTTATTCTTAACTTAATCCCTTAGGTCTTTATACCTCTAATCTTCATTGCCCCCTTAATGGGGTACCATTAATACCACTAAACTCTCTTAGGGTTTCTTTCTTTCTTTTTTTTTTTGGTCCGACCGACCCACCGACCGACCCACCCCCTGGTAGGTCGGCTGCAGAGAACATCCAACTTCACAGTTTCAGCCCGACCGACCCAGACTGGGGTCGGTCCCCTGGGTAGGTCGGCTGCAGAAACTTCCCATACATTGTCAAACTTTCTCCAAATTTTTCCTCAAGCCTCCTAATGTGTTCTAACATCATTTGGCACATCAAACACACCTTATAACCTCCACCAAACTCATTGAAACAACTTCCAAAGATCTTCTCAAACATTTGCTCAATTCTTACAAACACTCCTAACACTTATCATATAATTCCTTATATTACCAACTTGTATCTTTACCAAAACTTCAACCAACCCAAGTGTTCCCTCCTTAACAGTTTGGGCACTTCATAAACATTATTTTCCATCTTCAGTTCATTTACCAAAACTTCCTCAAGTCATCTTACATAACCATGCACAAATTCCTCTCTTTTCCATTTGTTACTCATCATTCCTAAACTCTTGGGCATACCTAAACATTTCTTGTCATCCTCTTAGCACCTTAACCTTGTTCTTCTTTACCTTAACTATACTACACCCTCCTTGGACATTTCCACCTCCTTTTACTCACTTACTCACCATTCTCACGATCATACGCTCTTTTACATTCCTAGTCATTTTCCTTGATGACTTACAACATCCTCCTACCTTTTTCACTTCCATCACCCAAGCCAAGTCCACACATTACCATTCAACTAAACCTTACTAGTCCACCACCAACATCACCACCTCTTACACAAACTTCCCGAACTCTCATTGTTCTTCTCTTAGTTCATACCTAAATCATCTCAAAGCATTATAAATCATTTCCTCCAGATTTGCACAAGTCTTACCATTCCTCATACCATGACTTTGGTGTTTCAATGCACCCATCTAAACTCTAATTTCCTCATAGACCATTCTAGGTCATTCTAAACCTCAAGAACTCCTTAGTTAACTCATTTCCACTCAAATTCCTTTTTATGACTCCTAATAAATCCTAGGTCATATTAGTTCACCACCATCACCTAAACACTTTTTTCTACTCAAATTTCTGCCATAGCTTCTCTAGTATCTTATCATGCCCACACACATTGTTTTCCTCATTCAACCATCTCACACACATCAAGTTCTTTCTCATCACATCTCTTCACCAAACCAACTCATTCACAACAACTCATTATATTGCAATAATCTTAAATTGCATAGCACCAAGGCTCTTAAATGACATGGCTCTTAGGCCCTTAAATGACTTAAACTTAAACACTGAATTTCCCACATATAAAAGCTTTCAACCTGCAAATACACCCATCAATCTCATAGTAATTATAATGCTCTTAAAATCCACCTTAAACTTATATTACTAACTCATTCTCATTAGCTCATTAGTCACAAGTTCATAAGCTTGTTTAAGTTCTTTTTCTTAGGTTACATAACCCATTACCTAATGTAAGCCCTAGGCTACATTGGTACCCATCTAAAACTCATCCCTTAAACCTTAAACCACCATTAGGTAAGTAGTTTACCTTGTTTTCTCAAGCTTATCTTATCTTCTCCTTAGACCTTCTTCTTGAATGAATATCGGCCACCGCTTAAACTTCCTTTGCCAATGTTCTAATCAATATTAAATGACTCATATGAGTACTAAACAATACACTAACCTCAAGGAATAAAAACCTAGGTTAGGAGTGTGTTCTAAGGCATAAAGTGGATGATTACCTTTGAAGTCTCAAGATAGACTTTGGCATTGAATGAAATAGGACCTCCACTAGTCCTTGGTGAATAAATCAAGCTAGAACAAGGCATAAAAACATAGCCCCATGAGAAGAAATTTTCGGCCATGTAGAAGAAATGATGGAAACATGGTTTTTCTTACATTTTCTTTACCTTAAGAGAATGGAGAAGCTAATGAGCTCTTCAAACTTGATTTTCCTCCATCAATGGAGTTTTTCTCATGGCACCAAACTTGAGCTTTGAAGGATTTGAAAAGATAGGAATGAAGGCCTTGATCTAACTAAGAGAAATCTATGCTTACTTTTCGATTTGGAGCAAAGATGAACATTTGGTGAGCAATTGAAGGTGGAGGCACCATGGATGGAGCTCTCACGGTTTTGGAGAAGGGAATAGGTAGTAAAACCGATGGTGAAGGTGGGAAATGAAGAAGAGAGAGAGAGAAGGTATAAGAAGATATTTGTCATTTAAAAGCAAATAGTGAATTTACTCACTTTCCCACCTCTTTCCTTACTTACTAGCACATGTGGTGAGTCACCACTTCAAAAACCGTTCCCCCTCCCCCCTTTAATAATAAGATATTTTTGCTCTTTTTTGACCAACTAATTGACTTAAGTTGATTAAAACTTAAACTAGTCACTATTTGGCACTATTCACTAATCAGTGCACATATTTCTGAAATTTTTGATTTCCCATTGATTTAGACTTCCTAATGTGATACTAATTAGTACACATGTTGATTAAAGAGTAATTATGGACATTTAGCCACTCAAAACTCAATTCTAAGACAATTTCTCAAAAATGTGCTTTAAGACTTCTTAAAGCACATTTTGTGTTTAACTTGTTTTCAAGCTTGGTTTTCCTTGCTAATTGATTTAAAATGACCATTAGAATATTACTAAGGTCTTATCATGATATTTGGGTACTCACCCAAGTCTCTCCAAGCTTAGAGCACATTTTTGCCCTAATTGCCCTTAAGGCATTTTCTTGTTTTCCTTGGTTTAAATTGTCTACCAATCTTTCTAAGGCATATTTTAGCCTTTCTACATCATGATTTGATGTTTACTTAGAATACTTAGGTTTGGGGTATTTCAATCTACCCCCCTTAAAAGAACTTTGTCCCCAAAGTTCCCATGCATCTTATCTTATTAGAATACATGTCTTACCTCATTCCTTAGATCATATAGATCATACTTATGTATACTTAATCTCATTGGATCATTAGATCCGCCATATTCTTATTTTTAAATATCACACAATATGCTTACGCATGAATAGCACTCAAAATTCTTTTTGTTCCTTTTTGATGATTAAAACATTCACATAACTTCCAACGTATTCTCCCATGTCACCGGTCCGTAGACAATGGCTCATTCATCCTCGTCACCATGGGCCAGAATACAAAACACCCTGCTCTCCCCATGTCACCGGTCCGAAGACAAAGGCTCGTGCGTCCTCGACTTCATGGGCGAGACTCAGTAAAAAGGTAATCCTTTTTACGAGGTCATGTGAGGAATAATTCCTCTAATTAAAAATACAACCAACTCCAATTCCATTTTATCCTAAGGCCTCTATCCATAGTGTGATTTAATTGTGACCACTGGTAGGGAGTTTCAGGAATCATCCAACGCTGATGTGATCAGCATCAGTGTCGAACTATCCTTCCACTCCAATTTGTGTTCGGTTTCCCTTGATCCCTAGAAAATCAAGTTCCACCTCCCACGTCATTTTCAAACATCCAAATAATTCACTCATGTCCAATTTTCTATCTTCTTAGTTCTTCTAATCATAATCAATACATCTCCAAAGTGTGGACTCAGTCCATCGAACATTCCCGATTCATCTCTTAGTAATTACCTCAAGACTTAAATTCCTACTAAATTCTATATCAGTCTCATACCCACTTCTACTGTCTCATACCACACAATATTACTATTTCCTAACTCATAATCATATCGAATTGTATCTCATAATGTTATCTTATTCTTATCTCACACATAGTCTCATATCGACTCATACCTCATATATTCCTTATTCCTTAAATCTCTTTAAACCTCTTCCTTAATTCTCTTAACTTGTACTCACACCGGAGTTAACAAGATAGGTACTTAATATGTATGGTATTCACATCTTCTGTGTGCAATAACCATGATTTATCTCAAAATGTTTATGTAAAACATATTCTCAAATTATTTTGTGCTATGCACACCGTAGTTTATGTACTCAGTACACAAACATACGCTAAGCGGTTTTCGCTCTACCCCCCTTAAAATGGATTACGCCCACGTAATCAGCGTTACCTCATCTTTGAACATAAGTTCAAGATGTCTAATTCTCACCAAGCATTCTAGCTTCCATGTCATTTACCTTACTTATAATTCGATGAGAAATAACTTAGTCTCTGTATCGAGGATTCTTAACGGTACTTATACCATATTCTTAACTTAGTTTGGTCTAATCTCAAAGGTAGTGATTTGCTAGCTTCCGCTGCACCACTCTGATGTTTTTAGGCTTAACTGCCTCACTTATCTTTTTACAGTATTGTATATCCTTCCCTACGTGCTATGGTTTAGCACTAAAGGTCCCTCAATGGTCACGTGTTATCTTTATACATACACGACCTTGATGAGTCGTAGCTCGTCTATCCAGTCTTCCTGGAGATCTAATGTCTGTATTCTTAGTGTTTTCTCAAGTGTCTAAATCATTCTTTCCATCTGACCCTTTGTCTGAGGAAGATTCTTAATCTGAAACTACTGTTTAGTGCTTATTGCGCTTTACAGTTTAATCTCTTACATCTTAAGACATGTTCAATGTTTGTACTTAACAATCCGTGCTCTTCGCACTTCATAGTCCTTAATTATTTGTTCTCTGGTTCCTCTGTGTTGCTGGTTCAACTGAATTCTTCTCTTCGACTATTTGCGGTAATGGCTGCTCTTGTCTGATCTTGTGTCGTTGTCAGTGGTACGGAGTCGTCTACCTCCCGTGTTCCTTACACCACTCGTCTACATGCATGGGGTACCTTACTGGTACATTACTACTTACCCAACTAACTCATAAATGAGCATGTTAGGCCTGCAAGCCCCTGTGGGGTGCAGTCGTCCCATGTCTCGTTTTAGTAAACTCATAGTGTCCGTCACACGTTTAGCTATTGCTAATTATGAAGTATTCTGTTGTCGATCTCCTCTTGCATTGTTCCATAATAACATTTATTGTGCTTCTTGAAGTTAATCAAGGGAAATCCATTTACTGCGTTCTTGGGTATGGTATGCTCCAGCTCCTTTCTGTATTCCGTATTGATTCTATTTTTTAGTAGCTTAGGTCTCTTTCCATAGAGCCTCTTATCTTCTTTCTCATATTCATTCTATTAGGAAAGCACTTCCAGTTCCCTAAGGAATGGGTTGTGTGCTTCCTGTGTAATCTTACCAAACCATGTCCAGACTACTGGCATCAATGCACAGTCCGTCTACCATCTTATTTTCTTACTTATGCTAGTCTTAACTCATAAATCTAATTGCCTCAGTGTCAATATTTGACGGCTCATACATAATGGTCGCCTTACCGCGCACCATGACTTAATCCACTTATCTAACTATTGTACTCACGACCACTACTACCGTGGTAGTTGGCCTTTACCATGTTGCCCATTAATGGTGCAACCTCTTACTCACTTATTCTAATGTCTTACCTTATACTCAATCCCTTCTTGGTGTAAACACACTGGGAGTCCTCATTCCGGTGTATGGCGGTTGTCATACCGTGCTGTAAAATAGTTGATTCTTAATACGAAGGTGTTCTGTTCCAATCTCAGATTCGTAAGTAGGCTAATTTCTTCGCTTTCTTTCATCCTTAGTGATGTTATCTACCATGTAGTTTAATGGTTACTGAAGAAGTCATCCACTGAATCACAAGCTTTTCTGGGCATTGATTAATTGACGTGCCATAATGTGCAGTCACAATGTTTATCTCTGACGATCACTAATTCTTACATCCTGGGTGTTGGATATGAGGTCTATCTCTGCAACCTACCTTATTACTCAAGTGTATCTGATATATTTCAAGGAAATCTCAAGGTTCATAGTTTCCATTTTCTAAATAAAGTGTATTTCATCTCTAATAAGTGAAAGCCCTTTTTAAGGGGTTCATTCCCACTCATGGCCTCACAACAAGGAGAGGTATCCCCACCCTAAAAGGCATGGTTCGTTCGCCGCTCCTGTCCTTAGCATTATCTCAATATTCTCATTGGTACCCTTTCTTGGTAATGTTCTTCCCAATCTAAGTTATAGGTTTGGTAACCGTTCATATCTACAAATTGTAGTTCCTTCGTGGCTTAAACAAGCTCTCTTATAACTTACCGCGCCTCGGGCTCTGATGTGGTTAACATCCTTGGCTCGTAGGCTCTTAATGCTTAATGTCTCAGTTCATTATTTGTACTCTTACTCATCTGCAGGTCATCCCTATAAGATTCTGGTTCTTTGAGCACTATTCACCGTTAGGTTACATACTAAATGTAGTATCGGGTTTCATGATAAGTTGCTGCATCCTGCTTCCTGCTAGGGAAGTTGTTCAGGTGATCTGAGGTTACTTAATGTCTTTGACAATACTGTCATTTTACTAGACTTATGTCATTTAATAGTCAAGGTTAGGTTCGTATTAGGCGTTTGCCTTACGGTGTCCATGTTGGATATCATCCTGTCATCTTATACTTCCATCTCAACGCCTCGTTCAACTTCCGTTGACTACGCCACCCGTTGATGATCAATCATACTTGGGTGTTGATGAGTTAGACGAACAATATTAGCTGTCATTCATCAGTTTGCTCGGCTCGACTATGCCCGCTCTGTGGGGGTAGTCCTCTGAGCTTTCCTCCGTGGGATTCGTATGTCCTTAACCCTTGGTAGGTTATATCTTAAGTTTATTTCCTTTATCTTTGCTTTCTGGGCTTCCCAACATCTTCATTGTAGAATGTTTGTTATTGGTATTCTTAGTGTTCAAACTGGGAGTTTTATCCCATCCCTGTTGGGAGTCGTTCTATCGACTGCCTTTGTTGTATCTCTTGATACATTCCGTGTATGTTGTTACTTACGTAGTATTTTTGCTCGAATTATTGAGCGATCTCTTAGGTTCCTCTTTGAGATTCGGATTTGGTATTCTTACCGCACTGTCGGTTGTTGTTGTCGTAGTACGTTGTACTGTTGCTAACGTCCATTTGGTCTAATATTATGTCCAAGTTCCGCTCCCGGCTGATTGGTATGTTACCTTATCTCATCATGGTAAGGCCGTCGGGCCTTTCCAAGGTCTTATTTTTCTGTTCTCGTGGATTTATAATCCGGTATTAATATGCGTTTCAGCTGTAGCGTTCTCCTATTTCGCCTTGATGGCTTTTCGTGTGGCTTAACCGTGGTAGCACTTGCTATGGCAAGTGCGCCATGTGGGATGGGTTATTGGTACAAGGTACATCGGTAGTGACACTTCCTTCTAATTTCCATGTAATTGGTAGTCCTCGGGACTCCTTCGATAATCTCTTATTTTGGATAACCGTCCATCCGGCAGTTTCCTTGTTGTTTGACAGTACTGTCATCTACCAGGGCGTTCCTCTTTCTGAGGGAACCCCTTAATATTTTCTTATGTCTTAATCCTCGCTCCTGTCTCCACACATTCTGTTGTGGTTATTAAGTAATGATTCTCCTTTAGGCACTACACCGTAGTCCTATTTCGGTATACAATTTATATGTGTTTCCACCGTTGTCCGCGTTATGTCGGGCAGGTTTGCAACCTTTTTCATTGTATGGGGTTTGGAGTTCCCGGTTCTTAACTGGACCTTCCAGTAATCTCAATCCTCATGCTCTGTATTATCCTACTGTTATGCTCCTTCGGACCACTGTCCGGTACTCATGTCGCTTCCCTATTCCTTTCTATTGCACCCGTAGTGCTTTCCTTATCATTGGTATTGCGGGTTATTTCGACTGCGTAGCATGTCGACCCATGTTGCCGGTAATTACCGTTCCCTTATTGATAGAATTCCATAGGTAGCGCCTGTTTTTCTGTTGCGCTCCGTTAAAAACCTCCAAGTTCTCCGTAACTGTTGTACAACAAGTTATTTCTTGTATTGCTTACTATTAACTAACTGCCAGATCGGGTTTCCCCGAGTAAGAGAAGGCTTTCTTCTCTCTGGCGTTTGTTCCACATATTCAGGGTTAGGGATGTGGAGGGCGGGTCTAGGTACTATGGATATCCGGTAAACACCGGGAAGTCCTGGCTAACGCACCTCTCACTCTATCTCTCAACCCTTAACCCATAACTCAATCTCAACCTCATCATTCTCCTAAGTTCGGTATTTCTTGTCTTCAGAGCGTAACACTCTGATACCACTTTTTGTAACACCCCAACTCAATCCAAATGTGGTCTCGCAACTTAACAGTATATAATAAACATGTCACAGCGGAATTCTTTACAAACCAGGACCTTGCCACGGTCTGACTACAGAATATACCGAACATTAGTACAACAACCTTAACCAATTACGTATCCTTCTTACAACCCCCTCACATCCTATACATCTTACTAACTCCAATTGCCATACGAGTGTACACGCACAACTCGTAGGCCACACTTAACCCGTAACACTTGTACCCCTTCTTACTCTCGCGACGG
The DNA here is from genome assembly GCA_023374045.1 of Limonium bicolor. Lineage (NCBI taxonomy): Eukaryota > Viridiplantae > Streptophyta > Magnoliopsida > Caryophyllales > Plumbaginaceae > Limonium > Limonium bicolor. The sequence goes on along the minus strand of CM041780.1, from coordinate 178,704,631 downwards.
CCGCTTCCTGATGTACTTGTGTAGTAAAAACAGCCCCCAAAGGGGGTCAGCACGAATGCTGGTACGATCCCCTCATGGCCCCCAAGCTAACATGGCTACGACGACTAATTGTCGATAGCATGGAGGTTGATTAAATGCACAACATAATAGTAAATGCTGTAAACAACAATCCATATATGAACAATCAAAGTTCACACACAATGAACGACTTAAATGCGTTCCCTTAATTAGAGAGTTAGTTATTTAACTCCTTAAGTAATGTTCCCTCTTAATCTTAGTCCATCCTTATCTCACCTCAATCTTAGTCTTATCTTAATCTGAGAAACAACCATCCTTTAATAAGGAGTGGATGTCGCTTATCTTAATCTTAATTATACAAACCATCCTTTAAAGAGGAATGGTTGCAATTCATCTTAACCTTACCTTAATCTTAAACTTAACAATACAAACCATCAACTTATCTTAACCTTACCTTAATCTTAAACTTAACAATACAAACCATCCTTTAAAAAGGAATGGTTGCAACTTCTTAATCTTACCTTAATCTTAATCTTAACTTAATCTCAATATACAAACCGTTCCTGGAAGGGATGGTTGTAGCTTAATTCGAACCTGGGATTTAGGTGATCCCACCGCACCATCTTAATGCCACCTACTCTGGACGGGAGTCCAGCGCAGCTGAGCCGGCAACCGGCCCTAGGCTACAAGTCCGAAGACAAGTCCTTAAGCGGAGGGCGGATCTGATTCAGATACCGTCCCCCTTTTTCCTTAGCATGCATGACCGGAGATCGGTCCCGGGTTTCCTCACTCAAGTTCCAGTTAGTAATAGTCTCAAGACCATGTTTGTTGGTTAACCTCTTTCGGTTCATATCGTCCCATATTAGGGAGCGTTCCTTAGTCTCACTCAATTCCTTACTACACGTTGGTTAGTAAGTTCTCACGGTATGTTGTGTTAGTTTTCAAACATCACACAACAATACAATAAATATATTCCGGTTGCATGCTTTATCTTGTTTAGTGAGCACACAAAAACAAATAGCACACAAGCCGAGGGACACCTCGTTAGCAAGCAGGTCACAAGAGAACTGTACCGTTCACCGTTGGTCGTTCGGCTGCTTACTCTCTTCCGGAGTCCAAACTCCCAAGTCCTAAAACATTCATTCAGTTTTAGGTTGTTAATCACTTAACTTAATTCAACTTACTTACTTACTTACTTAACTTACTTAACCCTTAATGATCCCCACCTAACACCTCTTAAGTCTTACAACTTAATCTTGCAAACTTAATCTTAAACTTTTAAGTTTATTCTTAACTTAATCCCTTAGGTCTTTATACCTCTAATCTTCATTGCCCCCTTAATGGGGTACCATTAATACCACTAAACTCTCTTAGGGTTTCTTTCTTTCTTTTTTTTTTGGTCCGACCGACCCACCCCCAGGGTAGGTCGGCTGCAGAGAACATCCAACTTCACAGTTTCAGCCCGACCGACCCAGACTGGGGTCGGTCCCCTGGGTAGGTCGGCTGCAGAAACTTCCATACATTGTCAAACTTTCTCCAAATTTTTCCTCAAGCCTCCTAATGTGTTCTAACATCATTTGGCACATCAAACACACCTTATAACCTCCACCAAACTCATTGAAACAACTTCCAAAGATCTTCTCAAACATTTGCTCAATTCTTACAAACACTCCTAACACTTATCATATAATTCCTTACATTACCAACTTGTATCTTTACCAAAACTTCAACCAACCCAAGTGTTCCCTCCTTAACATTTGGGCACTTCATAAATTATTTTCCATCTTCAGTTCATTTACCAAAACTTCCTCAAGTCATCTTACAACCATGCACAAATTCCTCTCTTTTCCATTTGTTACTCATCATTCCTAAACTCTTGGGCATACCTAAACATTTCTTGTCATCCTCTTAGCACCTTAACCTTGTTCTTCTTTACCTTAACTATACTACACCCTCCTTGGACATTTCCACCTCCTTTTACTCACCATTCTCACGATCATACGCTCTTTTACATTCCTAGTCATTTTCCTTGATGACTTACAACATCCTCCTACCTTTTTCACTTCCATCACCCAAGCCAAGTCCACACATTACCATTCAACTAAACCTTACTAGTCCACCACCAACATCACCACCTCTTACACAAACTTCCCGAACTCTCATTGTTCTTCTCTTAGTTCATACCTAAATCATCTCAAAGCATTATACATCATTTCCTCCAGATTTGCACAAGTCTTACCATTCCTCATACCATGACTTTGGTGTGTTCAATGCACCCATCTAAACTCTAATTTCCTCATAGACCATTCTAGGTCATTCTAAACCTCAAGAACTCCTTAGTTAACTCATTTCCACTCAAATTCCTTTTTATGACTCCTAATAAATCCTAGGTCATATTAGTTCACCACCATCACCTAAACACTTATTTTCTACTCAAATTTCGCCATAGCTTCTCTAGTATCTTATCATGCCCACACACATTGTTTTCCTCATTCAACCATCTCACACACATCAAGTTCTTTCTCATCACATCTCTTCACCAAACCAACTCATTCACAACAACTCATTATATTGCAATAATCTTAAATTGCATAGCACCAAGGCTCTTAAATGACATGGCTCTTAGGCCCTTAAATGACTTAAACTTAAACACTGAATTTCCCACATATAAAAGCTTTCAACCTGCAAATACACCCATCAATCTATAGTAATTATAATGCTCTTAAAATCCACCTTAAACTTATATTACTAACTCATTCTCATTAGCTCCTTAGTCACAAGTTCATAAGCTTGTTTAAGTTCTTTTTCTTAGGTTACATAACCCATTACCTAATGTAAGCCCTAGGCTACATTGGTACCCATCTAAAACTCATCCCTTAAACCTTAAACCACCATTAGGTAAGTAGTTTACCTTGTTTTCTCAACCTTATCTTATCTTCTCCTTAGACCTTCTTCTTGAATGAATATCGGCCACCACTTAAACTTCCTTTGCCAATGTTCTAATCAATATTAAATGACTCATATGAGTACTAAACAATACACTAACCTCAAGGAATAAAAACCTAGGTTAGGAGTGTGTTCTAAGGCATAAAAGTGGATGATTACCTTTGAAGTCTCAAGATAGACTTTGGCATTGAATGAAATAGGACCTCCACTAGTCCTTGGTGAATAAATCAAGCTAGAACAAGGCATAAAAACATAGCCCCATGAGAAGAAATTTTCGGCCATGTAGAAGAAATGATGGAAACATGGTTTTTCTTACATTTTCTTTACCTTAAGAGAATGGAGAAGCTAATGAGCTCTTCAAACTTGATTTTCCTCCATCAATGGAGTTTTCTCATGGCACCAAACTTGAGCTTTGAAGGATTTGAAAAGATAGGAATGAAGGCCTTGATCTAACTAAGAGAAATCTATGCTTACTTTTCGATTTGGAGCAAAGATGAACATTTGGTGAGCAATTGAAGGTGGAGGCACCATGGATGGAGCTCTCACGGTTTGGAGAAGGGAATAGGTAGTAAAACCGATGGTGAAGGTGGGAAATGAAGAAGAGAGGAGAGAGAGAAGGTATAAGAAGATATTTGTCATTTAAAAGCAAATAGTGAATTTACTGACTTTCCCACCTCTTTCCTTACTTACTAGCACATGTGGTGAATCACCACTTCAAAAACCGTTCCCCCCTTTAATAATAAGATACTTTTGGTCTTTGTTGACCAACTAATTGACTTAAGTTGATTAAAACTTAAACTAGTCACTATTTGGCACTATTCACTAATCAGTGCACATATTTCTGAAATTTTTGATTTCCCATTGATTTAGACTTCCTAATGTGATACTAATTAGTACACATGTTGATTAAAGAGTAATGATGGACATTTAGCCACTCAAAACTCAATTCTAAGACAATTTCTCAAAAATGTGCTTTAAGACTTCTTAAAGCACATTTTGTGTTTTAACTTGTTTTCAAGCTTGGTTTTCCTTGCTAATTGATTTAAAATGACCATTAGAATATTACTAAGGTATTATCATGATATTTGGGTACTCACCCAAGTCTCTCCAAGCTTAGAGCACATTTTTGCCCTAATTGCCCTTAAGGCATTTTCTTGTGTTTTCCTTGGTTTAAATTGTCTACCAATCTTTATAAGGCATATTTTAGCCTTTCTACATCATGATTTGATGTTTACTTAGCATACTTAGGTTTGGGGTATTTCAATTACTTACCATTTGAGCAATAACTACTCTCTTGGCATCGTCGTATTGAGGATTTTCGGGAGTCAAATTCTTCGGAATGTGGCTTAACTCCCAGACTTTCATTCTTCTGCCACTGGTATCCAATAAGCCATTCGTGGGCAGATATCTCTTTTGCTCCCATTCTGGTACCCGTTAAGCAATACTTTTTCCACCTAAGCGGTGAGGGTACAGATTTTTCTAAGCATTTGCTTGCTGTTTCTCACGGAGAGCCTGCAAAAATGTAAACAGAAAATTTTATGTAAAATTAAACACAAAAAAAACATAAGAAAGTGTAACATATGTATGTATGACAATAAAATGCACCTTGAACTCCGGTGTGTGATGATGCTCAACAAATTGTACCCATTGCTTTTCGGTGATGCCTTCGTAAATCTCTCATGGTGGCCTTTCACCGCTGAGATCATGATCTGAAGCATCTGGATCTTCTGGAGCAGACATCTTGTAAAGAACTTGTCAGCTAACTTATTCTTATGGTCCCGGAACTATTTTGACATCTATGACAGCACATCCTTTTTAAGTGCGGGATCCATGGAGAAACGAGCCTACATAAATGATTAATCAGTTAGCAAAATGAACATAAATATTCTATTATTTTATAAAATCATACTAATAACGTAGAGATTTACCTAAAGACGCTCAAACATGGTATCCTTCAACGCTTGAGGTACTTGTTTCCAATTGTGGTCTATGTTATAGTATGTCTTCACCAAATGGCTAATATAAGCGGTGAAGTCATTCTTCCAATTGCCGTGAGGTTGTTTGTACTCATTGAATTGCACGGTTTTGTAGGAGGGCCCTTGTTAGCCTACAGATCACGTGTGGGACCTCTCTTCTTTGGCTTCTTGGCCTCTGGTGGGGCAACTGGTGGCTCTTCAGTTTGTTGTGAAGGGCCAGCCTCAGTCTCGCGTGCAGCTAACTGATTGCTCTTCTTTTTCTTCCCGCCTCTTGTGACCTGCTTACTTGGTCTCTTCTGTTGTGGCTCAGCATCTCCAATCATGAGAAACTCTCCAACAGGGTCATCCATAGGGTGATCATCCACTATGAAAAATATAAAGCATTCTCATCAGATAAAGTCATTATACAAATTAACATAAATACTATGAAGCATATATAACAACATTAACACTTAAGATAACATTACAGTCTACATTCTACTAACAACATTACCTGACACAAAAACATAAATCATTTCATATTTTCAACCCAAACACCTTCATCATGGTCTGATAGTGCATAAAGCAAATAGTTTTCGGTAACATCAATCGAATATGGCAATCCAGTAAGAAACAAGGGGGTTTCCTCTACCGTCTCATTGTCATTGTCATCGTCATCCTCATTTTCATTTTCAATTACAACCGGCCTTCTTCCCGGAAGAACAACAGACCATCTACAGTTCTTCGGATCCTCAACGTACCACACTTGTTCACAATCCTTTCCCAGAACAAATTGATCATCCTTATAACCAACACGTGAAAGATCAACCAACGTAAGCCCTCCATCATTTTGGTATCCACGTCGGTTGTCTACCAATTTGCATCGGAACAATAGAAAGAAATCAATGTGGTAGTCTAGTTCCCAAATGTCCTCGATGACACCATAATACCAACTAGAGTTCCTAACTGGTTGACATCGGTTACCGCTATGGTACTCAGTGGCTGCAGCTTCAATTTTTACCCCACTATTCTGATTTATCAATTTGGCATCTTGGCACGCAGTGTAGTACGTATACCCACTAATATCATACCCCTCAAATGATGTAATATTAGTTTCAGGTCCGATTGCCAAACTTCTGATCTCTTCACTTACAACTTCAGGATCTAATGATGCTAATGTAAACACATGATCTTTGAACCATTGGATAAAAACTCGGTTTTGTTCCTTTGTCAGCCAAATGTGGTCTTTCGTTGGATTTTGATGTCTTAACTCAACCATATAGGTTTCAAGATAAGGTTCAACAGCCTCAAGGTGTTGTAAGACAAACAAATGTGCTTGATAAATAAGATGACGTGGAACTTGTACAATCTTTCTACTGATGACACCTTTACCCTTAAACCTGTCGTAGTGTCATGGTTTTATGATACCAATTGACTCCATCTCACTCAAATAATCGGTCACAAATTATGTGACTTCCTCAGTCACCGTTGCTTCAATAATGCTCCCTTCTGGTCGATATCTATTCTTCATTCTACTTTTCAGAATACCTACATACCGTTCAAAAGGGTACATGTTTTGTAAGTATACCAGACCACAAAATTGTATCTCTCGAACGATGTGCACAATTAGGTGCACCATTATATCAAAGAAAGATGATGGAAAATACATCTCAAGTTGACATAATGTGACAATAATTTCATGTTATAGATCATCTAGAGAGGTCACATCAATTGCCTTGGAGCAAACAACGTTGAAGAAGAAATATAACCGAGTTAAAGCATTCCGGACATCAGCTGGCAATATCCCTCAGATTGCAACTGGAAGAAGATGTAACATTAGTACATGATAATCGTGAGATTTCATGCCTAACAGTTTCAAATCCTTCATCGATACAATGTTCTTCTAGTTTGAAGAGTACCCAGATGGTACTTTTACCGAGTGCAGACATTTACAGAAACTAATCTTTTCAGCCTTTGAGAGCGTGTAGCATGCAGGAGGTAGGTATATTCGTTTCCCATTCTCTTGTGGGTGTAACTCCTTCCGTATACCCATGGTTTGCATGTCTTTTCTGACTTTTAGTCCGTCTTTTGTTTTGCCGGGTATGTTGAGCAAAGTCCCACTCACTGCCTCACCAACGTTCTTCACAATGTGCATGATGTCTAGGCAGTGTCTCATAGGAAGATGACGCCAATAAGGTAGATCCCAAAAGATAGAACACTTTTTCCAAATGTTCTTTGCCGGTTTTGATGTGTTTCCAAATACATTTACAATGTTCTTAGCCTTTTCGTACACTTCCTCAGAGCTCAGAGGTGGATGGGCCACACGAGTTTCGGCCTCACCATTGAATAGCTTTCTCTTCGTTACTCGATAAGGGTAATCTTTGGGCAGAAGATGTCGATGACACATATAAACATTCTTCCCACAATGTTTTAAACGGTCCAAACAAGTGTCTTCCTCGCATACGGGACATGTAAATGTTCCTTTCACCGTGTAACCGGACAAGTTCCCATATGCAAGGAAGTCGTTGACAGTACATAACAACAAAGCCTTGAGCGTAAAATTTTCTCTTGCATAAGCATCATATACCACGGTCCCCTCATTCCGTAGTAGCTTCAGATCATCAATCAGCGGGGCAAGATACACATCGATGTTATTATCTGGCTGCTTGGGACCAGATATCAGGAGCGATAACATGATGTACTTTCGTTTCATACTCAACCATGAGGGTAAATTTTAGATCACTAGCAGAACAGGCCATGTACTGTGTTGACTACTCAACGCGCTGTACGGGTTCATTCCATCAGTACATAACCCAAGCCTCAGATTCCTATCTTCATGTTTGAAATGTTCTTTGTACCGTCTGTTGATGTTTCTCCACTGAGGCCCATCTGCTGGATATCTTAGTTTCTCATCACTTTTTCTACCCTTTGCGTGCCACCATAAGTTCTTTGCATCTTTCGGATTGGCAAACAACCTTTTGAACCTAGGTATGATCGGTAAATACCACAAAAGTTTAGCCAGAGGACTTCTTTTCTAAGGGGATGAGGAGTCACCATCCTTGAGCTTGTATCGAGACAATGAGCATTTCGGATAGTTAAAGCATGTATCTTCTTATACTCAATCCCCATTGGACATATCCATTTCTTCACCTCATAAGTGGTGATAGGGAGACCGTTCCCATCTGGAAGCATATCATGAAGCAGCTCGAGAAGTGTCGTGAAACTCTTGTCACTCCATTTATATCTCCCCTTCAAGTTGAACAAATGCATAACAACCGTCAATTTTGTGCACTTAATGCACATAGGGTACAAGGCTGTCTTGGATTCATCCAACAACCTTTGATACTCCTCCGGCCTGTCAATGAAATTGTCCTCGACATTATCAAGCATATCATCCATTCGCTCATCGTGGTAAGTCATCTCACTATCAACATTGACTCCTGAATTACTTGGGAATCGATCCGACTCGTTGGTAGTATCGAAGGTCTGCTTGGTTCTTGAGTGACACCGATCATGACTGTAGGATGTTGAAGCATTATCTTAAATAGATTCTCCATGAAAAGTCCATCTTCTATAATGTGACATGAAACCACGGGTCTTTAGATGGAATTGTATGACGTCGATGCTTGAATATTTTCTGACCACACCACAATCAACACAAGGACATGGAATTTTCACCGCCTTTGTCGTGTCCTTGTGTTGCACTGCAGCTCTGCAAAGCTCTTTCAGCATCTTGTCAAAGTGTTCCCCTCGATCACCATACATCCAGTCACGCTCCATACTATATGTGCAACCAGTACTAAAAAACAGCAGTTTACCTACAGAAATTACCTACGGAAATTTTTCCGTAGGTAATTACCGACGGAATACCTACGGTTTGTGATGTCAACCCGTGGTTAAGAATTTACCGACGGAATTCCGACGGAATACCAACCACACATCTACCAACAGAATATTCCGTAGGTAAAATTGAAGGAAAAAGTGCGCGTAGACTAGGTGATAATGGCGCGTGTATTACCTACGGATTATTTCCGTCGGTAAACACTACTAGCAATTTACCTACGGTATTATTTCCGTCGGTATTCACTTGGGTATATTGCATCAGCCGCGTGATTTTTCTATGGATAGTGATAGGAAAGTGTCGTTCCAATCAACTAAAGTCGGGAATGGAAAAAGGAAATACCGATGGATTGATCCGTCGGTAATGACCAGGCGAAATACCATATCTACATTTTAAGTTACCGATGGAATTCTTCCGTCGGCAAACTTTAATTGAATTTTTTTCCTTTTCTTCTTCCTTCTTTCTCACAGCGCCCGAGCTTTTTCTTTCTCAACCTTTACAACCCCTTTGGTTTCTTCCTCATCGCCCAAACGCCTACGTCTCAACCAGCATCTCTCGCCTGCTCAACAACTGAAAGTGGTAGTATTCTCGAACAACATCTAGCACACCAGAGTGAAAAGGGGCTAAACCAGGTAATGTTCTCGGACTTATCGTACTCTCTATGGTGAATATGACAGTAGAATTTTTTAATTTCTTCTATCTCTGTACTCAAACTTATCTTATTCTCTATGGCGACTATAATAGTAGAAGTTTTTGATTTCTTCTATCGCTCCTTGTGAGGCGAACGATATGATGCAGCAGCTGTCCCTTTCGTTATCAATTGGATGAGTTAGGGTCCTAATTGGATGAGTTAGGGTTCTAATTGGATGAATTAGTGTGCGTTCTTCTATGGACTAGTTGATTTATGGTCTCATTCTTAGAAATTTTTGCCGAGTGACATTCATTTGGGGTCAATCTTAAGAGATTCGAATATGTGTATTCGATTCTCAGCCAGAGAACTCTTTTTGTGTGTGTGTGCATTTGTCTAGTATTATTGTATAGAACCTGAAATAGAAGCCTAGTTTTTATTTTCTATTTTTCATCTTCTAGAACATAGAAATTTATTTTATTTATTGAATCTCAGCTTTTCAGGAGTGTAAGTATAAAAGGGCAGGTCGCCCCGTTAACAGATATATTGAAAAACAAAGGAGTAGTGATAAAAGAGTGGTGGGTGGGAAAAAAAGGATTAAACCAGTGGAAATGGGAGAATCCTATTGGTTTGTTTTGATTTTTAGTGTTCTTGGTTTGGGGAGAGGTATAGAGACTGTTGCTTTCCAGTTTTCTTCTCTTTGAATGTAAGGTATTACTCTGGATGGCTGGAGTGGAATTTTGTGGCAACTTTTTGTGCAGATCTCTCTCTCTCTATCTCTCACTCACACACACAAACAAACATGCCAATGCCATGTCAGATCTGAATTGTACTCCTATAATGTTAGACTAGGGAATCTGATAGCTTAGAATAAGCTCTTATAAGATCTTTGAATGTGGGATCCCTTTTGATGGGGGACAAGTGAAGCTTTTGTTAGCTAGATGGACTGAATTATGGAATTGATTTATTAGAAATATATTGATGGATTTGGTTACATCATAATGGTGCAATAACTGATTGGAAATCACTTTGTCATTTTTCTCGATTTCAGTTCTTGCTTCCTCTAATCTCTCTTTCGTGCTGCTGCTCCTGCCCCCAAACTTTTTTTATCATCTTTTAGCCACTATCGACTCTAAATGTCAGCACTAATTTTTGATATGTTAAAGCTAATTATGTAGTTGATTTGGAAATTTGCCTAACAGTTATATAATGGCCCAAGGCCGTCCTTATTAAGTTACAATTACTATACTGCAGTTCCGTACTTACATAAGGTTATAAATTCACCACAGGAATGCCTGTATATCAGCAGCAATCAAACTAATATTTTTTTTCTTTATAGATAGTGGCTAAACAGCTGAAAGGTTACATTATACAGATTTCATTACCTGATACCAAAATATACAACCAAGATACAAAACTCCCTCACAAAATCATCCACACTAATTTAGCTAGGGTTCTATGTTCTTATGTTGAATCACAAATCTTTTTTGCGGATAGGGGTTATGGAAAAAGGAAGCCTCTGAGTGCAGTTTACATGAATTGCTTCTCCAAGGATAGAAATCGTCTATGTATTTCCCCCATTGAATGATGCACACACGAATGATGAACACACCCTGAAACACAAAGATTAAACATCCTGAAAATTAAGAAGATGCATCACAAAGCACAGTTTCCAAAACTGCTAAGTCAATATTGACAATAATTTAACTGATGATGAAGATGATTTAAACTATGCTTTGTTTCTGCTGTTTTGTTTGTTTCTTTGTTGTTGTGCTGTGATGTTCTTTAGCTTGTGCTCTTTACTATGCTTGTCGGATTCATGTTTCTGTAAGGGGTGTAGCTTATGTTAGGTGTGTAAGTTGTAAGCAGTAAGATGTAAGTTGTAAACTCTATGGCTCTAGAGCTAGGTACCCATTTACTAGATCATTTTAATATGCAATTGTTTCGCTGTTTCTAACATGCAATGGACTGCACCGAAACCTATATACAGCAGCGTGGTTTCCTTGTATCACAAATGATGAATATAGTTTGCCATCTGAATCTGCATTTGTACTACGAAGTTGCAAAGTGACCTCTATTCTCGTCTTGGAACAAATGAAAATGCTGCAGCATTAGTTCCTATTTATTCTTCTGAAATAGAGGCTAAGCTTCTTTTTTTTCTTTCTCGCTTTATGTCTAGATTTCTGAAATGCTGCAGCACTCGATGCATTTGTAAACTTCTGGCTTGTCTGTTATACTAGTTTTTCCAAGAGCTTCTAACATTTGCTTAATCTCATAAAAAAAGAATCTGATTTGAAACTCTGCTCTTCCAGATTTTTTGTAGATAATAAAAAACCATGATCCACACAAATAATATTCTTTGCTCAAGTAGATGAAATGTTGATCTGAAATGAGCATTATAAAACTTTTCTTTGTAGTAATATTCTCTTTAGTTACCTTCTTCTTATCATCTTGGATTTCTCGTTATTGCAGATAATTACTCCTCGTTGCATTTGCATTCAAAGCATGCATTGGTAGTCCACTTACAAAACCATTGTTCATATTTTTAATCTTAACATTGCATTAATGCTTTGCATGAGACGGTGAGGCATACAGAATAGCTTGTGTAATCCACTTAGGGGTTGGTCGGTCAGACCGCATTCATGGGAGTCCATCAATGGATTGTTTAAGGGAATTATAACGGAAATCGCTATCCGCCTGAGGGGTTATCAATGAACTCAATGTCCAGTTTTCAACTGGCATGCAGGTACTTGTTTATTAAGTTTTTATTGCTTTACATGTATATCAATGAGGATTGCCATCATTTGCTCTAATTTGTTGTTTGTTCTTCAGACAATTGCTGTGATCCCTGTTATCCCACTGGGTGCTGTTCAGCTTGGTTCATCATTAGCTGTAAGTTTTTTTATATCAAGTTGGTGAAGTATTGATGTTTCGTTTTCTGTCGACTCTATGGATACTAACATGACCTGCTTAACGTGGGCACTACAAGCTAATTGATCTAAAAAAAACTTACACGATGATGATCATCCTTCTGAAGCTAATAACATGGTTTTGTGGTTTGGAATTCTATCTAATACTATAAACCTCTTATCAGTCACACCTTGATTGTTGCTTCTACTTCCCTTATGACTGAGCTTTAATTTGTGATGCCAGATAAAACAGAAGTTCTAATCTCTATGTTATTATGTATGCATGTGTGTAAATTATGAGCCCCTAAGCTTAAAAAAACTATACATAGCCTCCTGACAACGTCAAGTTTCCAGAAAGGGTACATGCATGCTCCTCTCTGTACATATCTGTTGTTGTAAACCAATTAGTAAGCTGATGAGAAGAAGTTTTTTTTTATTTGTTGCGTGTAGTGTGTGTCCTATTTTGATATTGCTGACTGATTGTCATGGCACGAACACAATTACCACTTGCCTGCCTGGAGGTCTGTTGGATTCTCTCATTCCCCCCTTGTATAAATGAAATATTGAACTACGCATGACTAGTGTTGAGTGGGAAGGTGATCTTAGTTTAATCATTCATGTTGCAGAGTGTTCAGTGAAGATGGATACTTGAAATATGTGAGCTGCTTGGGACACGTGCTATCTATTCCTTATGGTCGAGGTTATTGTAATCCTATGGTGGGGTTCATCACAGACTGCGCACCTCATGCCCTGGATGACAAGCTGAGGTTCCACTGGGAGAGAACCATCAATGTAGGTGTGGGGATAACGAGACGCCTAATAGCAGCGACTGATTTAGTGTATTATAATAATACGTATGAATATTCTAAATATTGACACTTTTTATTCTGCTTAGTATGTATTTACTTTTTTTGTATTTGAATAACGAATATTAGTTTTTGGATGTATAGTATGAATATGATATATATTAAATCTTTTTATTTTATCAAATCGGTTATTTTAAAGATTGTGCATTATAAGGTAGTTTAATGTCAATTAAAAATTTCAAATTTTATAGTTTAATAATTTAAATTCTGAAAAATTGAAATTAAATCATAATATCAATTATATATGACTAAATAAATGTATCATAAAATATAATTTAAAAGTACCTACGGATTACCTATGGAAAATCTATAAAACTATTGGTGTAAAGTTTTGTAGGTAATTCAATGAGTCTGTAGGTAAACTTTTACCTACGGATTGCCTACGACCATATGTATGTGTGGAAAACGCTGATGTGGCAACGGTTTACAGACGGAAATTCCGTAGGTAATTTACCTACGGACAAATCTGTAGGTAATCCGTCGGTAACAATCGCTGAGATTTCCGTAGGTAATCCGTAGGTAATTTACCGACGGATTCTTTTTTCCGTCGGTAATTTAGTTACCGACCATCTAACTACTGGAAATTTTGGGGAAAATATGGTCGGTAATCCGTCGGTAAACTTAATTACCTACGGAATTTTCCGTAGGTAAATCGCTTTTTTCTAGTAGTGAACAGATCACAGGTGTAACACCCATACTGCTAATCTCATCATTAACTCATAATCATCTCATTCATCATTACATTCACAGCGGAAAATACCAATATAAACGGTGGGTGATACAATGCCGTTAGCCACCCACGTGACTAACAAGGCCTAAACTCAAACAGTGACGGTCTGATGGACAAGAATCCCCGAGTACTTATACATCACAAACACCGTTCCATTTCTAAACCGAGTCATATACATTTACAATCCAACTATACCGAGTTTTTTACATTCTACTTGGCGATAACATTTCGGTCTTATTCAACTAACAAATACAAAACATTTATCAAACTAACTATACATTGCTGCAGTCCCCATCCTACTCTCGAACAGTAATCTTCTCCATTGTACCTGAAAAGTAATGGGTGGCCCCAAAGGGGCTCAGCACCTTTGCTGGTATCGTAGTCATGCAACCCACTACTACCGGGCCACAAACAACTCATTGTCGTCTAAGCATGCTATTGATTTTATTTAAACCATAACATGAAATCCTGTAAACACACAACATGCTTGCATTCAACAAGTATTCAAACTATGGAATACAAACAACAAGGCCAACACATTAAGTTTGTTAGATTACTTTACCTTGTTCTTTAGGCCTTGAGGGTTTCTACCTCAATAATGCCTCATTCTCATTAATCACTAACTTATCCATTTTAGCCGGATAGTTTAATTGTTCTCTTAGATCCTTAGACACTCTCGGTCTCGATCTAGTTTTCATGATTATTCTACTTTGAATAATTCTTAAGTTAAACCTCTTAGGCCTCCGGGCAGAGACATCTATAGATCTCACCGTCGGGCTTTTAACCGGAATCACTCTCTTGATTCCTCTTTCTCATCTATAGACAGATAAGCTCTGCCAGTCTTACTCCAACGGGCACCACTACATGGCTCATGGCCCCAACGGGCACCACCATGTGGCTCACGACCCCAGACAAGGGAGTTCAACCACAGAATAAGAAAAAGTCACTCTGTTGTTTCCTCTTCCTTGCACGTGTGACTCACAATCCCCTAACCCACTCTCAGGGTTAGTAATAATATACATTAGTCAGAAACATCTCTCTTGATGCCAACTCACAATCTTAAGGAGTTTTCCTAATTCATTATATTCACAGATTTAAGGGTCACCCCTATACTTCCATTACTTAGAAGTTTTGGTTGTTTTCTCATATTGAGTTGGATCCTCATATAGGAGGTCGACTAATCATAAAAGGGGAGTTCAATAGCCCCAATATCTCTTTTCTCGTTTCGAGTAAGTTCATAAGTTTGAACTATCATTGTTCTCTAGTTAAGAGTTCTTATGTGTTTTCTCCACATTTAAATCATTTCGTGATTCGACTCTTTCTATGAGTCACTAACCAAACGTTAATCAATTACGAGTCGGTCTACAACACTCAGTTAGACCACAAACTCAAACAAGGATGGTTAGCACATACAACAGGAATCGAGATATATATCAAATGAAATAAACATTTTTGTGTTTTTATCTTGTTAGGTCGGCACACATAAATAAGCAGCACACAAGCCGAGTGTAACTCGGCATGACACAGATTGCAAGAAAACCATACCGTTCACCAAGGAATAACTCTAGCGTGTCGTCTCACGCTCCTCAGATAATTCCCAAACAACTGGTAACATTCCAAGTATTTCTATTAACGTCAAGACAATATGGTAGTTAACGACTAGTACGCCCGTATTTAACCACATTGTCCCCTTAATCTTAACTTTACTCATGTGATCTTAAGTTCTCACTTTCACATTCAATCTAATACTTGTTTACACTTCTAATGACCTTTACATGTCACCAAACAAGTCTTAATCATCATCTAAGACCAATACCATATAATCCCCTTCATTTCCTTTCATGTACAAACTCATGGATGTAAAATCCCCTTGGTTCGGGTCCTAACTCCCGGACCAATACACTGCAGTAATTTTTGGGGAAAATTTCATTATGGTCCGGGACTTTGTACTTACCCTAAGTCCCGGTCCAAGCTACAGAATTTCCTCTCGGTTCATTTTAACAAGTGGTCCGGGACTTGTTGCAAGGGTTAGGTCCCGGACCAACCTTTCTGGCAAATTCTCGGCAGTTTTCACATGTGGTCCGGGACATTGTACAAGAGTCAAGTCCTGGACCCTGCTATAATCTGTAGCATTTTGACAGTTTCTAATGCCATTCTAACTCCATTTCTTACTCATTTCCTTTCTAGTCTTTCCACATGCATCCAAACATGTTCTAATACCATAAAAACACTTTAAACCTTCCTAAACCATTGATCAACCTCATCACTCAATCCTTGATCAATTATTCAATTTCCTTCCTCATTTTCTGCACATTGCAACTTAGTTTTCATATTTCTAAGATGCTTATTTGTTCTCCACTTTACTAACTCAATTGCTTCACCTACAATCCTTTTGACCATACCAAACTCTTCCTAGACATCTTCATCTCTATTACCCAAGTCCAACCTTTACTTTCAAGGTTATACACACTAGTTCATACCTAAGCCATCTCAAGGCATTATTACATCATACTCGCTACAGATTTTTGCTCAACTCATTCCCATCCTTCAACTAACATTTTAGGGTGATTAACTATCCATATTAATCCCTATCAAGTCCTAGTTAACCCTAGGTTCTTCAAGCTCATAACATCACCTAAACCACTTGATTTCTATATAAATTTTGCCATAACTTCGTTACTACACTAGCTTATCCAAATTTCCATTCTCTTCATCACCTAATCCAGAAAATCCACAATTCAACATAAGCTAGCCAAATCCTTATTGGATTCTACCAGCACACAAATTTCACTCAATCACATTATAATGTAATAACCTTAAATTGCATGACACTTAGGCCCTTAACCAAACAACACTTTACCATTGCATCATGCATAATTCACCATTCTCTCTTACATCAACCAAACACATTTCTAGCACATATTTTGATTCGTTCTTTTAATTACCCATCCCAAAATTTCAAAAGCATTAAGGATAAACTTTGAGGTAGATTATTTACCTTAAGCTCCAAAGTATTTCCTTTCTCTTCTCCTCTTCTCTTTTCTCTTTTGATTTCCGGTCATGGGGCAATGCAATTGCCCAAAACTCTAGTCCAACATTTAAATGGGGAATTAAGAACTAAGTAACACACTTAGACTTATTAATCACTCTAGAATACAAATGAGGTGTTTAAAGCATAAAATTAGGGATTTACCTTTGAACCCCAGAATGACTTTTGGTCATGAATCAAAGGAGAGATCCAGCTACACTTTTGAGGCTTGAACAAAAATTCTCATACAAGGAGAAAACAAGGTACTTAAGAAGCCAAATCGGCTGAACAAGAGAATGGAGGAAACAATGGATTTTTGTGATTTTTCTTACCTTGAATAAAAAAGGAGATGGTCTAGTTCCAGAAACTGTAATTTTCTCTTCAAATGGAGCTCCACCCATGGATGTCAACTTCAACCATTGGATATTTTGAAAGGTGGAGAAGAAAGCCCTTGATGAGACGAAGAAGAATATGTAATTTATTTTTGATTTGGAGCCTTGTGGAGGCTTGGGCAAGCAAAAGAAAGTGAGCTGACATGGAAGGGAGCTTAAAATCACTTCAGGAAGAATAGAGGATGGAGGAGATGGCTGAAGAAGAATAATGGGGACGGGTGGGAAGAAAGAAAAATAGAGGAGAGAGAGGGAAAGTAGTGTACTTATTACTTTATCACTTTTTACTTTATTGGTCTCTTCTCTCACAAATGGGGAGTTAATTTTGCGGAAAGGGGAAGGGTGAATCAGCACCCAAAACTGGCCCCCATGATTATTTAGGCAGGGGTAGTTTAGTCTTTTAGCAAGAGACGCTCCTAAATCCCCGGTCTGGCACTATTCATCAACCGGGCTCGTTTTCTGGATTTTTTCGTTTATTTATTTTTAATGGTTCTTGGACCTTCATTAAGGTTTAATTATAGTTATATGATCAACTATAATTTTTTACAAGTCCATTAAACCGCTTAAAGTCACATTTCCAGGTTTTCTTGAAAAACGTGTTTTAGGACTTCATTTGCGTTTTTAACCCACTATATGGGTTCGTTTTCTTTGGGAATTGTTCCCACATGTTCTTAGTCTATAACTAAGTCCTAGGAATCCATATAGGACTCTAGTTTAGGTCATATGCCTCCTACTGTTGCGTAACACACGTTTTTACGTTTTGTGCCTTTTAAGCGTTTTCTTCTTTCTTTTGGTTTTACTTCCTTCACCAATGTTCTTTAGGCATCATTAGGCCTCTAAAAATCACATTAGAATAATTAATCACCATTTTTAAGTCAAGGGTATTTCAACAGGTGTGAGTTATCCTACGTAAAACTAAAATGTTTATGCAATACGGTTTGTATTTAGTTGCACATGTTTATTTCCTAATGAAGCATGACTGGGATGATTGTCAAGTAGTCTAGCCTAACTCTAAGGTTTCAAACACAAAATAAACTAGCATTTGAATTTTAACAAATCATTTCAATATTAAAACAAAATCCGAAGTAAAAATACTTACTTGTTTTTTTGGGGATTTATAGAGAGATGGGAATATGTGTCCGAGAGGTAGGCTGGTGTGCGAGAGATGCAGCAGTACCACTTCTGATATATCTATACAAATGCAAAAATAAAAAATAGAAAGAAAACACAACAACATGTATGCTAATTGTTCATAATTAGACTTGCAAAATTATAGTGAATGAAGAGAATGAATATATAAGTTAAAGTGTATTACCGGACAGAAAATGAACTGCTTCCAGCCCCGTTTGCAATCTAGATAATAAGAGAGACGCACACGCTCCTAAATTATCAGTGCAAAGAACACAAACAATACATTTTTTCATTCAGACATTACATCAAACGCCTTGTGTGCACAACAAATTACACTAAATTTACACCATTTTTATACACACATTGTTCACACACAATTAAATTATACACACACAATCACTTTTACCCTAAATCAGAGCATTATAACAACAAATTAACTATTTTTATACTGAAATTCGAACTTACAAATATAGGGCGTTTTCTAGGTTTCAGCAGGTCACGGCTGGCGACAACGGGCGAAGGCGGGCGACAGCAGCTGATGCACTGGAGAATCGCCTGGGTCACGTCGTGCAGAGAGATTAGAAAGAAATCGAGAGCGTGAGAGAAAATTTGGGTCTCTGGAGTAAAGAAAATTTTCAGTTATCATTATACGTATACACAAACAATAAACAATATTAATTACTAATACATTTTTTAAAAAATCGGTATGACCTTTGCATAATTGTACCCATCCCATGCTTATTATTAAGCATTCACCAATTTCATTCAACCACATAAAGTTTCAACAATTGACACGAATCAAAATTTAACCAAATTCATCCATCAAACCAAATTTCAACAATTTGCGGCAATCAAATACAAAGTCAACCATAAAAGAGAAGAAGATAAGTTAGATTATATTACCAATTCCTAAATGAATTGTTTCTGATCCGTCTTCAATCTACCGTACAATGAAAAGAAACTAACGTCTTCAATCTACTCTGCAGAGGCACAAACACAAGTAGAGAATGAAGAGAAACTAACGTCATTAGGAATACAATATAATAGTGAGCAAAAAGAATGAAGAGATAATTAAGTTGAAAGTATATACGGGTTCTCGAATGAATTTTTCAGCCCGTACGACTTCAATGTGGTGCAGTAATTTGCTTGTTCTTTTGTCTATAGTGGTACAAACACACAAAATCAGCAAAAAAACATTATATTACACACGAACATTTTATCGAGCATGTTGTGTGCACTAGTAAAAATATTAAATCAATACACACTTTTATATACACATTTTGCACAAACAACTAAGTTCAATATCCACAATCACATTAAACCCTATATCTATCATTCTTACAAAAGAATGATGGAATTTGAATTGAAAATCGAACATTACCTCTTTATAGTTACAAAAAACTATTTTTGTAACTATATAGGGCGCAGAGACTGCAGGCGATGGCAGCGACAGCGGCGATGACGGGCGAAGGTGGGAGGAGGGCGGGCGACGTCGGAGCGGTGGCGGCCGGGTGGTGATGGTCGAAATCGCCGGTAGACAGAGGGAAAAAGAGGGGTTTACGGATTGAAAGCGTAACTTGCGTCGGGGCTGGGTGGGGGTCTTATTAAATGACCTATTTCAGTGGTTCCTTCAAAGAAACCGCCAAAATAGGTCATCCATATTTTTTTAATTAAAAAGTAACATCTATTTCTGTGGTTCCTAGTCACAACCGCCGAAATAGACTATCAAATATATCTATTTTGGTGGTTGTGACTAGGAACCGCTGAAATAGATGTTACTTTTTTAATTAAAAAAAATAGAGGAACTATCTCGGCGGTTTCTTCAACAACCGCCGAGATAAGGGCGTCGAAATAGGTCATTTTTCTACTAGTGTAGAAGAGATGAAAAAAGTAATTGTCAGATGTGGTAACCTGTAGGTTCCGATAACCCGTAGATTGATTTAGTGATAACTACTATGTGGTATGATGTTTGGTTGTTTAGATGTGATGATCAACAATAGTAAATGAGACACAAAGTTTTATGTGGTTTGATCTTGAATGATCTAGTCCACGGGGGGCTGACAGAGGTTCTTTGCATAATCGAGAGAGTACAAATGATGACACATTAAGTATTCTTGAATTGTTAAGTGTTATTTTATGTGCTTATCGTGTCATTGCCCTCCTCTTTAGTATTGGGGTCTTATTGATACTTATAAAAAAAGAAGGTAGCTGGCATTCAGCCTATTCCTCCCGTTCGACACCTATCTGCTAGTCGGCTTGATGACGTAAGAGGCCACCACGTAGGATAGGGTCGGTGTCACTTGAAAGCAGCATGCATCTCCAAGGAGGAACCTTCCTTTGCCTGTCCATGCCTTTGTTGGTCAGGGAAAGAACAAAATAGTATCGGAGAATTAATGGCACATCCGACAAAGCTCATGGCTCGAGGTAACTAGCAGTCTGGTGGTAGGATTGATGGGACTGAGTGGTACGAAATGCTTGCCAAGCTACGAAGCAGTCCTTGGTATCCACGTTGGGTTTTGAAACGACGAAGAGGGTTCATCCGAGTTGGACTTGGCCAGATGACATAGGACTTGGCTTTGGCTGGAGCGGGGTTGACACGACCGGGTTGTGCTCGGGTTGAGTTTGGCCAAGCCGTTGAATCTGGATTGATCCACGCAGGATGTCAGTGGTCTCTACTTAGGCAGACATGGTTCTATTATGCCGGTCATTGGCTCCCGGGGTACATGTGACCGTTGGGAAGAAAACACGATCAGTTCTTTTAATAAAGTGGTTAAAGTAGGATTGATTATACCATGCCAACATTAGTCCCCTAAGTCTCGCTTTTGGAGTTTACGAGGAAGCAAGACTTAAGATGTCAAGGCTTTTTTATTTACACTTAGAAAAATTGAAGTAAGAAATAAGGGTTCAGAGATTTTACCCGGGTACACCCATTAGTCCCCAAGTTTGACATTTAGCGGTCTTGGGTGGGAAGCTGATCTTCTGAAATGTTGCGAATGTTCTAGAAAGGTGGATCATTGTCACGTGGCGTGATGGGATTCGACTTCGGGGAGACAATACATCATGCGGGAAAGACGTTGTGAGACGATAGTGACTTAATGATGAGTGCGGGTTACCGATGGCACTCGAGTGCCTTTTTTGTTTACGACTTGAGGCATGTTTTGACATGTGGTGGTACATAGTTGGGCGCAGTTGGCCGGGCATTTTCTCAATGGCTCCGACGTGCAGTTAAGTCTGGCGATGCTTCCTTGGGGTCACTACAAAAAAATTGACATTTACCAACGGACAAATGTCGTAGGTAATAGTCTGAAATTCGTTGGTATAGTACCAATTTACCTACTCCAACAAATTTTCCGTTGTCATTAGTACCGTGGGGATAACTCTATACCAACGGTTTATTTGTCTGTTGGAGTATCTAAAATTCTTATACCAACGAAAAAACCGTTGGTAAGGACATTCCATTGACTAAAATTAAGCTAGCTATGGCCACGGATATTTCTGTTGGTATAGGTTGATTGTACGACAGATGACGGATTTATCCGTTGGTATAGATTTCATTGGTACAACCTATTTTCAAATATCCTCTACATGTCCCTGTATTTTCAATCATTATAACTTGTACAACAATGATATTACAACCTTGACTAACAGCAGATTTATATCCACCTTCAATCACATTAACATATATATATATATATCATAAAAAGTAACTAAGTACATTGAGAATCATCTAATAACATCCATAACCAAAGTTCTTCATAGCAATGTTGGCCAAAAGTTCTGCCCTTCCTAGCTATTCTAAACATCTAAAAAGTACTATCTTCATTCAGCCATAAAATCACATCCCTGGTACTCTCTTCATTCAGCCATAAAAATCACATCCCTATTTCATAATCCAAGTCAACTATTTCTTCCCGGTGTTGTCTGTATTGTTTGAGGATGGGTCCTTGTGAGTGATGTCTGGATTGCTTGAGGATGGGTCCTTACGAGTGATGCCTAGATTGCTTGAGGATGGGTCTTTGTATGATCAAGACACCAATTATTACGGCTCGCTCATAATAATCTGCATATACACGTTTCTTGGTCCATCTGAACATGTTTCTGGATACCTAAAGAGGGGAAACCAACAATCAAGCAAAATATCAGGTTTTAAATTGATGTTGGATTTCTGTTGACCTCAAATTTGTGCTTCTATAAATCAAAAAGAGCACCGTAAGTTGATCGTTTCTTGTAGACTTTGCATATTGTCCATGTGGTAGATTACCTTGAGCATATTATAGGTTTTACAAGATTCCTCGGTCTCAGTTCTAAGATGATCAGCTAGCCTCATAGGCTCATGCCTGATTACGGATGGAACACACGTTTGTTGAAGGAAATCTTTTGTTTGCTTCAATTTCGATCTTATTGTGGTATAGATCTTTAGTATAAAGCTTGGAGCCAGAATTCTCCTTACCAGAACTCCCCAGATGAGGTGCCTCCGGTTGCAAAGCTGTGAGTGTATTTTTTTCCATAAAATAGGTTCCAATTTCTTGTGACATTAAATTTACAAATCAATATCATTAATGCATAGTTTTGCCAGCACTTCCTGTATTGGATGATACTATGCCTTGTCATGCAACAAACTAGATAGGTAATGAATGGTTCGTTCACAAGCTGATGTTACTAACCTTGTATAGCTCATCCCCAGTAACTTCATAGTGCATCTGTGCTCCAATAACAAGAGGTATATGATATTTGAATGAGAACCTGATATATGGTCAACCATGCAAAAAAGAGATTGAGAAAATTTGGTTCTATCATCAGTTCTGAGCAACTTTTAATTCATACAGGGCAAAAAGAATTCATTCTATATGAATAAGCCGAGACGAGAGGACTAATTGATGCCACTTTCATTGCCAATATCCCCAGAAAGCATGGGTTGTAAAAAAGGTAAGCCAATGTAAAATGTTTTTTGTTACCCTGCAATCAGTTTGAAAGGATCAATATCAGGTAGAAAACAACAACAGAAAAGGAATAAAAAATAATATTGTTAAAATCATAAAATAGGGAAATGTAGCAACTTACTGTGACAGTATAAAGTTTATAAAGAACATCATTCATGCCACCCACTTCTTCATTAAGTGAATACCAGTGTTCAAAGGCAAATCAAACTCATTTACTACAAAAAAGGGTCGGATTTTGACACAGCACACGACTGCTATCTACGCAAGCTTCTCGTAATAAAATACACTATCCACACCTTGATCTTGCATCCTCTGTCGAACTGTCAGAATTCTAAAAATTTTAGATGCTACTTTGTCGTAGAAATGAACAAAACTTGCGCATATCTTTATCAACTAATCCACCTGTAACATCAGATTCTAGTAGTTTACAAACTAAAAAAATCCACATTTATCTTTATTACAACTAACAATTAGTACTTACAAATAGCTTTACCTACTAATCCATCTTAAAAACATAACAAAACACTTCCAACATTGTTCCTTGACTCCACAGGGCATGGCATCTGTCGAGCACAATCTTGCACAAAGCTAATGTGATAGATCTAGCATAAAGCTTTAACTAGATTACCCACGTGAAGCAAACCTCAAATGCATTAGATATTTGAGACCATTTCATGGGTGCAAACAGAAACATAGGCCATATTGAAGCATTTACAGAAGAGAATACACAAAAGTTGATTTACAGATAGCGTAGATTGCCCTCTTAGTATGTCGTACAAAATTACCTAAACAAAAGTCTGACACTCATCTCAAGCAATCTACAAAGAAAAAAAACTAGGGATTGATAAAAATAATAAAGTTATATCACAAAAAACAACTAGCACAAAAAGAGCTTCTGAAGCCCAATGGCATTAATCGAAACACATAAAACTAGGAACCTAAAATTGTATCCAAACTCATATCAACACATTCCAAAGTGAGACGGATGAGATAATTACCAGAAAATAATTCCTACTCTTGTAAGACCTTAGCATCAGGAGGTAGCTTATCATGCCAATGCACCTTAAGAAATCCCCATAAAGAAGAATCCAGTACTTTGAACAAACAAAAATAGGGATCCATTCACATACCAACAACACTAGCTATATCCATTGAGAATAGGGGTGTCAAAATTGGGTTTCGGTCGGGTTGAGCTCAACCTGAACTTGACCCGAAAATAGTTTAGGTCAACCCGAATCCAACTCGAACTCGGAGCGGGTTCTATTTCTTCAACCAGAACCCGAAGCGGGTTGACCCGAACCCAACCCTTTTTTCAAAAATTTATTATATTTTTAAAACTTTGGATTCTTTAATAAATAAATATAATACTTTAATAATAATTAATTATTATGTACTATATTTAATCATAAGTTACTGATTAAATGTTTATTTAGTCATAAATTAATCATTAAACACTATTTAAGTCATTAAATATAACATATTTTCTATTTTTAATTAAATTTTTTCCGGCGGGTTTCAATGACCCAACCCGAACTCGACCCGAAAATCTTTTCATGTCAAAAATCTCAACCCAAACCCACCTTTTTACAGGTCAGTTTTGGGTTGGATTTCGTGTTCGGGTCAAGATTGTCATCCCTAATTGAGAATACAAAAGATATAATTTATGAAACCACACCACTAAGATAATATCAAACTAAACTTTACCTGTAACGCCCCTATTTAACGTATTTACAGCGGAATTAAAATCCTAAGGCGATTACAGACCATCGGGTTCCAAACACCCGGTACCAACCTCACCAATTACAACCATTACAATTATCTAAGTTACGGTCTGAACTCAAGAAAACAACGTAAACAAAACTAAACGTAAAACAGAATAACTCTCCACAATTCCTAATTCCCGTCCCAATCACTCATGCTCTTCGTGGCCACCTGTATAAACAATTCGTACCTGCAAGATGAAACCAAGCAGCCCACCCCGGGAGGGGTGAGTCAGTTCCCTGGAATGGAACTGGTACAATTCTCCAAAACAACATTTAAAACATAACTCTTCAAAATAAACAGTAACTTGAGATCAAACTCTTGGAAGTAAAACAGGGAAACAAGGCACTTTAAAATCACCAAGTCAAAGATAACAAGTTAAGGATAAAGATAAATAATAGAAAGGTAAAGTTAGTCAATCCAAAAACCACACCACGAGTTAGTGAACATCCAATGCTCAAGTTAGAACCAATTCCATTTAGGAGTAGAAAGACCCAGGTAGTCACAAGGACTAGGAATGGAAAGATAGATATCCAAGAACCAACAACTCAAGAGTGGAATAAAACCAATTGGGAGAGATGGCCCCCACCGCCAGATATCAATGTCTTATGGACGAGGGATATACAGCCCCCTGCTGTCAAATATAAATGCCCTGGTGGACGAGGGATATACAACCCCCTGCTGTCTGATATAAATGTCCTTGTGGACGAGGGATATACAGCCCCGCTGTTACCGACCCGTTCTCAGTCATCGGTGAAGACGCGCGCACGTCACAACAAAAGACTCGGCTCATGGATGAAACAATATCCAGAGTCAAAGGAAGAATTACCAAGATTGTCCTTTTCCATACTTCCACTAGATCACTAACTATACCAGAGCAATACCAAAACACTCAGTCCTACAGAGTGCAGAAGCGTAAACCCTAGGCAGTTAATGTCTAATAAAACAACCAAACAGAAGGAACCAATAACCACGAAAGTTTCACATTCAAGGCTCAGTTAGTCACATCAAGCTGAGTTAGTCACACAAACAGTTTTCCTTAGAAATCCATTTAAGAACAGTTGGCGTTTTTCAAAACATTCCATAAAGCCCATTAGCAAAAGTATCTGAGTACGAGAAATCGTACCAGGATAACACTGTAGCAGCTCTAGTCAACTTGCGCAAACAATCAACAGTACTCTGAAGAATATTAAAGGTAGTCTATCATCAATATCTCATACCCTAAGTTAAACTTAGATAGATTCCTCACTCTTATTTCTAAACCTCGATCATCTTGTAAGCCCTTCGCTTAAATGTTAAGTATAGCCTTTGACTTGTTTTAGAATGTTGTATAGCCCAAGGTTGTAAGATCAAGGGATGTATTCTTCTAACACTTGTTAATTGTTCCACTCTTATCCACTTTACTAATACTTAACCGTAATTCTCACATTAAGACCTTTATATCATAAGTGTATTTATATTACTCAATTAATCTTAGAATCTCAATAATAACTCTTAAACTCAATACCTTTATTCTTACTTTAGGACAGACATTGTATTATAACCTATGATGGATTTATCTTAGAATACTATACTATTATTCCATAAGGTAATGATTATGTATTTTTATCAATATCTACTAGATAATCCATTATGATTAAGTTTTCCCTTACCTTAATTAAGATATACGTCATGTATATCGGGATCATAGTGTTGTAGACGCATTTTGTTATAACTTAATTGAGCTACTAAACTCAATTATCTTATCTTTAGTTCAGAATGACTTTTATTTGCAGCCATTTAATAATCTTGTCATAAGATGTTAAATTGCTTCTCATCTTGAATAACTATATTATAGTTAACTTAGATTTATCGAACTCTTACATTTAGTATTCACAAGGTATATCATTTGCTTTATTATTACCTATATAATAAGTTGTTTTAAGATAATCTTTTATGTATCCTTGCTTACATTTAATTTCCTAAATGTTTAATTTTTACACACATTCCCTCCATAGACTACGTATAATCCTTTTATACTAAACCTCAATAACTTAAGTCTTAAATACGTTTTAAATTATTTACAAAACCTAAGGTTTCAAAGGAGTAACGTAATAAATTATTTTCCTTTATTATGTTTTAGGATAAACATTATATCTTAACATAAGGTAAAATTTATCTAAGAATTAAATCGTCATTCATAAGTAAAATGGCCAATTATTTAATAAGATCATCTATCCTGAAAATTCTCATATTTTATATTCAAATAACATATCAATATTTCCCATTACCGTAAAATATATCAATATAATATCTTATGTAACTTAGTTCCGTCTGATTAAAGGTTTAAAATTTTAAATATCTAATTTATATTTACAAACCTTTTTACAAGTTCTAGCTATTAACTACAACACTTATTTATAAACTCACATTCTAAATATTGGTAGTTAATGTTATAAATGTATTTTATATGCAGTGGCGGACCCAGAGTTTTAATTCTATGGGGTCCATTATTTTACAGTACATGTATATATAAATATATAAATATTTATATATTGATTTTCATACTAATATTTAAAAAAAAATCAACTAACCTCTACCATTCTTCATTGCTGGTTTTCAAAAATAAAAGCTATTTCTACTTGTAAGTTTTTTTAGATAATGCTATCTGCTCACATAACTAGTTTATCCATAAATCTTAAACCAACCTACAAAACATACTGCATTGGAAACCAGAATGCTCAAACAAACAACAAGGGAAAAAAGAAGCTAAGTTTGAAGTCTCTCAACTACTGTTAATTCAAAAAAGAAAAAAAAACGCACAGCACAAAAGAAAGCGCCCATTTTAAGCTATTATTTGGACCGGGTTGCTTCAAGGTGCTGAAATATTTTCTGAAAAAACAGAACAATAAAATGACAACTAAGAGGAGTTGAACTCTAGACCATCAATACTACTAGTTCTTAACCACTAAGCCACATTCACTACTTGTTAATTATGTCATTTTTACTTGCTAACTTTTTATTTTATAGAGAGCTATGGGGTCCTGGCCCCCATAGGACCCCATATGGGTCCGCCCCTGTTTATATGGCTTATCTACTTCTAAGAAACTTAAAGATTATTACTTAGATTAATTTCCCAATCATATATTAATATAGTTTTATATCTAATCCTTTTAATGATTTTATCTAAAAACATTAAGTTATTATTCAATACAATAAATGTTATGAAATGATTAAATCTAGACTTACTAATCCACTTCACAATTAGATGTAAAAGTATTTCATTTATTTATTAATTATATAGTAAGTTCTATTTGTGTAAAATCTAATTACAAATAATCCTAAGTCCTAACTTATTAATTACTTAACCAAATTGTAACACCCCCGAATAATGACCAACAATCAAAGCGACGCGCCTAAAGGTGACGTGAGATGTCTACGCAGCGGTTCCTACTCTATTCGGGTGTCACAGACGCCAACCACCCACGTGGTTGACAGACCACAATACCAACTCCAAGTTACGGTCTGTATGACTGGAAGTCCAACCTTAACGAATTCCAAATACAACATAAAGTATGCAAACCGAGTACCGAGAGTCTACAACATAAGTTCTTAATCCAACAACATAAACCGAAAGTACAACCCATACATTAAAAGCATACTACTAAAAGGCTTGCCATGTGGACTACCCCTATGGTAGTCACCCTTGCCTACTCTCCGTTATCGTCTGGCCCAAGACCTGAAAAAAATTGGGTGTAAAGGACTCAGCAAACTACGCTGAGTATGAACGTGTGAAGCCCGCATGTTACCGGGCCACACGACTACTTGGTCGAATTTTATTAAGTCATTTTACATGCTATATTAAAGCAGTAAAGCACATCACATTACATCATAATATCAAACACACTTCAAGGCAGCATAGCAATATCAGCAAGCAACCAAGCACAACTTGCAAGTAGCATAGCAATGTCAATAAGCAACCAAGCACAAAGGCTGCTATAATGTAGCAACCACAATCAAGTACATGATACAACGTGTGCGTAGGTATATTATACCGTCGATCCTCACTATGGGATCATTCAAGAGATTGCGTATTGTTTTCTTGTTCTCATTACATATGTATTCCTTTCTTCTCTTGCACCGAGTCAGGGGACATAGATTAGATCCCGAGACTTTGTTATGTAGGTGCTATTCATTCCTTGATTTCTTAAAGGATCACATTTGTGAATTATTCTTATTTGCTTGGTCTCATTACACATGTTTTCCTTATTCTCTGGCACCGAGTCAGGGGATATAGATTAGATCCCGAGACTTTATTATGTAGGTGCTAATCATTCCTTGTTTCTTAAGGATTATTTGTGAATTCTTTTATTATCACAATTTGGAGAACGTCTTCCTCGTAGCTAATCCTCCATTCCTGGATAGCTCTTTTCTCTCTCTGTTGTTTTTAAACGTTACTAGCCACTGCTCCGGATACTAAGGGTCCGTATCCCTATTCCTTCTCAATGTTACTAGCCTCTGCTCCGGATACTAAGGGTCCGTATCCCTATCCCTTCTCAACGTTACTAGCCTTTGCTCCGGATACTAAGGGTCCGTATCCCTATTCCTTCTCAATGTTACTAGCCTTTGCTCCGGATACTAAGGGTCCGTATCCCTATTCCTTCTCAATGTTACTAGCCTCTGCTCCGGATACTAAGGGTCCGTATCCCTATTCCTTCTCAATGTTACTAGCCTCTGCTCCGGATACTAAGGGTCCGTATCCCTATTCCTTCTCAATGTTACTAGCCTCTGCTCCGGATACTAAGGGTCCGTATCCCTATTCCTTCTCAATGTTACTAGCCTCTGCTCCGGATACTAAGGGTCCGTATCCCTATTCCTGTTCTTGTTCTCTTCCTGTTCCTCAAGTCTGTTTCTGTTCTTCCCCAACCTATGTACTCGTTGGTTTATATGTTAGCAAGGGGTTAGATTTATTTTCCAGCTAGTACACTCCCTATGAAACCTCTAAAACAATTTACACAGCAAGGGAAAAATCTGTCAAGATCTGAAACCTATACCTGGTAGTTTCTCTTCTGTTTCCTTTTAATCTGCTTCCCAGTTTTTTTTTTCCTACTACTTTCTCATTCTGTTAGGTGGCTTACCATGATTTCACTCCAGGAGAAAATCTTAGATCCACGTTGTTAAAGCCACTACACCCCTCTTATCCTATCTGTAACAGAAAACCCAAAACAAGATTTCTGAACCAGAAACTGCAAACTGATAACCTGATAACTTTCACTTCCCTTAATCTTATGTCCTTAATCCTCGAGTTTGAACTTCCTATTTCCTCAAACTGTTATCACAACTGGTCAGGTGATTTAGTAAAACCTTAAACCTCGAGCACTCCCAGCATAATCCCTTTAACACTCTCTTCTGCCACTGGGTTATACAGACGCACTTCCCTAATAAAACTGGAATTCAGAAACTGATAATTCCTCCCTTTCTTTCATTCTGTTAGCTCATGATTTGGGATTCCCTATTTGCCCAGCTTGTTTGGCTACCTAGTCATGTTTTTAGTTACAGTCCTAACTCCAAGCAACCCAAGATTCCCCAGATAAAGCTATTGAAAACCCCTATACAGAGGCTCTTTGTTGTAGAAAACACAAAGTGGGAAAAACTG
The DNA here is from genome assembly GCA_023374045.1 of Limonium bicolor. Classification (NCBI taxonomy): domain Eukaryota; kingdom Viridiplantae; phylum Streptophyta; class Magnoliopsida; order Caryophyllales; family Plumbaginaceae; genus Limonium; species Limonium bicolor. Next base: position 178,673,854 of record CM041780.1, on the reverse strand, counting down.
ATATCACCATCTGGTATACTCATTTTTTGTTGGCCTCCCGAGCTTGTCTTTCAGTTTCCTCAAAATGTTAACACATTTAGGTAGGTGAATTAGCAAGGGTTGAGTCTCAATATAACTCCTTTAAATCTTTCTGTACCAGATTATATAAAACTGAAAAATGAAACTATGAAACTGCTACTCTCCTTTTCTATTACCTTCCTTCTGTTCTATTAATCTGATCACTGGTTTCCCAAGTTTCTGACTCAGTGAGTTAATGGTTCTATCAAAAGTCTAAATCCAAAACACTCTGGTTAGCAGCACTGACGAACCCAAGAGCTGAAACTGAAACATACAACTGATAAACTCTCTTCTGTTTGTTATTAGTCTGCCTTTCAATTCACCCTAAAGTACTCACTTGTTTAGTTAAGTGTTCTTATCATGTTTTAAACTCAAAAATACTTAGACCACCCTGTTAGACCCATGGATGTATGTCGTATACTGAAATAGAAGTTCAGGAGTTTAAAACCGAAACTGAAATCGATGTTCTCTTTTTTTTTTCTCTTTCTGTTGCTTATTTCAGTTTAGTATATTGCCTAGTTTTCCCCTCGGTTGTCTGGTTACTTGCTTGCATGTTTTAATACAGTTTCTACCCCTCAAACAAAACCCCAAAATCACATAGGTAACCTCTCTGGAACTCTTATACAGAAGGTAGAAATCTGTAACATTCAGATCTGAACTAGTATATTTCCTCCTCCTGGGTTTTATTTTTATTCGTTGATCTGGGCTTTGTTTTCCTCACACGTATACCAGGTTGGTAGGGAGTTCCCTTTTGCCTTAATTTCATTAATACTGCAACACCACACCTATATATCATTTCTAGACACCTAGTAGACAGGATACCATGTGACAGATTTCAAAAGGTTTACTAACTGAAGCATATGTTGGATTCATCTTGTTTTAAATCATGGAATCAGTCCAAGGATAGCTCACCACTATGATCTCTTAGCTGTTTTCCCTCGTTGACCTTTGGTACACCGCGAGGCTTCCAGCTCCAGATTCACTCGACAACAACTGAGGAGAAATCACCTAGGAGTTAGTTTTGACAAATCAGAGAGATAATGACTGAAGCGAAGGGGGAATCTGTCTCAGAAACTCCACCTTCCAGTTAGGTTCCAGGGAGAATTCTTTTGCAGGTTTCTTTTTTTTTTGCTCAGAGGTCTTCAAGCCCTTCAGTGATGGAATATCATGGGGTACGCATACCATACAGGGAAGGGAAAATGGAGTGGTTAAGCTCGATATGATCGGCACAAACTGATGAATCAGATGGTGGAGGACTGGTTGGAGTTTACCTTGCTAAGCTCTGGATTTTTTTTGAAACGGTAGTGGCCTGTTGTTCATGGAGTTGATGCACTCTCAGGGGCTAGATTCCCAGGCTGATCCACGCAAGGATAGAGGAGTAGCAAGTTAGACAGTAGGTGGATTCTCAGCATAGAACAGAAGAGCGTGAAAGGACTGAAATAACAAAAAGGAAGAGAACTGCACAGAAACCATTTTCGTTTACCTTGTTAAGTTTCTGCAGCAATTAACGTTTGCCAAGAAGGAGCATGGGACGGGTGGGCATGGTGACTAGTTAATGTAGTTAGTGACTGCATTTTACAAAGAAATGGCATAGGAGTTTGGAGAACACAAACTCTGGTGCATGAAAGTTTGGAACAGCAGCAGGTTAGTGTGCGTGTCGGTAATGCTCCTGGAGCTGCCAGGTTGCCCAATTTTTTTGAGTCGCTCAGATAGTAAACAGAGGGAATATATGTCCAGTACGTACGTGAGTGAGGGGGATGATGGTCTCCAGGGCATGGAAGAATAGTTTAGTGTGACTGCAAGTTACTAGGGAAGGTTATGGGCATTTAGAATAAACAAACTCCTGCCGTTATAGAATTTGGATTCCTCTGGTTGCATTTTTTTTTGTTCGAATCGGTAGTTACACCGAGGAAGAAGAAAGAGAGGTCGACGCAGTTAGTTCTTTCTCTCTTTTTTTTTTGTATGTATCTCGTTGAATGCTACTAGCTGTAATTCGCGTGTGTTATACACCGAATATGAGCATAGCTCAACCGGTTAGGCACTCGGAAGAAGTACGGGAGGTCTTGGGTTCGAAACTCAGCAGGAGCGTCTTTGCTCCCCCCTTTTTTTTCTTTTCTATCTCTTTGTTTTTGTATAGGCCATACATTATTATTTATATGTGTACGACTATATATTATGTCATGTGATTCTATATATTTTGTAACGCAATTATGCAGTGTTATTGATTTTATTACCGCGTTACGGTATTGTAACGTTACGTACATATATTTTCGTGTTCGTACATATATATATGTACTAGCTTAAATGGTTTGTACGTTATTTTATGTCCATATTATAAAACACGTTATGATTTTATGCGTTAAATACTCAGGGGTATTTCAGCTATAGATTTACATTCTGGTCTTTGACCAATAATATTACACATGTATTTTAATATGGTTTATATAGATCTTAGAAATTCAAGATAACTCTTTAAGCTTAATTTCATAACCACAATTCAATACTACCTCATATAATATTCTTTTAATAGTATTATGTATAGGTTTAGTTTAACTTATTAATTCCTTCATATTATATTTTCTATAAGGTATTTTATTTCTTTTATTATGTTTATATATATATATATACTAGGATTTATTCAAGACATTATTTATGTAGTTTTATTGCATTTAATTATTTATATTAACTTTTACACATATCTATATCCAGTATATGGTTTATTAAATAAAGTATTTTCCCTAGCTCCACTTAAGTATATTAACTTCTATTCAATAATTAATATAAATGAAGATTAATTTAATCCCTTGATTTAACCTAAGTTACTATTTTATTTCTCTCATATAAGTATATATACAATTATATATATATATATATTAAATAATTTTTACTTCACTTAAAAGTTAATTCCCAAGATATTTATAAACATACTGTTACTAAATGTTAGTTTAATCTTTTCATTATTTCCCAACCTAAAAAGTTTATTAATAAACTATACTTTAATTTTTGTTATATTAAAAACCACATATTATAAGTCATTCTTATGAAAAATTCATAAACACAATTTTTAAACCCATTTACCATTGTCCAAAAAATTCCCAAATTAAATATATAGTAGCTATAACATTTTAGACATATTATAAAATTTCTATTTCATAGAAATATCTTTTTTATTTAACCAAATAATTCCATAATACCCGTAACTTGCAAAAATCATAACTTACTTTTAAAAACTCCAAAACCATATTAATTTCCATAAAAATAAACTAGATTTTATAAGGAATCTATGGTTAAAATTTCAAGTCAAAATACATCCGGGAAGGTATTTAAATAAATTCAACAAGTTAGGGCTTAATTCTGGAAATATTATAATTCATAACCAACTTAAACTCCCCAGATCTAATCTCGGCCGTCCGTTTCTCCTAACCACGATCGGACGGCCCTGATTCATCGAGTTCATCAACGAATCCACAAACACCGTGATAGAGATTCTTTGATTTCTCTCAATCTACAAAACCGATTTTGATGATTTTTGTCTCGTTGGATTCGAAATTCCAAGACGCTTCTAATGGTACCAACTATACGAGCTATGATACAGTATAATGTGAATACGATTCTGGGTATCGAAGTTAGGGTTTATGATTAGTTTCGGTTTCGATTTGCCAAATTCTCTCAATTTATTGCTTAATTGGTTAAATTGATAGAGGGTTATGAACGGGAATGCAAAAACGAAGATCATAGATGGTGGAATTTGGTCGGAAACTCACCGGAGATGCGCCGGTGATGAAATCGAAATCAATTTCTGGAAAGGTCAATATTTAATGTGCAGTTCGAGTAGCCTACTTCACGGATCAACTCGTGCTAATTGAGAAGGATTCAATCCATAAAACTTACGGCATTTTAAAGTAGACATGTAACTCTAAACATTGGTGGAAGAATCATGGAAAACGAATAACTAGGGAGAAAGTTACAGATCCACAAAGATCTGAGTTTACCATGTCGCATCTGGAAAAATTCTGGACAAAACCCGACGTGATCGAGTAGGTAACTTTAGACGACTATATCTTCCACACGATTGAGAATCAGCCTTGGGTGTAAACATAAAAGTTATAGAGGGATTAGAGATCTACAAAACAAGCTAAAGAACACGAAATTTGGCGGAGAAAACGAAGAAGTTATGGGGAGACGAAGTTTACCTGATTTCAGAAAATATGAAATTCTGGGTTACAAATTCGCAAGGAGGCAACTTTAGATCGATTTTCCCGTCGATGTAAAATGAGTTAGGTTATGTATGAGCTATGGTTGAAAAGAGGAGATTAAGGAGAAGAGAATGAAAAAGTCGGCATTGAAAATTCTTAAAGATGAGTGAGATATACGTGTCTAAAGTTAGGGCAAAAACGCTGCTGGCAGTTAAGATTCTGGCCGATTTTCGTGCTAAGTACAGGCGACCCATGTGAGCTTGACACGTGGCACTTTTCAAAATTTGGGCTCTAAACTTCATTCTATCATAACTTTGGCTAGGTTGATCTGTTTTTGACGTTCTTTTTATCGATCTTCATGGTTTTCCATAACCTATTTATTGGTATAGGTTTCATGGGCTGGTTTGACCATTCTCAAAAAGTCATCCCTAGCAAGGCTTAAGAAGCTTTAGGGTTTCTAGAATTTTATATTGACCTTTATGCTTGAAATCAATGCTCCAAATATTTCTAAAATCTTTATAATATAATTGGAGTGTCTAGGAATTTTTTCCTAAGATTTATTGACTTATAAATGTTGTTATTAATTCATAATACCATATAATATAAATTAAAATTGTATTATTATTTAGAATTTAATATAAGAAGTCCCCTAAATAATTTTTAAATAATACCATATACTAATTTAGTGTTTAATAATATTATTAGGGTTTTTATAAAAGAAATCCCCTAAATTAATTTAAGTTAATTTAGGGGTATTTCAGTAGATCCCCCTTAAAAGAAACTTCGACCCGAAGTTTAGAATCAACTAACTGTTACTCACACCGCTTCAGTGTGTGACCAACTTCCATACCAATTCTTTATTCCATACTTCCCATTTCCAAATTCCACGGGTTTTAATAAAAGAAATCCCCTAAATTAATTTAGATTAATTTAGGGGTATTTCATTACCATATTAAGTATTAACCACTATGGGAAGGATCATTGATAGGGCCTTCTTTGTCCCGGCTCCAAGAACTCCTTCATACACACATAAAGACCTGGAAAGTTTGAATATACATTATTTACGAGTATAATAGATATATGACATAAAACAATTGAAAAAAACACAAAAGTTCTTCATGCTCATGGTAAATAAATTTACTTGGATTGAATTTACCCATAACATATTAAACATTAATGAGGTAAAAACACTTAATAAAGTTCATACTTAATCAAATACCCCACCACAAGAAAACTTAGTCGGTTAAAGAAAACATTGTTAAGATTTTGCACAATTTAAAAGCAGTTGAACATAATTTCAAAATCGGGGTAATGGAATAGAAGAGTTGATTCAACTTCAAGACTTTGAAACCTTTCGAGTAGTGTAGAACAACATGACTCCTGACACAAAGGTACAAAACAAGGAGGTATAAGTAGCCAATGTGCATTAAATCAAAATTGCATCAAGAGTTACCTCCATATATTATCAGTATCTTAACAACCATCTATCAAATTGGATCACGTGTGGTTGCAAAGCATCTACCTCTCTTGCATGCAACACATCAAACAATTTCCTAGTGTATTCATGAAGACAGGTATAAATATCCTACTATGATAACTACAACTAAACTAAAAAAAGTTCAGTAAATAAATTGAACCCGGGGTGTTAATTACCCAAAGGTTTCAAATTCAATGACCTAGTGCATTCTAGAGAACTTGCACTAATAAGACAAAGTCTTAAGAATCTTCTATCAAATTGGATGACCTACTGCTACGAAGAATCCACCTCTCATACATGCAGCACATCAAAGAATTCCCCGGAGTAACATAGCAGACAACAATTTATGTTTGTTGAGCAAACTAGAGACCACCAAATTCAGAGTTTGGAGCTTCTTTTACTGGGAAGTTCAGGTGAGGACCCTATTTTTCTTCAATATCATGAATTTTTTGTAACACCCATAATCCTAAACCTGTAATATCGTCACATGTCGTAGCATAATAAATAACAATTCGCAACGGATAATAAAACTATCTACCTTGGTGTTACACGCCGTTACTCACTCTGTGAGTAACAAGGCATCCTCATCTTCCAACATTACAACTCCTTACGCTGTGATGAACAGATACTGAGCACTCTAATTATTACAAACCCAAACAACCAAATGAGCAAACTAATGAAATACAACAATTCCTTAATACATTACATAATTAAAACCAACGGCGTTTGTTGAAAACACAACAGCTACCCCCGTGTCCCGCACTCCGGCTTGAGTCTTTTCAATAACCTGGAATGTTTGGCCCATTGAAGGGCTCAGCAATCGAAATGCTGGTATGCTAAATGTAGTCTTAAATCATCAAGATTCCTTAAGTCGTTTAGCCATCTTGATATAGGTTCTTTACATAATATGCCGGTTTACAATAATAACAGTGATAACTGTAAACATTAAAATGAAATACCCGACCTTAAATATGGCGATTATTTATTAAATTATCCTAACGGGTATTAAGAGCCTACTAATGATTAAGTAATATTGGTAAGGAAAAATAAATCCAAAAGAAATAAAGAAAGAAAAGCGTAAAACGCTAAATAAGCGTTAAACAACCATAGGAGGTATAAGACCCCGGTTAGCGTAATATAGGATTCTAAAGGCTTAATTAAGTCTAAATAAATATTAGGGAACAAATCCCGAAGAAAACGGACCTTTAAAACGGGTTTTTTGGGTTTTAAAAGCATAAACGGACCTTAAAGCGCGTTTTCGAGGAGGGGAAACCGGGAAAACGTGATTTAGGCGGGTCAAATAGACTCGTAATAATTCTGGTCAACTAATAGTCACTAATAAATATTAGTGAAGCTTTAGAACCAATAAAATTATAAACGAGAAAATTCCGGAAACGGGTACCGGTTAGTGGAAACTGTAACAACGGTAAGTTGTGGGGTGAGAGTGCAATAAACAAACTAAGTGTGTGTCCACTTTGCAAATAAAAATAAAAATGTGAGTGTGTGTGCACATGTGGGCCGATTTTTATTAGCCTCCCCTCTCTTTATTTGTCTTTAGTAACAAAAGGACAAGAAAATAAATAAAGAGCAAAAAATTTTACTCTCTCTCCTCACTCCCTCCTTCCCTCATGTTTTCTTCCCCCCTATTCTCTCTATTCTCTCTTCTTCCTCTTGCACTTCGACAGCCATGGAGAAAGGAGAAGCCCCACAAAACTCTTCACTTCTCTCCTCTCTTTGAGTACTCAAACCTTCTCCAAATCCAACAAAAATTATACCATTGCAACCCCCTTGCAAAGGAGAACGTTATCATCATTTCAAAATCCAAAAGCTCAACTTTCATTTCGGTGGTATTCACCATTTGAAGATTCAAGTCCACCATTTGAAGCACCTTCACCTCCTTACCATCTTGAGGTAAAAGAATTTCGAAAATCCTTCCTTTCTAGCTCTCATTGGCATTTTAAGGATTTTCAGTTTTTGAACTCTTGGTTCCTTGTGCTTCAGCCGTTTTGGTCTTCCTTGGGTAGGAATCTTGTTCTTTCACTAGTCAAGAGCTTCATCTATCATTAGAAGGTAACACTCTTTTCTAAACCCTAAAACTCAAATTCTAGGGTTAGTATAAAAATGAATGCTAAAGGGTATGGTGTATGCATTATGTGCTGTAGCACTTTGTGTGTGGGAACCCTATTGGGACCGAGAACAAGAGAAGGAAGGAAGAGAGAGAGAAAGGAAGGAAAGAAGAAAAACTAGCAAGACAAGGTAAATGCTCTCACCATGTGTTAGTTGTGTATTGTATTGTAACAGTTTTTAGTATATGAGTGAAATGAGTAATGGAATTGAGTAATAAGTAGTAGCAATGTGGTAGTGTATTGAGAATGGATAATGTAACAGTTTTGAAGTATTTTAAATGAAGTTTAAAAGCTTGGGAAAACCTTGGGTAGTATGTGTATGTGTGCAGGAATTTTAATGTGTGTAGTAGTGTTGGATGAGTATAGTGTATTGTAAAACAGGTTGTGAGAATGTGAATGTGTGAGCTGGAATAATGTGTGGAGAAAGTAAGAATTATAGGGGAGACTATGTCAAATTTTGTGTAGGAGTAAGAGGACTTAAGATGTTTGAGAAGAGGAAGTATTTGGAGAGTTAAAAGGAGTGTGTTGTTTGTAACAGATTTCGAGAGAAGTGTGTGAAGGGAATGGAACTAGGATGTGAGTGAGTAATGTATTTGGATGCTAAGAATGGCATTAGTTGGGGAGAGTAATGGAATGTAGAAGATTGAGTGAAAATCTGTAGCATTAGAAGGTAAGGGCTAGTGTAGGTGTTGAGAGAAGAATGAGGAAAATGAGTATAAGTTGTGTAAGGATTGAGTAGTAAGTTAATGGATGAACTAAGGTGATTTAGAGTGTTAAATTAGTGCTAAATCATGTGGGGAAGCATAGGTAAAGATTGGGGAAGCAATGGGTAAAGAATGCAATTGAAAACAGATTTTAAAACTGAAAAAACTGGGCCGGACCGACCTTAGGACCGAACTTGCAAGGTCGGTCGAGCCCAGATTTACAAGACGGGAAACCTTCTGGAATGGACCGACCTTGCGACCGGACTTGCAAGGTTGGTCGACTCAAAAATTTTCCGTCAAGTAAGCTACTGGAATGGACCGACCTTGCGACCGGACTTGCAAGGTCGGTCGACTCAAAAATTTTCCGTCAAGTAAGCTACTGGAAGGACCGACCTTGCGACCGGACTTGCAAGTCGGTCGACTCAAAAATTTTCCGTCAAGTAAGCTACTGGAATGGACCGACCTTGCGACCGGACTTGCAAGGTCGGTCGGGCTAAAATTTTCGAAGACGAAACTTACTGGAATGGACCGACCTTGGGACCGGACTTGCAAGGTCGGTCGGCCCTGGAATTTCGCCCGAGGTAGTCTACTGGAATGGACCGGACTTGCAAGGTCGGTCGCAAGTCCGGTCGGGTCAAAAAAAAAATGTTTTAATTATATGATTATAGTAATCATATATACATATATATGCCTATGTACACATATGCATATATAGGTAGTAATACACCATTAGTAAGGTAATAATGGTAAGAAAGTAAGTAAGTTTGTAAAAAACAAGTTTATGAGGTAGTAAAGAAAAGAATGGTTTTATAACCAAGTATGAATGTAAAGAAGTAGTAGGTATACATTGAAAGTATCAATGAAGGAGTAAGTTAGATCAATAATAGATCATTGATCATACTACTTCATGTATGTATAGGAATCAAATAGTTGATCTCCAAAGGAACCGGTAGTACGTATTCGACGGTGAACGGTATGATTTCTTCATGCCCTGTATCCTAACTTGGTTACCCCGATTTGTGTGCTTATGTGATCACCAATAAGATAAATGCACGAATCGGACTTATATTGCACTTAGTTGTGTTTGAACTATATTGTTCTTGTTTTATGCTCTTGAACATTTAGTTTGTATAATTCATGAAATGTATGAATGGAAATGAAGTGTATGTGTAAGTATTGTGTACTTGAGTATTGTACGTATGTATGGAAATGAAGTATTGACTTCTACTAATCCTAACATTCTAACTCCTAACTTGGGTAATGAGTAAATGGAATGAGTAGAAGTCCGATATAGTTTCGGCCACGCGTGAGGATAAGGAAACACAAGAGGTTGGATCCGAATCCTGGCTGTAATCTTTTCCATGGACCAATTCCCTTGAATGGGTAGCATCCTGGATTAGTGGGCCACCCTAAAGCCCGGTGGTGGGATGTAGTAATCCCTGCCCGGAGGTCATACCGACTTAACTGGAAGTAAAGTATGTAAGAAGTAAGTATTGTATGTGGATTGGTCTGACTATTGTAAGTCATGACCGGAAGTAAAAGAGTATCGAACACCCGATAACCCGGGTGTGTAATGAAGCTAACTGGACCTTTGTATGTATTGGAGAATTGTATCTCCGTATTGCGTATTGAGTATGTAATAGTATGTATTGTGTATGTGTACTCTGGAAGATGGTAAGTAAGCATTGGTTGACTTGTATTGTCTTCCAAGCATGTATTGCACTGTCCGTATGTATGTATACTTGGAGTAATTTGTAGTATCGTGAATGTGAATGAAAGCATGTATGTATGTATGTATGAATGTATGTATTGCAAATGAATTGCATGTATTCGACCAAATGGTCGGCGTACCCTCGCTAGTACGCGGGGTATGCGGTTATCATATTCAGCGTAAGCTGACCCCCTCGGGGGAACATTTTTAGTGTGCAGGTACCCGGAGCGAATACGGTCAAGGTAAGAGGCCGGCGACGCGCCTTGTAATTAGAAGTATCTAGTTTGTGAGGAATGGGTAGTAGATTGACTCCTAGTGAGTACGTATGAATTTGGGAGAAGTATTGTAATGATTTGGAACCTAGTAAACTCGGTATGTGTAGTGTATTCTTGTACGGAATTGTGGAGTATTGTATTGAATGGAGTAATGTATCGAATGGGTATTGTAGTATCAGTATGTAATGAGAGTATGTATTGTATTAAGTAGTACTCGGATATTCCGGTCCATCAGACCGATGCTGTATGTAGCAGTAGTAGCCTTGTTAGTCACGTGGGTGACTAACGGCATTGTATCACCCGATGTATGTAAGTATGTATCCGCTGCGTGACTCGGGAAGCACGAGGAGATTGGACGGTAATGATTGAATTAATAGTAGGGGTGTTACAAAAAGTGGTATCAGAGCGAAGTGTCGCTCTGATGACTGGAAATACCGAGCTTAGGAATACCGAGTTAGGAATTAGAAGCTTAGGGCTAAGGGCTGAGTGTTAGCATTAGAGATATGCTAGTTAGGGACTACCGGTGAGTACCGGATACCTACAATACCAGTCCCGCTCGCCGCAAACCCCACTGTGTAACTTGGGAAAGGACGCCAGAGAGAAGAAAAGTCTTCTCATACTCGGGGAAAACCCGATCTGGCAGTTGTGAAGTAATCACATAGTAAACAAGAACCGACGTATGGTAGATTCCAAGAAATGGAAGACCCGGAAGTGGATCCCGGTTGAACAACAATTGCCGCACTTAATAGCGGTAGTATAAACACTCCAACCACAAGGAGGCTATAACTTGCAACGGCATGGGGCGACATGCTTAGCAGTCGCAGAACCTAGCTAAACAACCAGCAACAGGAAAAGAAGCACTAACCGTGCGACGAAATGGAAACAGGGGAGTAATGAAACCCGAGACACAAGTCTACGGGACAACCGTAATAGCCAAGCAACACCACCAATGGTGAGCTAGCTGGCTAAGGACATAGTCTGGAGTGACTGACTCCAAAACTACAACGCCAAAAGGGTTACAAACCTGGCCAACATAGCTCAGACAGCTACAGGAATATTCACAAGATATAACCTGACATAACTACAACTGTAGTGCCTAAACCAAATCAGGCTCAGTAGCCACAGCCAAAGTGTGGGAATAAGCAACAAGGGACAACACAACCAAGTCAAAGGGGAAGCTCCAAGGATTGGAGAAGTACCCTGATCAATGACAGCTATGTCAGACTCACTGGGGAGTTACTCAGAAGAGTGATTAACCCAAGTAAATGATCAACAAGATCGAAGGAAGAGTAAGCAAGATTACCAATTATGAATGGGATCGGTATAGAATTACCCAAAAACCACCAGTATCGCGCACTTGCCACGGCAAGTGCAGTAAGGGCAGAAATATGTAAAGGAACTCTAACGCACCACATGTACATAGTAATGTACCGTGGCTGCAAGAAGCAACTACAGGATCACACCCTAACAACTAGGAGTATGGAACCTTGGAAAGGCCCAACGGCCTGACCATTACTTTAACCTCATACCAGTCAGCATGAAGCTAGACTTGGTCAAGATTTTGAACATGGCTATGCCATGAGGAACTTATTTTGACACCGTACCATGATTTTAAAACCAATTTTTCTTTCAAAACCACAGACCCTTTTTCTTAAAACCTTGGATTTTAAAACCAAACCAACAGAATTACGGTGAGTGTCATAGAATGATACAAGAGGAGTTGGCAACAGAATACTTCACCTAGGCGTGTGACGAACACTACGAGTGTACCCAATTACGAGATGTGGGACGACCGCACTCCGAAGGAGCTTGTGAGCCTGACAAATAGTCGGGTAAGTGGTAACGTATCAGTAAGGTACCCCGCGTATGTATACATGTAGTGTACGAAACACGGGAAGTAGTCAACTCCGTCCTACGGACCGCGAGTAAATTCTAACCAGAACGACTAGACACCACAGACAATCAAGGAGAAGGGAACTCAGTTAAGGAACAAGTGTAAGGAACTCAGAGAATCCATCTGAAGATAAGGAATAAAGACTGGGAAGGTGCAAAGAGCACATACTAGTAAGTATAGACATTGGATATGTCTCAGGACATCAGTAAATACATGGCAGCTGGAAAGTATACCCAGCCTAAACACAGTAAGGCAAAAGCCTAACGTGGACACCACAACGATCAACAAACGGGACGGAATTCCCAAGAACAACTATAAAACTACCAAAGAACATAATCCATCATGGAAGAGGATATTAAACCTAGTCTTAAACACTAGAGGAAGGTATAAACAGTCTACCCAAGAACGGGAGACATTATAACCCAAAAAGGGAATAGCTCAAATACAATACCACAAGGCGGTATAGTAGGCACAACATATCATAAACATGAGCCGGATGTAACGGCATAACCAACAACACCCAGGAGCAATCCTTGAAGGGTGTCTAGATTAACAACAGTTCAATGAAGCAGCATAATAAAAGCACGGAGCTGGAACGCATACTCGGTTAAAACACCGAAGGGATTTCACTTAACAGGAAATGCCCTAAAATACTGAGAGGCACCTATTAACACCAGATTGCCTAAGAAGGTCTCCTATGGACGGAAGCGTGATGCCACGACTTACCATGGAGCCTAGTAATACCTCCAACCTACGGAGTATACATGGAGTAGAAACATGTGTAAGCAGCTTGCGAAGAGCATAGCTTGCAGCAATAAGGCCTAATAGCCACAAACCAACTATGTTATGTAAACTCAGACGGTTGCAAAACCCACACCAAACACTAACAAGACTTGCAAAAGATATTGCTTCGTGCGACAACAGATCGACAACTGAAACACCCAATTGGAGCTCAACATCATAAGTGACTTGGAGTAATGGCTACCTCAATGTCACCGTCACTAGAGCACCACTCTTTATACAGTGGACGAAGCTTTTAATTACCTTCATGCCTTCTGTAGAAATGATAACACAGAGGCATAGGAAACGTTATAATGCCAACAATGGCCTGGTCCACACTTGGACACTACGGGAAACCCGAGGAAAGGTACCCCTCGTTAACCGGAGACCACCAATGTGGTGAAGATGTGAACCTTAGGAAAGGCTTCCATCTACTATAACTATAAAGCTTGATTGCCAATGGAGGATGGAACAAGAAAATGAGATTTCCAACCACTACGCCTACAAGAGGCTTTGGACTGTAAAAGCACAACGCTTAAAGAGCATAGAGACTCGAAGGAGCAAGTATACTCCATATGCACCCAAGCATGTGGTGAACCATTGTATAAACACCAACATGGTAAACCTTGTCATGAACCCATGAATGGAAACAAGCCCCTCAACAAGAACCTTCACTTGTCAGTGATAAAATACCCTCCAATTGGAGAACGGGACCAGAAAACCCTCGAAGTTTCGTGGGGTGTTCCGGTTATGTACATACAAGTAAAACTACACAGCTAGAGCCTATGATCAATGCTCAGCACTATGAGACAGTAATTGTCAAAAACAATCATGAGTGTGCACATGGCACACCATGAATGACCGGCGCGCAAGAGAGCTTGTAACCTGATAAACCACTTCATCCTTGGCCAACCAAGTTATTTGGAAAACGAAATCATGAATGAGGAAGTAATGTGAGGTAAGCTAACCTACACATGAAACCTAAACCGAAATAAAATATCTCCACATGAGGAAGATAATAACATTGTGGTACGCTACGGCAACTGTCATACATATGAACTAGGATCTCCTAGCGTATTTACACCATAAGGAAATGGTACAAGAGTAAGAATACGGTGCGCAACAAGCGACCGCTATGAGGAAGTAGTAGACAATGACATGAAGAACAAGTATGGAAAACAGTCAGAAATATCCCTTCCTATCACATAAGTGATTACTGTCAAGCGTTCACGCCTCTGCACTCTGTATGACTGAGTGTTTTGGTATTGCACTAGCAGTAATGATCTAATGGGATGGCTAGGATATGGAGAATGTAAACGTAGTAAATTTCCTTTTCACCACAACATGGCATAAGCCAGTCAAGCATTCTTAGCAACAGATCGCATGAAGAGTGTAAAACGCACTATCAATCACAAGAGGTGAATTCCATTGGAATAAAAAGGTGAAAGGAGATGTAAGAAAGTCACTTGGATCGACGCATGAGAATGCAAGGTCATACAAGCAAAGAACACTTGTACTGAACCAGAAGAAGGGTAATTCAGAAGTTAGTGACAACAGAGGAAGCACTACAACTAGGTAGTGACTTAACCTCGCCCGACAACAAGTCGGAGGAACTTAGTGAAATCGTGGGAGTACGAATAATATGTATAATAGATTACCAGAGAGCTGGTTACAATCTAAAACTCATTGAGTTCAAACAGCAGTAAAAGAATACCACACTGTTAGTAAACCTTATTTCCACAATAGAGGGATAGAAAGGTGATGTATAGCACATTAAGGAAAACATGAAGGGTGAGTAACCCAAGTTATCAGGGTCGCGCAGCAGAAGCTAGTGGGCCCTAACTAAGAAATGTAATACACCTAGTAAGTACGAAAGAATGGCTATTAATGCCTTGAAGCCTAATAGGCTAGAACTGAATTAATTAGGAGTTAAATAAACTCGTGTACGAATCCTCGGTGCAAAGACTAAACCATTGGCACGGTTAAGACCCTTTGACCAGAGCATATTGTATAGTATATTGTAATGAAGCTAAACGCTTCAGATTGCCCAAATCGAGTAAACCAATGTTTAATAGTAACATATGGTAGATTACGTGGGCGTAATCCCTTTTAAGGGGGGTAGAGCGAAAATCGCTTAATGCAAGTTTTATAAATAAAACACATAAAACTATAATGTGCATAGCACAAATGAGAATGGATTTAATGATTGGTACTTATGTTAAACAAACATACGTATTCATTCATATTGTAACTGTGGTAATTAGGCACGAGAGATGCGAATACCATAGGATGAATATACCCATCTGGTAACCCCAATGTAAAAGTATTAGTAAAGTGGAGTAGAGTAACTCTTGGGGAAATGATAATCCCTGTAGTGGGTGTCTATTTGAAGTTAGACATGGCACTACAATGCAAGAGTCGGTATAAAACCGATGTAGAACCTAGAGGAAATTGAACTCCCTAGGTGATCGTTTTAATACAATTGAGAATGAGTAGTGGACGGAGCTCCACAAGTATTGTAACCTGAAAAAAAAAGAATAGTAGGACTGATTGTGAGTAGCAGAGGAACGTAGCCCATGAGTGGTATATTCGTAAGTATGTTATTGGTAGTAATTGAGGATAGCTAAACTTCATAAGTACTGTATTCCCTAGTTAGAATAATTGAAATGATGAGAGTAATGGATGGAAGTAATGAAGGTTGATGAAATGAGCATTTAAGTATGAACCACGGAGTAAAGCATTTGGGAAGTAGAGCGAGGACAATTGATGGATTGATTCCATCCTTTGGAGATGTACGAATTCGTATCACGACTAGAAAAGTAAAAAGATAGAAAATGAAAACAACTAACTATTTTTGTGTGAAACTGATGTGGGAAGTCGAACTTGATCCTGATCAGATCAAGGGGAACCGAACACAAATTGGGGTGGAAAGATAGTTCAACACTGATGCTGATCACATCAGGGTCGAATGATTCTTGAAGCTCCCCTTAAGTGGTCACAAGAATCACATAGGATAGAAGTAATGAATATAAATTGGAATTTGGAGTTGTATGTTTTAGAAAAATTCTAATTGGTAGTGGTGAAAGAATTTCCTTAGTATGGAGAATGAGGATCTGCTAGAAGTGTGTACCGAAGAAGATAGTAAGGTAGTATGTTGTATTATTCCAAGGGCAGCGGGACATAGAGGAGTCCCGTGTCTAGATGACCTGAGTGCCTGCGGGATTGTATGGTGTATTGCATTGCTTTGGGGATAACTTTGCACTGTATGTATGTATGAATTTTGTAAAGAGGAATCGGATGGTTGACAGTAGTATGGATTGGAGTAAGTATTATACATTGGTATGATAGGGAAAGGAGAAACCTTGAGTAATGGACATGGGAATTAGCAAGGAGGAAGAATGTATGACCACGGTATTAGACATGTAAGAATGAGTAAGCATTGTAAACCATAACCTCGAACAACTTTGAGGACAAAGTTCTTAAGGGGGGTAGATTGAAATACCCCAACCTTAAATATGGCGATTAAATTATCCTAACGGGTATTTAAGAGCCTAATAATGATTAAGTAATATTGGTAAGGAAAAATAAATCCAAAAGAAATAAAGAAACGCTTAAAAAGCGTAAAACGCTAAATAAGCGTTAAACAACCATAGGAGGTATAAGACCCCGGTTAGCGTAATATAAGGATTCTAAAGGCTTAATTAAGTCTAAATAAATATTAGGGAACAAATCCCGAAGAAAACGGACCTTTAAAACGGGTTAAAAGCATAAACGGACCTTAAAGCGCGTTTTTCGAGGAAACCGGGAAAACGTGACTTTAGGCGGGTCAAATAGACTCGTAATAATTCTGGTCAACTAAATAGTCACTAATAAATATTAGTGAAGCTTTAGAACCAATAAAATTAATTAAACGAGAAAATTCCGGAAACGGGTACCGGTTAGTGGAAACTGTAACAACCGGTAAGTTGTGGGGTGAGAGTGCAAATAAACAAACTAAGTGTGTCCACTTTGCAAATAAAAATAAAAATGTGAGTGTGTGTGCACATGTGGGCCGATTTTTATTAGCCTCCCCCTCTCTTTATTTGTCTTTAGTAACAAAAGGACAAGAAAATAAATAAAAGAGCAAAAAATTTTACTCTCTCTCCTCACTCCCTCCTTCCCTCACGTTTTCTTCCCCCTCTCTCTATTCTCTCTTCTTCCTCTTGCACTTCGACAGCCATGGAGAAAGGAGAAGCCCCACAAAACTCTTCACTTCTCTCCTCTCTTTGAGTACTCAAACCTTCTCCAAATCCAACAAAAATTATACCATTGCAACCCCCTTGCAAAGGAGAACGTTATCATCATTTCAAAAATCCAAAAGCTCAACTTTCATTTCGGTGGGTATTCACCATTTGAAGATTCAAGTCCACCATTTGAAGCACCTTCACCTCCTTACCATCTTGAGGTAAAAAGAATTTCGAAAATCCTTCCTTTCTAGCTCTCATTGGCATTTTAAGGATTTTCAGTTTTTGAACTCTTGGTTCCTTCCTTGGGCTAGGAATCTTGTTCTTTCACTAGTCAAGAGCTTCATCTACTCATTAGAAGGTAACACTCTTTTCTAAACCCTAAAACTCAAATTCTAGGGTTAGTATAAAAATGAATGCTAAAGGGTATGGTGTATGCATTATGTGCTGTAGCACTTTGTGTGTGGGAACCCTATTGGGACCGAGAACAATGAGAAGGAAGGAAGAAGAGGAAAGGAAAGGAAAGAAAAACTAGCAAGACAAGGTAAATGCTCTCACCTTGTGTTAGTTGTGTATTATATTTTAACAGTTTTTAGTAGTGAAATGAGTAATGGAATTGAGTAATAAGTAGTAGCAATGTGGTAGTGTATTGAGAATGGATAATGTAACAGTTTTGAAGTATTTTAAATGAAGTTTAAAAGCTTGGGAAAACCTTGGGTAGTATGTGTATGTGTGCAGGAATTTTAATGTGTGTAGTAGTGTTGGATGGTGAGTATAGTGTATTGTATAAATAGGTTGTGAGAATTTGAATTGTGAGTTGGAATAATGTGTGGAGAAAGTAAGAATTATAGGGGAGACTATGTCAAATTTTGTGTAGGAGTAAGAGGACTTAAGATGTTTGAGAAGAGGAAGTATTTGGAGAGTTAAAAGGAGTGTTGTTGTAGTTTGTAACAGATTTCGAGAGAAGTGTGTGAAGGGAATGGAACTAGGATGTGAGTAATGTATTTTGGATGCTAAGAATGGCATTAGTTGGGAGAGTAATGGAATGTAGAAGATTGAGTGAAAATCTGTAGCATTAGAAGAGTAAGGGCTAGTGTAGGTGTTGAGAGAAGAATGAGGAAAATGAGTGTAAGTTGTGTAAGGATTGAGTAGTAAGTTTAATGGATGAACTAAGGTGATTTAGAGTGTTAAATTAGTGCTAAATCATGTGGGGAAGCATAGGTAAAGATTGGGGAAGCAATGGGTAAAGAATGCAATTGAAAACAGATTTTAAAACTGAAAAAACTGGGCCGGACCGACCTTAGGACCGAACTTGCAAGGTCGGTCGAGCCCAGATTTACAAGACGGGAAACCTTCTGGAATGGACCGACCTTGCGACCGGACTTGCAAGGTTGGTCGACTCAAAAATTTTCCGTCAAGTAAGCTACTGGAATGGACCGACCTTGCGACCGGACTTGCAAGGTCGGTCGACTCAAAAATTTTCCGTCAAGTAAGCTACTGGAATGGACCGACCTTGCGACCGGACTTGCAAGGTCGGTCGACTCAAAAATTTTCCGTCAAGTAAGCTACTGGAATGGACCGACCTTGCGACCGGACTTGCAAGGTCGGTCGGGCTAAAATTTTCGAAGACGAAACTTACTGGAATGGACCGACCTTGGGACCGGACTTGCAAGGTCGGTCGGCCCTGGAATTTCGCCCGAGGTAGTCTACTGGAATGGACCGGACTTGCAAGGTCGGTCGCAAGTCCGGTCGGGTCAAAAAAAAATGTTTTAATTATATGATTATAGTAATCATATATACATATATATGCCTATGTACACATATGCATATATAGGTAGTAATACACCATTAATAAGGTAATAATGGTAAGAAAGTAAGTAAGTTTGTAAGAAAACAAGTTTATGAGGTAGTAAAGAAAAGAATGGTTTTATAACCAAGTATGAATGTAAAGAAGTAGTAGGTATACATTGAAAGTATCAATGAAGGAGTAAGTTAGATCAATAATAGATCATTGATCATACTACTTCATGTATGTATAGGAATCAAATAGTTGATCTCCAAAGGAACCGGTAGTACGTATTCGACGGTGAACGGTATGATTTCTTCATGCCCTGTATCCTAACTTGGTTACCCCGATTTGTGTGCTTATGTGATCACCAATAAGATAAATGCACGAATCGGACTTATATTGCACTTAGTTGTGTTTGAACTATATTGTTCTTGTTTTATGCTCTTGAACATTTAGTTTGTATAATTCATGAAATGTATGAATGGAAATGAAGTGTATGTGTAAGTATTGTGTACTTGAGTATTGTACGTATGTATGGAAATGAAGTATTGAATTCTACTAATTCCTAACATTCTAACTCCTAACTTGGGTAATGAGTAAATGGAATGAGTAGAAGTCCGATATAGTTTCGGCCACGCGTGAGGATAAGGAAACACAAGAGGTTGGATCCGAATCCTGGCTGTAATCTTTTCCATGGACCAATTCCCTTGAATGGGTAGCATCCTGGATTAGTGGGCCACCCTAAATCCCGGTGGTGGGATGTAGTAATCCCTGCCCGGAGGTCATACCGACTTAACTGGAAGTAAAGTATGTAAGAAGTAAGTATTCTATGTGGATTGGTCCTGACTATTGTAAGTCATTGACCGGAAGTAAAAGAGTATCGAACACCCGATTAACCCGGGTGTGTAATGAAGCTAACTGGACCTTTGTATGTATTGGAGAATTGTATCTCCGTATTGCGTATTGAGTATGTAATAAGTATGTATTGTGTATGTGTACTCTGGAAGATGGTAAATAAGCATTGGTTGACTTGTATTGTCTTCCAAGCATGTATTGCACTGTCCGTATGTATGTATACTTGGAGTAATTTTGTAGTATCGTGAATGAAAGCATGTATGTATGTATGTATGAATGTATGTATTGCAAATGAATTGCATGTATTCGACCAAATGGTCGGCGTACCCTCGCTAGTACGCGGGGTATGCGGTTATCATATTCAGCGTAAGCTGACCCCCTCGGGGGAACATTTTTAGTGTGCAGGTACCCGGAGCGAATACGGTCAAGGTAAGAGGCCGGCGACGCGCCTTGTAATTAGAAGTATCTAGTTTGTGAGGAATGGGTAGTAGATTGACTCCTAGTGAGTACGTATGAATTTGGGAGAAGTATTGTAATGATTTGGAACCTAGTAAACTCGGTATGTGTAGTGTATTACCTTGTACGGAATTGTGGAGTATTGTATTGAATGGAGTAATGTATCGAATGGAGTATTGTAGTATCCAGTATGTAATGAGAGTATGTATTGTATTAAGTAGTACTCGGATATTCCGGTCCATCAGACCGATGCTGTATGTAGCAGTAGTAGCCTTGTTAGTCACGTGGGTGACTAACGGCATTGTATCACCCGATGTATGTAAGTATGTATCCGCTGCGTGACTCGGGAAGCACGAGGAGATTGGACGGTAATGATTGAATTAATAGTAGGGGTGTTACAAAATAATCACATAACAACTCACCTGTAAACACCAATGTACAATAGTACACAACACCAATAACCACACATCAATAATCCATAGTAATAACCAACAATCTCACCTTAATAACAATAACCAATAATCACACATTAATAATCCAAACAAGATACGCGTATTAAACTGTACTCGTTAGTTGGCCACCTGGCCCTTATTCTTTATACCAACCACTTAACCTTTTCTAATTAAATTCCACCTCAGGCGTTATGATAAGACAACCCTTAATAACTTATTAATGGACAATAGTCCCCTGGGTTCCATTGGAACCGTTACCAGCTGACCTTATGACCCTGGATAAATATAAGACCGATCCGGTCGAACCTGTGCACCAACGGCAGTGCCTTCCGCCATCCCCGAATGTGGCTGATGGATTCCCTTGAGTGACTCCCCATTGAAGTCTCTCGTAGTGATCACAATGCGCAACCAGAAAGTCGAAACAGTCTGGATTCCTCTCTTTATAAGTTAGCCCTTTTAGTCAGTGGTACAATAACCAATACTTGAGTTAAGACTATAACAGTTGACCATTGTTAGGTTCAATAATACCTAAAGGCCAGTTAGTCTTTTTCCCAGTTTAGATGTATAAACTCCCAGTCATAAGACGTTCGCGTATAAATAAAACGCAACAGTGTTGAGCAATACAGTGTACAATATCATATACATAAAATCACAGATATCGCTCTTAAACAATTAACACATAATGTCTGGACCTTAGGAAAATCCTTAGGACATTCAGACCACACAATTAACATACCGTTCACCAAGTAACTGCTAGCTTGACAAATTCCTGTTCAGTAGTTCCTTCCCGTACGCTGTTATATAAACACGCAATACCGGGTAATATTAATATAACTATTCACTAAATATTACAGTACTGTCACTGTAGAACTAACGCTTGTAATATACTAACTCTGTATGTTCTTTTATTTCCACTGTTATCTAACAGTGGTTCTTGGTAGTCCATCAGTTCATTATTTTATGTGATTCCCACATGTGATAATGAATTCCCATATTATGATGTTTCTTCACTTCTTTAATTATATACCCATAGTTATTTCCTCTTATTCCATATACCAATATAATTTGGTTACCTTAATTATATCCATAATTATTTCATAAACTCTATATTATATTCTTTTGGTTATTCCTATCATAACCACAATTTATTTTATAAACCTTATATTATTCCTCATAATATGTCACATTACTTAACCTTGATTCCATTCTTTATTGAATTATAAAAGCAACCTTATAAATCCGATAATATATTTGAACACAGATGTTGATGTTATTTTGATCGGCAAACTCAGTTCAATACTGAAGCCCGTTTTAAGACTAGCCTGAAGCGAAGCCCTTCAGTCTTGAACTGACGAACAGAGAAGAAGATAGAATATTTAACAAGATTTTATCTAGCTGTTAAAGATAAAATCTTGATTGATAAATTCTCACACTCTATATAAGGGGAAGGAAGTTTAGGTCATAGTGTGTGGATTTTACGCAAAAGAGAAAATAAGAAATACAATGTAATTTGTGAGTACAACAGTAAGGGTAAATTTAGAGAAAATCAGAGAGAGAGATAGCGAGATTAGAGAGTCAATTCAGAGAGAGTTTTTGCTGCTGATTTCGTTGTAAGTAACTTGAGTTCAGAACTCAAGTTACGTGTGAGTTATGTCAAGATAGTGTTCTTGACGTGAGAGTTGGTATTCGCATTACGTGATTGTGTAACTATTGTTATACGTGATTATAATAAAGGTTCCACCTTTATGCTATTCTGGTCTTCCCTTCTTTCCCTGTTCGTCCTCAGTTCTGAACTCAGATCATCGACACCTTCTGAGTTGCAGACTCAGCACCGACAAGTAGGAATCTTCAATTGGTATCAGAGCAAGGTAACCCTAGACGCAGAAGAAACTTCTTCAGGGTTGATCGTGATGAATTCCTACTATGTTAAGCCTCCAAAGCTGACAAAGTTCAACTACAGCAGTTGGTGCGAACAGATGGAGGATCAATTAATCTCTATTGATCTGCAGTTATGGGACGTAGTGACTGAAGGTGACCTGAAGCCGACAATTGAGAAGGATGGCGTCACCAAAGAAAAACCAAGATCCAGGTGGAGTGAGAGCGATAATAAGTTGATAAGCAAGAACAGACAAGCTCGAAGGGTTATCATGTCGTCATTATCAGATTCAGACCAAAGAAAGTCTTGGGCTTGCGCACTGCTAAGGAGGTTTGGGAATTTCTCAAAACCGCATATGCTGGAACAGATTCGGTTAAAAAGGCTAAGGGCAAACAGCTCAAGAGACAGCTTGATAACTTCAAGATGTCAGACGATGAGACTATATCTGAAACACTTGAGAGATTTGACAAGATTTTGTGTGAGCTCAAAACTGTCGGGGTAGTTCTTGACAATGATGTGGTGAACGAAAGATTTTCTGGATAGCCTTGGAATAGACTGGCTAAATTTTACCACCTTTTGGAGTCCACAAAGGATTTATCCAAGTTGTCTTTCGAAGAGCTGGGATCAGAACTGACGGTGTACGAAGGTAAGATGAGAGGCAACACTGTTACTCAAACTAAGGATCTGGCTCTAAACGCACGTAATACTACCACAATATCAGAAGATGAGGATTGTGACGTAGATGAGGAAATCACTAAGATTATGAACATCATACAGAGGCTGAGCAGTAGAAAACAAAGGTCAAACCAACAGAGTAAGTCAAAGAAGGGACAAAACACATGTTTTAGGTGTAACAAGCCTGGTCATGTTGTCAAAGATTGTCCTCTCCAGCAGAAGGAAAATTATCAGAAGAAGATTAAGAAACACACAGATACAACTGCAGCTGTATGGGGACAGGATATCTCAGATACAGACTCAGAACCCGGGGAGTGCGCGCAGATGTGTTTGACGGCAATTGCTCACATAGATGATGACATCAATACTGAGTATAACATAAAGGAGAAGGAAATCTGGAAGGATACTCTTGAAAGAACAGATATTTATTCAGCTAACCTCTGCACTCTCTGAGATAAAATTCTTGAAGAATCAGTATGATACTGAGATTAAAGAACTCAGAGCTAAGGTGAAAAGTCTGAGTCGTCTTCGACTGGAAGCAAAAATCGTGTCATTGAGAGTCTAGATAAGCCAAGGATTAACTTTGTTCGTCCTTTGGAAACTAGGATTCTCACTCTTCCTTGTTGGGCACAGGAAGAGATAAATTCTCTTTTGGATAGCAACAAATTGCTAAAAAGAGAATGCGAAACACTCTCAGACATGGTAGCCAAGGCAAATCGAAAGTTAGAACTTCAGACTCCTGCTAATCCAACTTGGTATACAGGGAAGGCGAATTTGAAGCAAATGATGCGGAATAATAACTCAGACAAATGCGGTTTGGGATATAAGTCTGAGATATTCTCTCAGTATCCGACTGAGAAGTTACAGACTGTAACTGCGAGACATCAGCCAAGATTACACTCATGCCGATATTGCCACCAGCTAGGACACAAGGTTAGATGGTGTCCCAAATTGTTGAAAAAACAATTGCGTGAAAATCATCAAGGCAGAACTCATTCCAAATCAAAAGATCGCACACTAAAAGGTGGGTTCCTATCAATCACTTTAAGTCTGAGTCAACAACTGATATCAAAACAAGTTTGGGTACCAAAGTCAAGTCGACCCTACCGGACTCGTCAAGAAGGCACTTCACCTCCTTCAGAATTATCATCTCCTTCCCAGTGATCAGACCCTGATGCATCACTACCCCCAATCCATAAGGTTTATGACTTAATTCCTTTTTGATTTGGCAAAAGGGGGAAAGTGGTCTTGAACGTACTCTACAACTCAGGGGGAACATTCATCAATTTAAGACTTACAGAGTTTACCAATTAGTCTTGAATGTATACAACGATTCAGGGGGAACATTCACCAGTTCAAGAAGTTCAAGACTTACAGAGTTTGCCGCATCAAAAAGGGGGAAATTGTTGATGTTATTTTGATCGGCAAACTCAGTTCAATACTGAAGCCCGTTTTAAGACTAGCCTGAAGCGAAGCCCGTCAGTCTTGAACTGACGAACAGAGAAGAAGATAGAATATTTAGCAAGATTTTATCTAGCTGTTAAAGATAAAATCTTGATTGATAAATTCTCACACTCTATATAAGGGGAAGGAAGTTTAGGTCATAGTGTGTGGATTTTACGCAAAAGAGAAAATAAGAAATACAATGTAATTTGTGAGTACAACAGTAAGGGTAATTTAGAGAAAATCAGAGAGAGAGATAGCGATATTAGAGAGTCAATTCAGGGAGAGTTTTTGCTGCTGATTTCGTTGTAAGTAACTTGAGTTCAGAACTCAAGTTACGTGTGAGTTATGTCAAGATAGTGTTCTTGACGTGAGAGTTGGTATTTGCATTACGTGATTGTGTAACCATTGTATACGTGATTATAATAAAGGTTCCACCTTTATGCTATTCTGGTCTTCCCTTCTTTCTCCCTGTTCGTCCTCAGTTCTGAACTCAGATCATCGACACCTTCTGAGTTGCAGACTCAGCACCGACAAGTAGGAATCTTCAACATAACTATTATAATTTATCAATTAACCTCATTACTTTTACAATTTACCAAATTCCCTTACTAACTTTCGGTGATTATAATTTAATCTCACCAACTTTTAAATACTAATTAAGCCCATAAACTCTTTTTGGTAGTTACAATTCAATTACTCCAACTTTTACAGATTACCAATTAACCATATAACCTTTATAATTTACTAAATACCCATGTCAATTTTCGGAAATTGCAAAACAACATATTAACTTTTATAAATTACCATATGACCACAATCATTTTCGGTCTTGACATATACCTTTCCTTTATTTACAATTTAATCTCAAAACTTTATATAAGTTACACATTAACTTATAAACTATAGTTTTAATTCCTAATTATCTTAAATAACCGAAAAGCCCCTTTATATTCTCTATATTTACATTTTGACCCAAAACTTCATATAAGTTACAATTTAACTTATAAATTATACTTTTAATATTAAATTCTTTTAAATAACCAAAACAACCCATAACTTTCTTCAATTTATATTTCCGCCCCATTTATCTACTATTTTTCATATATACTTTCATAAATTACATATTCTCCCTTAACTTTTATAAACTTAATATTTTATGTCATAAATCATTTTAACCCAAAGTTTTTAGTCAACACTTTGACCAAGACTTAATTTCATAATTATTACTTTATTATACCCATAAAATCATGTATACTCGGTTATACTCCAAACTTCCCAATAATTACAAAATAGCCCCAAAACTTTATAAATTGTTATTTTAACACTTAAACACTTATTTAAATTCACCAAAATTCATAATATTAATTCCTACCTTATATTATAACATAAATATACCAAACAACTCCTTATGTTCTCGGCATTCATATATAATACACTAAACTTTTCAAAATTTACATTTTAGCCACATAATATTATAAACTAGCCATATAAATACTTATAGCTATTTTTAATGTTCCCAAAATTTATGATATAAGTTAATATACTTATATATTTCGAAAATCACCCAAATAATACATTAAGCTCTCGGCTATAATTTTATTTTACCATATGGTTTTAAAACTTGATTTAAACCTTATAATAAATACATATAAATGTATATAAGCCATATAACACTTCTAAAAATTATGCTAATGACTTAGAATGATTATAATCTCAAAATAGAACAAATAACTCTTAGATATTTCGGTTTGCATATATATGCATCTTAATAAATTTTTGTGACACCAACTTATACCTTAAGGTAATAATCTTACCTTATATGTTATAAATTATTTTTCTTGGTATTGTAACCCATTATTTTCGGCCCTAATTTATTTAAAGGTTATACATAATTTTTATACCAAAGTTTGAAGCTTAATTCAAGCTTAAACTTAATAAACCTTAATTATATATACTTACTCCTTAAACCAAGACAATTCTTGCACTTGATTTCTCCTTGAATTCCAAGCTCCTCAAATGCTATTTTGATGTAGAGAATTCAGCCACCTTATATATATTTAGGAGATCCATTTGTTAGACTTCTAACAAGGATTTATAAATAAGATTTGGAGTAATTCTACAAGAGTTTACCTTAGGAATTTTTCAAGGAATTTTCGGTAGACCTTGAGATGATTGTAGATCTAGATTTCCTTCATGAAATGATGAAGAGAACCTTGGTTTAGAAGTTCTTAATTTTCGAAAATACCTTAAGGAATTTACTTAGGATTTTCAACATGAAAATATACCTTAACTTGATCTTGTTGTTCCTTGTGTTGTTGTTGAATTTAGGAACCTCCTTGGAGCATCTAACCTTTGCGAAAATTAAGAGAGCTGCTAGGATGATTCTTGC
The DNA here is from genome assembly GCA_023374045.1 of Limonium bicolor. Classification (NCBI taxonomy): domain Eukaryota; kingdom Viridiplantae; phylum Streptophyta; class Magnoliopsida; order Caryophyllales; family Plumbaginaceae; genus Limonium; species Limonium bicolor. The sequence continues at coordinate 178,646,473 of CM041780.1, read as the reverse complement.
TTCAAGACTTAGGAGGTTTAACTAGGAATTTACATAGAAATGATTAGAGCTTAAAACACCATTAATGGAGCTTTGAAGCTCTAAGGAAATAACTATCAAATGAAGAAGAAAAGAGAGGAGAGGAGAGCCTTACTCAATCGGCCATGGTGTGGCAAATGAAAGAGTGAGCTAAACTCACGTATGAATAAGGCTTGCCAAGTAGGAATTTCTTTCTTCTTTTTGACATAATAATTGTTTAGTTTTATTTTTCCTTTGTTTATTCCTCATTATTGGCTTAATTAATGTCCTCATTCTATGATAGACTTACGGCTGGTGGCTAAGGATAATGGAGGCTTTGTTTTCCACTTGAAACTAGAAGACAATACAAGTTAGGTAGGTGTAATACTTTTACAATTTAAATGTTGATTAGTGTCTTGTCTTCTCCTTGTTTTATACGGTAATACAGGTACAATTGGCAATTGATTTCTTTGTCTTTGAAATTATAAGAGACATGCTAGGTTACTAGGTATCTTATTTGATTAATTTTAGAGCAATCAACTTGCTCTTTTCCTCCTTGAAATCGGTCACACATGCTAGCTACAAGACATTTTATTTTGTCATTTTAGACATAGATAATTGCTTTGTTAGGTAGCTGTCTCCCTTGACCAATTTGACAGCAATAATCCTCCCTTTCTTATGTAAGAAATCGGCAGCCACATGCATGGTAACATGGCTGTATCAATTGTTTACTTGCAACTTTGTATTATTGTAGTCTAGGTTGACTTTTGGTGTATTTTATTTCATTGCCTTTGTTTAAACTAATCCTTCTTGTCTTCTTTGCAGGTTATACGGTCATGAAGCTTCATTTGATTGCAATTGTTTGATACATCATCATATAGTACATGCTAAGATGAGTCACATTACCATAAGACAATCTTATTAACTAAAACTAGCCAATATTCACCCTAAATGGCGCATGGTATAGAGGTTAAATGGGATTGATTTTTCATTTGATTTTTGTTACAATATATTGTACTAAGACCATACTAATATGTGTAATAGGTTCCAGCATTTATTTGGTACATTTATATGATGGTAAAAGATGAAAGTTTTAAGGTAAAAATGCTGATTTTAGGTACCTTTTTGTCCCAAAAATCGCCCCTATTTGTACTATGAATTTAGTACTGGCATTAATTGATTTAGATGGTAAATTTATCCCCTTTTAATATTATTAACTCGTGGCTCCTCAAAAACTTCAAGGCAATTGCGTAAAACGCACTTTTGTGACACCCGAAGGTGCGTTTTTGTGCTTTAAGGATTTTTCTGAAAATAATTAGTCGCTATGGGTTCCAAGTGTTTATTGACATTGTTTATAGTCAATGATAATATTTTAAGGTGTTACATTGAGTTATATGGGGTTATATAAACTCGTAACTCAATTTTCGGCCTACCGGGACACTCCCGGGGCAAAAAGGAGCGTTAAGAAATTCGTCTGAGCACTTTGTGTGTTTTTGAAAAATTATCCCGAGCATTATCTTTATAATGGTGAATATTAATGATAGAAACTCTTAGAATAATTTATATTGGAGTTTGTGCCACTTCGGTACCTCTCCGAGGACACTCTCGTGGTTTATGGGGCCCTCATTGGGAACCTCCGAGCACTTTGTCTTTAACTGAGAATTTAGCTTGAGAACATCATCTTAAATGTTCATTAAAGTGTTATTGTGCATCTATAATGAAGTGTAATGCTTTACTTTATTTAATAAAGTATTTCTGGGACTTTCGGGCCTTAAGGGGCCCTTAAGGGAACTCCCGGGCATATTGTATTTTTACTCAGTTCTAACTGAGGACTTGTGTTTTAAAGGTCGTAAAATGATCCTTGATTAACTTCATTTGAGTTTTATAACTTATATAATTTGTTTAGCTTAAGGTCGGGCTTTAACACACGTTTTTGACCTTAAGGAGTTTAGGTGCGTTTTAACGCCTAAGTGTTTATATACTTTTCTCAGGGCTTAATAATCCCCTAAATAATATATATTTCTCTTTATTTAATTATTTAAAGGTTAAGGGTATTTCAATTTTCAAGTTACTAGATTATTGAGTTGAGTAGAAAGTTTAGGTGAGGACCCTGTGCAGCCAAGCTTAACACAAAGATAGAAAAAAAACAGCAAAACAGAGCTCAACAACAAGATCCAAGCCACAGAGGTATTTCGCATCGTTTCTAAATTGAGTAACTACATCCAGATTGTTGAAGGTAAGTGTTTTTGGATTCTTGGAATGGGATGATTTCACCCATCACATTACACTCTTATTTATAGCAAAGCAATTACAACACATAGTCAAATACAGAGGTTACCTACTACTATACGTGTAAACTTAACAATTCAACAATGGCGACTGACGGTGCCTAACTTAGATAGAGTTGGTGAAGTTGGTGTTGATTTTCTTCAACACTCCCTCTCAACACCAGCTTCATCTCTTTTTATGATTCCTAACTGATTATAGAAATTTTCGAGCTTGTTGCCACTCAAGCCTTTAGTGAACAGATCTGCAGCTTGGTTCTCAGTTTTGATGTATTTCAACTGAATCTCTTCATGCAAGACTTTCTCTCTGAGGAAATGATAGTGCACCTCTACGTGCTTGGTTCTAGCATGGAAAACTGGATTCTTCGCTAACCGTATTGCTGACAGATTGTCACAATATAGCACGGTGTTGTACTTGGTTGGTTTATACAAGTCCTTTAATAATTGTATTAACCAAGTGCTTTCTTGAGCTGCCATAGCTGCTGCTCGATACTCTGCTTCAGTAGTTGACAACGACACTGTCGGTTGTCTCTTGCTACACCAAGACACTGCTCCGGATCCAAGCATAAATACATAGCCAGTGGTTGAGCGTCGTGTATCTGGATCACCTGCATAGTTAGCATCACAGTAGCCAACTAGCTCACAATCTTCACCACTCTTATAGAGTATACCATGTCCTAGTGTACTCTTTACGTATCTTAGAACTCGTTGAGCTGCTTCCAAATGAGGTTTCTTTGGATTCTGCATATAACGACTTAACACACCGACTGCAAATGAGATATCAGGTCGTGTTAAGGTTAAGTAGATTAAACTACCCACCAGTTGTCGATACATCATAGCATCCTCCAAGTCTTTTCCTTCATGAGCACACATTCTAGCATTTGGCTCTATCGGTGTTGAGATCGGCTTGCAGTTGAGCATTCCAAACTTCTTCAGCAAATCTTTGGAATACTTGAGTTGATGAATACATATTCCTCTTTTGGTGCGATCAATCTCGAGACCAAGAAAGTGCTTCAGCTGTCCAAGTTCTTTCATCTGAAACAGAACTGACAAATTTTCTCTAGTTTGAGAAACTTCTTTTTCATCATCACCAGTGATGATCAAATCATCCACATACACTAGCACTATAGCTAGTTTCCCTTCTTTTGCTTTAACAAACAAGCTAGAATCTACAGATGTCATCGAATAACCATTATGAGTAAGAAATTCAGCAATCTTACCATACCATGCCCTTGGTGCTTACTTTAGGCCATAAAGTGCCTTTCTAAGTTTGCACACATACTTAGGATGATCTTGACTCTGAAATCCTGTTGGTTGATTCATATAGATTGCTCGATCTAACTCTCCATGCAAGAAGGCGTTATTCACATCCATTTGCCACAAGTTCCAATTTTTACTGGCTGCTAGTGCTAGTAGAACTCTCACCGTAGTAAGCTTTGCAACTGGACTAAATGTCTCATCATAGTCCAGCCCATACTGTTGAGAAAATCCACGGGCTACTAGATGAGCTTTATACCTTTCGATTGACCCATCTGTGTTACGCTTTAGCTTGTACACCCACTTACATGAGATCGGCTTCACTTCTCTTGGTTTGGGTACCAGCTCCCATGTTTGATTGCGCTCTAGTGCAACCACTTCTTCTTCCATTGCTTTGATCCACTCTGGATCTTTGGATGCTTCTTTGAAAGTCTCTGGCTCTTTCACATCTACTTTTTCAGCAATAGCCGCATTTGCATACTTGGGATTTGGCTTCTTGATTCTACTTGATCTTATAGGTGATGTCACTCCTTCAGAATCACCTTCTTCATTTGGTGGTTGGTGAATACCAGTTCGCCAGGGGTTTTGATCAAAGCCTTCTTCAGTACCACCATCTTCAGGTTCATCTGTCCTTGGTGGATCTTGCAACTCATCCTTAGGAAACACTTCACTATCTGAGGACCACCATGACGAAGACTCATCAAATACCACATTTCGAGATGTGTAGCACTTCCTAGTTGATGGATCACAACACCTCCATCCTTTCCTCTGGTTGTCGTATCCTACAAAGATACATCTAATGGCCTTCTTTTCCATCTTGCTACGTAAGTGATCAGGTACAAATACATAACATACACATCCAAACACTCGAAGATGTCCAATAGCGGGTTTTATCTTCCATAACTTTCCAAATGGTGATAAAAAGTCTAACCTTTGTTGCGGAAGCCTATTGATCACAAAGGCTGCAGTATTCATTGCCTCAGCCTAAAATCTTCCCGGAACATTTTTCGCATGGATCATACTTCGACATATCTCCGCTAGGCATCTGTTCTCTCCTGCTACTACACCGTTTTGTTGTGGAGTGTTTGGACAGGTAAACTGGTATCGTATTTTGCAGTCCTTCAAAAGCTAAGTACTCCTGTGAGGTGTACTCTCCTCCGTTATCAGTTCGTAGACTACGAATCTGTTTACCAACCTCTGACTCCACTGTCTTCTTGCACGCTTTGAACTTTTCAAAGACTTGAGACTTTTCTTTCATGACGTAGATCCACACATACCTCGAGGAGTCGTCAATGAAGGTCACCATATACTTCATCCCGCCGATGGAAGTTTGCTTGACCGGACCAAACACGTCAGAGTGAACCAACTCCAGTGGCTCATTTGCTTTGTAGCTGGATTCTTTGTATGGTAGTTGGTGCGCTTTTCCATACTGACAACCTGCACATACCGTATCGGTCTTTACCTAGAGCCGAGGAAGCCCTTTCAACATCAACCTCTTCATCATCACGTCTAACTTGGAGTAGCTGACATGGCCTAACCGCATGTGCCACAAATCTGCTGTCTCATTTCTTCTTGTCTTGTCTATGTATGCAGCCTCCGCTGACATCACGTAGATCGAATCTACCTTCTGCCCCTTCATGATGGGCTTTTCAATGACCTCAAGGTTTCGATATACCTTCACATCATCTGGTCCGAACAAGACAAAGTGGCCTGCAGATGTTAACTGTGATACTGAAAGGAGATTTTTCTTCATACCCGGAACATGGTAGACGTTTTGAAATACCATCTCATCATCACCAGATTGAGGGGACACTACAGTATTACCGATATGAGTTATCGGCAATTTTGAGTTGTTGGCTGTCACCACAACTCGACTTCCCTTGTAGTTTGTCAGGCTCTCTAACTTCTCTTTGTTACCCGTCATATGATTCGAGTAACCGGAGTTAACAATCCAATCATTGTCATAGTCGATTTGATTTGAAGTTGTTGTCGAGAGAGCTAGTTCTGCTTCATCTACTGCAAAGTGGGCCTCCACATCCCATTCGTCTTCACTTTTCAAAGTAGCGGTGTTGCTCTCCACACCCTTCTTCTTGGCCCAACAATCTTTCGCCATGTGACCTACCTTGTCACAGTTATAACACTTCCCTTCAAACTTTTGGCTACTGCCACACTTCTTCCAACGACTTCTTCCTGCGCCTTGATGACTCTTTCCTTTGTCACCATTCCTCTTGGATCCAACACCATCATGCTGCTGGGAATTCCACTTTCCTTTCTTGGCGTAGAGTGTCTCTTCTTCTTTCTTCACTGAGGCTCCTCCCATCTGCTTGGCCAAAGCTTCTTGACCGACTAGCAAATTCTCGAACTCCACAAGTGATGGTTGATTTTGCCATCCTTGTATAGCAGCAATAAAGCTCCTAAATTCCGGTTTCAACCCATGGATGATGATTCGTTTCATCCTGGTATCACCGATTCGGGCTTCCGAATCCAACTCAGAAATTTCTCGACACAACGACTTTACTTTATGAAAGTATTGCGTAACCGTCATGTCACGTTGTGCAATTGATAACAGCTCACTCTCCAAGAGTTGCAACTTTGTGTCGTTCTTTTTTGAAAATAACTTCACGAGCGTATCCCAAGCGTCTTTGGGAGTCTTCGCATCTCGAATGTGCTCGAGAATTTCTTCTTCAACAGTCGTCTTAAGGGTAAACATGGCTTTGCCCGCTTTAATCTTCCATTTCCGCAGTGCGTCTTCTCCCGTTGGCGGATTTACTTCGGTACCACTAACAACCTCTCATAAATCTTGTCCTTGCAAATATGACATTATGCAGGTAGACCAAGAATTATAATTGTTGTTGCTCAGCTTTTTAATTCCACCGGCAACTTGAAAATCACCCATAACTCAATACTTAAAATACTCGCACACCTTTTTTTTTTAATTCACTAGTTTTTCCACACTCCAATCGCAACTCTTTTTTTTTACTTCTAAAATAAATCTCCACTGCCTTCACTTTTTTTTCTTTCTTTTTTTATTAATCTACCGTGGAACAAAAACGGTTGGGACTTGGGAGTAATGCACACTTTTTATATATATATTCTCCTCACTCACGACTCTCTCTCGTGAAGAATAGTAATATGTAATCAAACTTGACTATTTTTCTTTTCTTTGCTTGAACGACACATACTCACTAAAGTCTCCCTCTCTCTCCTTTTTTTTAATTTCTCTTTCCTCAACACCTAGCCCCCTCTCGTTTTCTTCGGTTTCTTCCTACTAGTGCAGTTGTTCCCGTTCCTTCATCTATTGACCCTATTGTCGCAACATCTATTCTTCTCAAGGGCATGACTGCACAATACTTAGTCCGTCGATGCTTCAAGGTAGAACGCAATCACACTGTGCTGATTCATGCTGCTGCTGGAGCTACTGGATCTATAATCCTCTTTTGCTATTGGAGCTCAGAGAAAGATAGACAGAATCTTTAGTGCGACTATTTATTGATTTTAGAGTATCGAGTGAAAGATATGTGAAGATGACTCTGATGCCAGATTGTTGAAGGTAAGTCACTAGTGGAATGCGAGGCTTTAATGACGGTGGTTTAATCACGGTTTAAACAGACACCGTGATTAATAGGAAGGCCGGAATTTATTAGCGACGATGATTGATTAACCCGTAATCAATAATCGATCGGAGGTTGGCGCGCCTTTTTTAGGAGGGACTTTAGATGACGGTTTTTAGTAAAACCGTAATCTAAAGTCCCGTGTTGACGCGCGCTTTACGGTCAACGGACTTTAGATTACGGTTTTACTAAAAACCGTCATCTAAAGTCCCTCCTAAAAAAGGCGCGCCAACCTCGTCAACGACGTCGTTTTGACCTGACGAAAAAAATTTCCCGTATTATTTGATTTATTCGACTCCGCGCGTAATCTAAATTACAGTTAACGACGTCGTTTTAGCAGTGTATTTTAGATTAATAAAAACTTTATATTAATGTGTTACCTATGTTTGAAACCCAACATATGGCAAATAATTATCGCGCTATTTTTTTAATTTCGTTACACTTTAGATTACATTTAACGACGTCGTTTTATCAGTGTATTTTAGATTAATAAAAACTTTATATTAATGTGTTACCTATGTTTGAAACCCAACATATGCCAAATAATTATCGCGCTTTTTTTTTTAATTTCGTTACACTTTAGATTACGGTTTTTGTGAGAACCGTCATGTAAAGTGTGACTTTAGTTTACGGTTTACATGTAAACCGTAATCTAAAGTCCATTTAAACATTTGCCTACACTCTGCACACTCTACTCACAGTAACTCTTCTTCTCTTTCGCGCTATCTTCCTCACTGAAATTGCCTCCTCTCTCCCGTCACCTTGCTAACGGCCATCGCCGCCGTCGCTCCCACCACCTTTGTCACTCCCATCGCCGCCGGTCACCACCCATCTACCACTGGTCTCACCGTCGACGTCTCTATCGCGTATTGGGTATGCGATCGCGATTGATTGTCGTTTTTTTCTAACTTTGTTCATATACATGCATTTCGATTGCAAGTTCTAACCTCGTTTGTATCGAATCCTGAGAGTGTAATGGCAAATGTTCTAACCTTGTTCATATATTTGTGCCCAGATTCACAGTTAATTGCGACCTAGTTCGTGGGCTGATTTCTACACTACTTGCCCACTTCGGTGCTTAGTTACGGTAACTTTGCAAACCAATCTGTAAACTGCTGTATTTATTTGTTCTTAGCATTTAGTATTACAATTAATACATAATAGTGTAGTTTTAAAAATGCTACTACTTAAAACTGCCACAGGAAAGAAAGTAAGTTCAAGTATATTACCGATTCCTGAAAAATGAATGGTACAGAACTGTAGCATATCTCAGTTTCATGAATGGAACAGAACTGTAACAAGTTGTTTGAGTTTTGGTCTGGATTTAAAAGCTTAATGGAATATTTAAGTAACTGGGTAAGGAGTTAGGAGAAGTATAATCAGTTGAAAGGAAAAAAAACAGACAGGGAAGAAAGCAAGAACACAACTCAGTTTCTGTTTTGATTTCAGTTTGGATTTCAGCTTCAGTTTCGTATCAGATCAGGTTCTGACTAATTCTGCATCTGTAACAAAGTTGCCTTGGGTTTAGTTGAGTTAGAAACTTTATAACACACCAAATTGACAGGATCGACAGTTTAGAAAGGTTTGAGAATTCAAACACGTGAACAAACAGAGAGGAGTCATACACCAGTCTCTGTCTGTCTGTTTCTTTTCTTTCAGTTTCTATTTCTGTTTGAGTTCTGTGTGAATCTGTTCAGTAGAGGCAACAGAAAGATGTTGTCGTTTTTCTGTTTCTGTAAACTAAATACATCAGTGAAGATAAGTTTATGTATGTTACCAGTTCTAGATGGTGCGTGCGAATTTGACTTTGATAAAACTGATTTGGAGACGTTAGAAATATAGGGGAGATGCTGTCGATTTTTTTCCGCGGTTTAGCTAGCATTTAACCTTGATTTTTTGATGAATTCTAATGTTGTCGTTTTTCATTTATGCATCAGGACTACGACTTTATTTAGGCTTCCGACCTCAACCGTCTTAGCATCGGCTAATCGTCTACCAGAGGTAAGATTTATATATACATATAATATTTGACAAACTACCAAACATAGTTATCCGCCCAAGATATACCTAATAGAGGTATATCTTCGGCAGTCCCTGTCGGGACTGTCCACGATTGTTAAATCACACACCTAGGGTGTGAATGTGCTTTTAATATGTACTTTATTGATTATTTCAGCAGTATCTCTTTATTGTTCTTCGAATGCATATATTATTGATTAATATCATAATATCGTGCATTTGAAGAACTGTAGGGAGATGCTGCCGAAATTTTCAATAAATTACATATTAAAAACACGTTCACCGGTGGGATTTAATACTCATGGATGGATTTAGGTTGATAAGATACAAAAGTGTAAAGACTCTGCCACGGGTGACGGTATGAAATGGCTGCCTTCATATAAATAGCTAGAAGGAGATGGAACGTTCGTGGATTTACAGCGGAAATTTGGACGACAAGTTTTTAGAAGGAGTTGATAAGTTATGCACGGTGTTGGCGAACAATCTGAAACCTACAGACAAGGGATACATATTTTGTCCGTGTATCGACTGCCAAAACAATCTGAGATATCGCGGCGTTGAAACAATTAAGGAACATCTGATCCGCCGCGGTTTTACAAAAGATTTCCAAGACATAATCCGATGGCATGGTCAGAGTGCGTTCGATGTTATTAAGCCTGACGAAGGGGATAATGGTCAGGCAAACACAGAAACAGAACTTGGAGATGATACAGTTGCTGGTGATCCAGAAGACGTTACAGCGAACGTTGTGCCAGATTTCTGGGATGATGACATTGAGACTATGCTTGAAGATGTGGAACGACATTACTCTAACACGCCAGACAAGCATGAAAATTTGTTGGATTCATCCAAAACACCGTTGTACCCCGGGTGTGACCCTACAAAGTTAAGCAAGTTGAGTGTCGTCCTCAAGCTATTCAACTTGAAAGCGAAACATGGCTGGAGCGACGTAAGTTTCACTGACCTCCTGGAACTATTGAAATACGTTCTTCCGGTGGACAACGTTTTACCAACGACTACGTACTCAGCCAAAAAAATGATGTGCCCAATGGGTATGGGGTACCAGAAAATTCATGCTTGTCCAAATGGTTGCATGCTGTTTTGGAAATCGGATGAATTTGCTGAAAGCTGTTCAGCATGTGGAGCGTCACGGTATAAGAAACAACAAACTCACATCAGCGGTAGTAAGAAAGGTTCACCAGCTAAGGTATTGTGGTACCTGCCCATCATTCCAAGGTTCAGACGTTTGTTCTCCATTGAGAAAGACGCAGAGAATCTTCGGTGGCATTCAGTTCACAGGAAAAAGGATGGCAGATTGAGACATCCCGCTGATGCACCACAGTGGAGAAACATAGACGTAAAATTTCCTGAGTTTGGTAACGAACCGAGAAACCTAAGGCTAGGCTTGTGCACGGATGGGATGAACCCTTACGGTACTTTGAGTAGCATACACAGTACCTGGCCTGTGCTTTTGGTTATTTACAATCTACCGCCGTGGTTATGCATGAAACCAAGACACATCTTGTTGTCTTTGTTAATATCTGGTCCAAAGCAACCGGGCAACAAAATTGACGTATTCCTACAACCTTTGATAGAGGATCTACAACTCTTGTGGAATGAAGGGGCTACGGTTTACGACTCATTCAGTAAAGAGGACTTCAATTTGCGTGCTATGTTGTACTGCACAATCAATGATTTCCCCGCCTATGGTAATCTTTCAGGCTATTCAATCAAGGGGGCGTTGGCGTGTCCGATTTGTGGTGAAAACACTTGTAGCATTCGCTTGAAACATAGTGGGAAAACCGTGTATATGGGCCACCAAAAAATGCTTCCAAAAGGACATAAGTATCGAAAGATGGCGAAAGAGTTCGATGGGAAAACTGATCACAGCATGGCGCGCCAGCCTTTGACAGGTACAGAGATTTACAAAAAGTTGGATAATATTGTGAACAACTTCGGGCCGCCAACCAAAAGTGGTGAAAAAAGTGTCTGGAAAAAGAAATCAATATTTTGGGAACTACAGTACTGGCAGCATCTGGAGGTTAGACATTGTATCGATGGGATGCATGTCGAGAAGAACGTGGGTGAAAGTTTCACTAGCACCCTTTTGAACATAAAAGGAAAGACAAAGGATCATTTGAAAGGAAGAAAAGATTTAATTGAGTTGGGCATACGCACAGAGCTTGGCCCGCAAGAACGTGGAAAACGCACATTCTTGCCTCCTGCCTGTCACACTCTGTCTAAAGAAGAGAAACATAGTCTATGCAGTACCCTTTACAACATCAAGGTGCCATCAGGTTACTCCTCAAACATAAGAAACCTAGTGTCCATGACAGATTTCAAATTAGTAGGAATGAAATCTCACGATTATCATGTCCTACTTCAAGAATTTTTGCCAATTGCACTACGTGGGATCTTGCCGGATGCTGTCAGACACACAATCACAAACGTCAGTGTCTTCCTCAAATCCATTTCGTCTAAGGTTCTTGATGTGGACACTCTGTCTAAATTACAAAAGGATCTTATTGTGACAATGTGCCAGCTGGAGATGTATTTTCCTCCATCGTTCTTCGACATAATGATACATCTCCTCGTGCATCTTGTAAGAGAGATTCTGATGTGTGGTCCTTTGTACCTTCGCTACATGTATCCGTTCGAAAGGTACATGGGTGTCCTGAAGAAGAAAATGAAGAACCGTCGTCACCCAGAGGGTAGTATTATAGAGGGCACTATCACAGAGGAAGTTGTAGACTTCTGCACCAATTACCTAGAAGGTGTCGATACCATTGGACTTCCACGTTCTAGACACGAGGGCAGATTGAAGGGTGTTGGCACGGTTGGAAGGAAACTGAAAAGAATTGACATAGACACTCTTAACAAAGCTCATTTAGTTGTGCTAAGTCATCTTGAAGATGTTGAACCATACTTTGATGAACACTTGTGTGTTTTAAGAGCACAATATCCAAACATGAGTGACGTCAGACTACAAAATGAGCAGAATAGGACATTTGTCCGATGGTTCAAAGAGAGAGTGTTGTCCGATCAGTCCACGAATGTGCCTGAACTGATTAAAGTAGTTGCATTTGGACCAAATCTGGATGTAATTTCTTATGAGGGGTACGATGTCAACGGATTCACCTTTTTCACAGAACGTCAGGATCAGAAGTCAACGAATCAAAACAGTGGTGTAGAGCTTGAAGCTTATCAAAACTTATATGACGTCGGTGTCGTGGGTCATAGTCCTGTCTCAGTACAACAATCATATTTCGGTGTTATACAAGACATCTGGGTATTGGACTACAACAGCTACGAAATGTGTGTTTTCCGCTGTAACTGGGTTAACAACATTCATGGCTACCGTGAGGAGGAGCATGGTATGAAACTGGTTGATCTGTCTAGAGCTACTCCCACGGTTGAGCCATTCGTTGTTGGGACGAAGGTTAAGCAGATATTTTATGTAACTGATCCCTGTAATCCTAGATGGTCTGTTGTGCTTAAAGGGAGAAGAGGAATAGTTGGTGTGGATGGTGTGGTTGATGAGGATGAGTATGATGCAGAAGATGAACCTCCAACTGTTCCTATTTCATTGGAAGAGGCTGAGGTCACAGGTCATCGTGAGTATATACGATCAGACCATAACGAGGGAATGTGGGTTGAGAGATAATGGTGTATGTAAGTTATTACTATAAAAATTTATATGAAATTACCACTCTTTTATTTATTGCTTGTTTATGACCATTATGAAATGCTTAATTTAATTCAAATTGTATTTCAATCCTTGCAGGCATGGCTGATCAGGACATGGCTGATGCAGAGTTCGATTTATTTTGTCGTGAGGATGAGGAAAATGAGCAGCGAATGGTACCGGTCCCATCTACATCTGCCGCTGCTGCTGTTGCCCCATCCACATCTGCCGCTGCTACTGTTGGCCCTTCCATGAGTGCACCTTCTACGAGTGCTACTCAGAGACCCAGAGGTAGAGGTCCGACCCGTGGGTTGAAACTGCAGAAAGAGGATCAGATTAGTCTTCTGTGGGACCAGTATGGGAGGTATGGTGGGGGCAGCAGGTCAGAGTTCGGTAGTATGCTAGGGACTCTGGCCAGATCACATTGCTGCATCAACCACACATGGAAACAAGTCCCGCAAGAAGTAAAGGAGACCATCTGGAAGAAGGTGCAAGAACGGTACAAGATCCCAGAAGAAGTGAAGAAGACCGTTCTTTCTTTGGTGTCCGGCAAAGCTAAATCATTCCGCCACTATTTGGTTGAGCATTGGATCAACAGGGTGCCCCCACGTGAGCCTCCGCCGTATGTTGTGTACAACGGCATGATCACTGAAGAGGAGTGGAAGGAGTTCGTTGAGCGGCACGCCACCCCCGAGTTCAGGGTATGTTTGTGTGTACTCTTTTCTTAATTAATGCTCATAATGCTTTATCCCTGATTTTCTAATTAATTTCCTGTTGTACTTTCTTAACAGCAAGTACAAGAACAAGCACGGCAAAACCGTGAAGCTAATCTCTACCCCCACACCATGGGACGAAGGGGATATGTGGGCAGCCTCGAGGGATGGAAAAAAGCTGGTTTGCTGACACGGAGGAACGAGGATGGAAGTGAATGCCCGATCGAGGATGTCTCTGAGGCGAGGAGGGTGCAGATGTACATACTGGGACGCCAGAAAACGACCAGCGAAGGTCAGAGGATATTTCCTAATGCTGCGATGGAACAACTGGCTAACCAAATTGTAAGTATTTGAAAGTAGCTGTTAAATAATTTACTTATATACTCAAGTGTTTGTTGATCTTAAATTTAGTGTTAACTTCTTTGAAAATTGGACAGTACGAAGCGGCACAGAGAGGAGAAGTAGACTTACACGCTCCTCCTTCTCAAGACGACGCGCTCAATCAAATGCTTGGGAAGAAGGATCACCCGGGGCGTGTTAGAGGATTTGGGGGAGAAGTACGTCAGAAGAACGTATTCCCGCCATCTGCTAGGAAGGGTCAGATGAGTGCTGCTGAAGTCGAGGCGATGGTAGAGCGTAAGTTCGCTGCTGAGCGCCAAGCTAATGACGAGAAACAGGCTGCTGAGCGCCGGGCTATCGAGGAGAGGCTGCAGGAAGCGTTGAATGCGATTGCACATGCGACTACTCAGCAGCAGCAGCTAGATCCTCCTCGACTATCTTCCTCGTCTAGTTGTGCTCCGGCCGCTGACCCGTACCCGTTTGCCAACATCCAGGTTAACTTTGTTTAACTATTTTTCTCCTAAAATAAAGTTATTTAAATAGTATTAGATTGGACTCACTTATTTATTTCACGTATTATCTCTGTTTATTAAAGGAGCAAAAAAATGTCGTCTCCAAATACCATTAGACGGGCACCCTGTAGATGCGGCCTACGGGACGGTGTTGCCATCAGGTCCACTCACGCTCATCAGTTTCGTACGTCTACCCCCATTCTACGCGCGTGTGACCTTGGACCTGATAGTTGATGGATTTGAGCATGCATACCTTCCGATGGCGTTTGACAACAAATGCACGCTGATCGAAGCGAAGGGAGACATATTGCCCTGGCCAGCATGTTATATTGTTGTCACCGATGAGGTAAGACTGTTTGACAACCATTTAGTATCTAATAAAATGCATTATTTAGCATTAAGTATCTAATCTAATCTATTATAGATCCCTGAGCTTCCTCGCCGCGTAACCCGGCCCAGACTAGAAGAGACCAGCGCGCCGGCGAATCCTGAGATCCCTGAGCTTCCTCGCCGCGTATCCCGGCCCAGAGAAGAAGAGATCTGCGCGCCGGCGAATCCTGTCAGAAGTACAAGGGTATGTTCTAGATAATTGTTTAATGTTACTATAATAATCAATTAGTAATTATCTTTACATTGATGCTTTACTGTTTGTGTGTGAAGGGTAAGAATCCAGTGAGTCGGGGTGCGAAAGGTAAGAATCCAGCGCCCGTCCGGGGTCGCACCAGGACTTCTGAGGCGCCTAAAAATAAGCTCACACTGCCACAAAAACTTGTTAATGTTTTGGGGCCCAAGCAGATGAATCTCTACGACAAGATCATGTTGAAGTCATCTCAAACTAACAACTTCATGATGACGCTTCCAAAGTCGATGTTTCACTACGAAGAAGATATGATGACGGCAATCAACTTTGAGGACATCAGAGAGATGATGTGTGGAGATTATCTGAACATTAACATTATTCAAGCTTATCTAAAGTAAGTGTTCTTTCCTCATACTGTAAAAACATATAGAATAAGTATCTATGAAGTTGCATTGGCTAACTTTTTATAGTACATGTGATATAATAGATGTCTGCTTGAGAGATGTGCTGAGAAGGACATGACCTCCATTACTGCGGTGTGCCCGGAGCGTTTATCGTACGACTCAGTCACTAGGGACCCGGGGAGGTTTTGTGAATACATGATTCATTGCTTCAATGTTGTTGATCAACAGAATAAATTATTCATTCTAATGCCGTATCACCAAACGTGAGTTCTAATATAAAATTACATACTAATTAGCTAACTTTTTTACCTTCATTTCTCATTTCATTTTGTATTTGACATTGTAGCCACCACTGGGCTTTGTTTATATTCTGCGCTGCCACCGCTACTCTGCTCGTTCTAGATCCACTAGGGCAGTGGACAGAATTCAACACTGAAGACTTAATCAAAGAGTAAGTTTTTTACTATTTAATTGTTTGTAAGTTTTTTGAACCAAAATTAATGTACTTGTTCATTTTGCTAAACGCTTTTGTTAATATATGTAACAGTTGTTACAAAAAAACCCCTCAGGGAGAGTTTGGTGATTTGACCGTCAATTACATCAAGGTTTGGTAATTCATGTATTTCATTCGTGCTGCTATTATCTTTGTACAATTGTTTTACATTTGTGAATTTTGGTGATTTAGTGCCCTACCCAAAAGGATTCTAAGAGTTGCGGGTACTACGTGATGCGGTATATGTACGAGTTCTGCGGGTACTTCCCAAGTTTTAAGAATGATATTGACAAGGTAATACGAACGCTGTCTTGTATTTAATTCTTTCGGCAGATTTTTTGTGTCTTTATCTTAATCTCATTATGTGTTCCATTCCTTTTCTTGTTGCAGATTAAAGAGCATTATGCCAGATTCAAGACTTATGCTCCTGCCGACTTGTTGCATGTCAGAGAGAGCATGGCAGCCATGTTTATGAGAATGGAGTGGTAGACTAGCTAGCTCTGATGCTGTAACATATATTTTTTTAGTTGCTGCTCTGATTCTGTTAGTTGCTGCTGCAACAGATTATATTGTGTAACAAATTATATTTTTTGTTAGTTGCTCTGATTCTGTTTGTAATGAATTATGCTAGCTGCTGCTGTAACAGATTCTAGCTGTTGTATTGAATGTTTCTGTTGCAATTGTGCGCAGAAATGAATTTGCAATTGTTATCTCTGTTGCAATTGTGTAACAGATTGAATATGTTACAGATTTTCGATCTGGTGCTTTATTAGATGTTATCTCTGTTGCAATTGTGTAACAGATTGAATATGTTACAGATTTTCGATCTGGTGCTTTATTAGATGTTATCTCTGTTGCAATTGTGCGCAGAGAATGAATTTGTGTTGTTGGTATTTGATTCAGGGGGTTCAATTGTGCAGTTTCTGCCCTCTGTTGCTTATCTGTTACAATTCTGTCTCTGTTGCAATTGTGTAGATTTGTAAAAAAAAAATTACACTTTAGATTACGGTTCTAACAATAACCGTAATCTAAAGTCCTTTGGGCGCGCGCGCCAAAAGACTTTAGATGACGGTTATTGCCAAAACCGTCATCTAAAGTGTCGACTTTACATTACGGTTATTGTAAAACCGTGATCTAAAGTCCTTTGGTTGCGCGCGCCAAAGGACTTTAGATCACGGTTTTACAAATAACCGTAATGTAAAGTCAATGACACGCGGGCCGGAAAAGGGACTTTAATTACGGTTTTAAACCGTAATTAAAGAAACGCCATCTTTATTGACGCCCACGTAGATTACGGTCCAAAACCGTAATTATACACGGTTTTGGACCGTAATTAATGGGTCGCGTTCCACCAGTGAGTGTTTTTGGATTCTTGGAATGGGATGATTTCACCCATCACATTACACTCTTATTTATAGCAAATCAATTACAACACATAGTCAAATACAGAGGTTATCTACTACTATACGCGTAAACTTAAAAATTCAACAATGGCGACTGACGATACCTAACTTAGATGATTGACGGTGCCTAACTTAGATAGAGTTGGTGAAGTTGGTGTTGATTTTCTTCAACACAGATTATTGAGTTGAGTAAGCTACATATAGATCATACGATCAAAATGTTAAACATTCTTATTCACCATTTCCTCACAATATAAACATTATTATCACAGACGTTAGCTTTGTGCATAAATTTTGTAGCTGGAAGTACGGAAGATTCAGATGGATAGACCTAAAATTAGTACTATTCCTGGGAGGAAGGGGAAACAGAGAGTAGTCGTGGATGTAGATGAACAGTTTGATTTGATATTATAATCAATTATCACTGTTTAAATTGTTTTTTTTAACAGCACTGTTTAATTTGTTATGATACGATCGATTGCATAACATTTTACATCACCAAATAACTGTATTCAACAAAAATTTATGTAAAACCCACAAGTAAAAGAGGGGGACAGCCCTGCACGCAGAAATGAAAAAAAACGATAGAGAGGAGAAACGCTTGGCTTGGTCCCACTCACATGATTGCTAAACTACACCAAAGTCCGAGGACCAAACCCCACCACACACCGCACTTTCAACCATGGCGTTCTCTCTTTTTAGAAAACTAACGCAAAGAACAGACTTTGGCCTTGCTATTTTATCAAGCAATTCACCCCGATAAAAAAAATTAAAATAAGATATCTGATGCTAATCATTTTGGTCACTATAAAACGTAAATTGCCATCGTAGAAGGAGGCCGTGATCAGTGCGACCTAGACTATATCTTTGTTAGTAGGAAATTGACTACGTGTTGATCTATCAGCTTAATCATATTAACAATGTCAGACTGGACAAAAACTACTACTTAATATTGTTATTTTCCAAAAAATGTCAACCTAGCCTCAAAATGTATCTAAAGTGGGATAAGAGAGAGTTAGAAGTGTTAAGCAATTTTGATGTCCACAACCTGGCATTATATAATGTGATTAAGTTGATAGATCAACACGTAATTAACCTTTCTAATAACAAGTTATAGTTTGGGGGTTCGTAGTCAAAATACCTTAACCTTGGGGTGTTACCAATAATTATGATAACACAAAGAGGTTAACTGTATATCCCCAAAATCCTAAGGGGTTCAATAATATACTCAAAAAAATTAAAATAAGATATCTGATGCTAATCATTTTGGTCACTATAAATCGTAAGTTGATCCATCCGTAGAAGGAGGCCGTGATCAGTGCGACCTAGGTAGTATGCATTCCTCGGTTTTTTGGGGCGAACAACTTCATATAGATCTCATCTCGGATATCCTAGTGAAGATCCCACATGACTACTAGTACTACTACATCACCCTTAAAGCTAATAGTAGAATAAGTGGCATTGAGCTGGGGTGAAAGTGATGAAATTGAGACCTCGAGATATGAACTTGCTTGTAAGATATTATGACCTCGCAACCATTACATAATTAAAGAGAAGTATCCTTTCTGACGTACTCCTTCACTAATCTTTATAAACTAAGGAATTCTATTACTAGCTAATAATTATTGTGACATTAATTCTTCATGAGTTTATTGAGGAATTCTTACACATTATCTACTGATATAGAATAATTTTGTGTGGTTATTGAGAGTTTCATTCATTCGAACTTTTGTAATAATAGTTGATGTACTGATAAATTTTTTTACTCATTGTCTCTAAATAGTCTTCAATCAAAGAAGGAGTTTTAGCCAAGAGAATGAATAGTTGCCTCACGCAAGTCTAGCAACTTTTTTATAAACAACCTTCGCTGAGTAGTTCTACAAACTTGAACCCGCTCTGAAAGAAGGAGTTTGATGACATAGACACACTTATTAGAGTTGTGAAAGAATCCCATACACGATGAACATAGATTAGTTTGTGTGAAGAATGTAGCACGATGTGCAGTGCAGTGGTGTGCAATCATATATTTGAAGGGGAGCTTTTAAAGGATGAGTGGAATGGAAGTTTAAGTTTTATTAGAGTTTATGTTGTGTTGTTGCTACCGATGAACAAGATCATCACCACATAACGTGTCGTTTCATTGTCAAAACTTTCATGGCCTCATATTAGTAGTAACTGAATTACCCTTATAAAATTATCTCATTAGTTGATATTTGCAGGGGTGAAGCAATATTTGCTCAATGCGTTTTGCAAACTTAAGTGTACGTATAATCTGCATTAATGTTTCATTTGAAACTATTGTAATGACTTAAAAAATTATTGAGATTCTAGAATGTATATTCAACTACATCTTGGATTGTTTGTGTGAGTGTGTGTTATTTTTTATCTTATCGTGTGTGTGCTCCACCTAGTTCTAGCATCATATATAACAAGCTTAAATAAATAAAAAGATTTGTGAGCTATGACTCTTGTCAATTTGTATGTCATCATGCGATGGTAATGGCAAAAAAATTTTATTGATATCTACCTACATGTGTAGATACAACCCTGAATGTTCATCATAATTCATGCTCTCTGAACAAGATGCATCATGAACATATGTTGGTAACTTAAATTTTATGTTTTTGGAATGAGTATATATTATACGTATTTTAAAAGTGAATATTATTCATTAACAAAATGAATCTTTTTTAATAATAAAAATGGAAACCTTATTCATAACAAAATGAATCTTCTTTAATAATAAAATGAACCTTATTCATTAACATAATGAATCTTTTAAAGATTCATTTTTCTTAAACTAAGAATTCACTTTAAAATACAAAGGGTTCACATTTTATAAGTGAAAGGTTCATTTTCTTGAACATAGATTCACTTCTTAAACGAAAGATCATTACAATAATGAAAGGTTCATATTATTTTAGCATGCATAGATT